>SJYT01030256.1:45077-132577 GCA_006410635.1 Cephalophus harveyi
CAGAGGGGCGCGGGCCCGGGATCCACGACCGGCGGGATCGCGTGGCACCGCGGGTGGGGACGAGCCCACCCTTCTTGCCTCTCCAGGCCGCGCCGGCACCTTGCCCCGGGGGCCTCTTCCTGGCCGGGCGAAGAGGCCACGTCCCCAGGAGCCGCGGGCCCGGTGGGTGCCCCCCGTCCTCGAGCCTCTTCTCGCAGATGGACGTGTCCCTGGTCTGCCCTGCACGGGACTTCAGAGAGCGTCCAACTTAACGACTAGTGAGGGCCGATCCCCGACCCGGGCCCGCTTTGGGGGGTTGGGGGAGGGCGGGATCACTCTGGATCTAAATAATTTACTCGCGGCTAAATAATTTACCCAGGGTTTTCTCCTCCTGCCAACTCCCTCCCCTACACCCCTGCTCCCGACTTCCTGCTTTGTGCAGCCCCGGGGAGAGAAGGGCCAAGTCTACATAAAAGTTAATATTAATAGCGGTGGAGGCGACGGCAGGTGCTTCTCCAGACCTCCTCGTCCCCTCTCGCCCCCTCCTCCTCCAAGCCCCTTTTTAAAAATTGGAGATGGTCCTTGTGCCTGGGGGACCCTTTCTGAAATAAGGGTTCTGGGGTGAGCTGCCTGTAGCCACGTTCTTTGTAAATCGTATCCTCCTTGCAGTCGCCCTGGGCGCGGAAAGTGGCAAAGGTCGGGCGTGCACCCGGCGGCAGCAGCTCCCGCGCGCCCGGTTCGGCTGCAGGGCACCGGGTCAGATAAGCGCGCAAGCGAGTCAGCAGGTTTGACGGGAAAGATACCCAGCAGGAAGGGGACGGGCTGAGCAAACTCGCGGGAGGGGTGTATGTTGTGGGGAGGGACAAAAAGTTACAGGCGCAACAAGCCCGAACTATGGAGAGAATTACTAGTAAAGCCATGGCTGTCCTTCTCATCGCAAAGCCCGGCTGGGTTTAAGTTTTTACTATCGCCAGTTGAGGCTTTCCACACAATTCCTTCCAACAAATTTAAACAAGGCAGAGACGTGGGAAAAGTTAAAACTCCCGCCTCTCTTCTTTCGTTGGGCTTTCCTTGTGGCTCAGCTGGTAAAGAATCCGCCTGCAATGCGGGAAACCTGGGTTCGATTCCTGTGTTGGTAAGACCCCCTGGAGAAGGAAAAGACTACCTACTCCAGTGTTCTGGCCTGGAGAATTCCATGGACTGTATAGTCCATAGGGTCGCAAAGAGTCGGACACGACTGAGCGACTTTCACCTCTTTCAATCCCATCCCTCGGGGGTACCAATGTTAACATCCTGGGCTACATCAACCCAAGAATTTTTTGTGCTTAGACAAACATGTATCACATCTTACAAACTTATGTCTCTTTTCTTGTTCTTCCTTTGTCTCTCCTTAATTTAAGTCATACTTTTCTTTGTGACTTGCCTTTATCAATCAATAATACGTCTTGGGGGCTTCCTTGGTGGCTCAGATGGTAAAGAATCTCCCTGCCAATGCAGGAGAGGATACCTGGGTCGGGAAGATGCCCTGGAAGAGGAAATGGCAACCAACTCCAGTATTCTTGCCTGGGAAATCCCACGGACAGAGGAGCCTGGCAGGCTGTAATCCCTGGGGTCGCATAGAGTCAGACTGGACTGAGCACACACACACATAGTTGATTTACAATATTGTGTTAATTTCTGCCTCCCCTTCAAAACAGCAGGAACTGACTAAACAACAACAAAGATAACAAGGGCATTTCCCCAGGTCATTATATGTAAACCCAATTGACTCTTTTAAATGGCTGCTGCATTGTAAATTTAGATGCCAGAATTTACTCATTCCTTATTCACCAATTTCTTTGAATGTTTATTTTGTTCTAGGTGCTGAGAAACAGCATTAAGAGCACAGATAAAAATCTTAGGTCTTGGGAAGCTTATATTCTAGAGGGTAGAGACTGAAAGCATTTTTTTTTTTTTCAACTACTTCCCTTCTACTGACAGATATTTATGTTGCTGTCAGCATTTTCTCATAAATGGTACAAGGGTAAGCATCTTTTTACATATATTCTTTTGTATATGTATATTAATATTTTTAAAGGCTAGATTACTCAAACTGAAAATCCTAGATCAAAGAAAATTATCATTTTAAACTTTTTTTTTCATTTTTTAGCTTTAATAAATATAGGTATTGCTTCCCAAAAGGGTTTAACAAGTCATAGTACCTCCCAGCTGCCTATAAGTGAATTTGCCTTTCTCCATGGTCTCTTTGCACTAGAAATTATTGCTTACATTTTTTAACTCTGATGGACAGAAAATGGTAACTAATTTAATTTTATGTTCTATAATTTGCTAAGCAAGTTGAGCATATTTTCTTTTCTTTTTTTTTGCATTTCTTTGTGGTCTGCTTGAATCTATTATTTTTTAGTAAACAGATGGAAAAGAAACAGAGTATTTATGCATCCCAGGCCTTGTGCTTGATCCTTTAAATTATTTCATTTAATCTTTGCAAATAAAATAACAAGCTCCGGGAGATGGTGAAGGACAGGGAAGCCTGGCGTACTGGGGTCGCAAAGAGTCGGACACCACTGAGTGACTGAACAACAACAAATCTTTGCAAAACCCAACATCTAGCCCTATGAGATAGATTATAACCTAGACCTTTCTGATGTCAAGTGTGTGTGAAAGTGTTAGTTGCTCAGTTGTGTCTGACTCTTTGCAACCCCACGGACTATAGCCCGCCAGACTTCTCTGTCCATGGGATTTCCCAGGCAAGAATGCTGGAGTGGGTTGCCATTCCCTTCTCCAGCAATAGAAGAACCTAAGGATCAAATTCAGGTCTCCAGCACTGCAAGCAGATTCTTTACTATCTGAGCCACCAGGGAAGCCCTTCTGGTGTTAAACACCATGTTATTTAAGCCACCACTGAGTCTGCTCTTTGAATGTGGCCCACTTTCCAAGTATGAAGGCAAAGGAAGAATCATAAAATGGTACATAATTATCAGAAATATCATTTTCAAAAATTTAAAAGCAAATTAAAAATGACAAAAGTATTTGCTACAAAAATGTCAGTGGATTGTTTTCCTTGATATATACAGAATTCAACGCAAAATAATAAGAAAAATTCTAGACTGCTAATGAAATATCATCAAATAACTTAATACTTATAAAAGTCTAATACTCAGAGCTGGTGAGAGAAAGATATGCAGGCACTTCCTATACTAATGATAAAACTGTAAATTGATATATCTTTGGCAATTTGGCAATATATTTTAGAAGTCTTAAAATACACTCAAATTTAGTAATTTCATATCTAGAACTAATCTAAGGAAATAACCAGAAAAAGGGAGTTGGAAACAAGTGTCCAATATTAATATTTTGAGCAACTAAATTATGGTATACCCATTCAGTAGAATATTGTATAACCATTAGAGCCACTGTTTTCAGTATTATTTAATGTTTTTTTATTTAAGTTTTTAGAGTATTTAGTGATCTGAGGAATTTTTTTTGTCTCATACATCAAAAAAGGCAGAGCACAAAAGAATTATACAGTATGCTCTTCTGTGTACTTATGTATCTAGGCTGAAAAATGGCCCTCTAAAAGACATCAACAGGCCAAGCTCTGGAAACTGTGACTGTTACCTTGTGTGGCAAAAACCAAACAAGCCAAGAAAATAGACACAGAAATCAAAACCAAACCAAACACCAAAACCCAGAAATGCCACCCTAACAATTGGTACAGATATGATTAAATTCAGGGCCTTGAAATGGAGAGATTACACTGGATTATTCACACAGGCCCTAAATGGCACTGTCAGTGTCCTTTTCAGAGAGGCAACAGTAGATTTCTCTCTCTCACACACACATGAAGGTGATATGAAGCAGCAGTGAGAGATCTGAGGCTGGCCTGGGAGACGGGGTTGATGCAGCCGCAAGCCAAGACGCGCCAGCAGCAGCGGGAAGGAGCGACAATGAGGCCGTCCCCCACAGTCTCCAGAGTGCAGCTCTACCCGCATCCTGCTCTCAGTCTGGTTTTGGACTCTGGCCTGAAGAACTGTGAGAGAATAAATTTGTTGTTTTAAGCCAGCACATGGATGATAATTTCTTACAGCAGCGGAAACTAATATGGTGGGGTCTCTTCTGCTGTATCACAAGCAACTTGAAATTCAGTGTCATACAGTGGGCACTTTGTTATGTCCATGGATTCTGTGGATCAGGAACCCACATGGGATACAGCAAGATTGGCTTGTGTCCACTCCACAACGTCAGGACCCTCAGGAAGACTTGAGTGGCTGGGGCAGAAATCATCTGGAGGTTGCTTTTTTTTCTTTTTAATTTTAATTTTACATGTTTATTTCTTTGGTTGCGCCACTCAGCTTGCAGGATCTTAGATCCCTAACCAGGGATTGAACCTGAGTCACCGCAGTGAAAGTAATGAATCCTAACCCACTGGACTGCTTGGGCCTGAATTCTTTTATTCAGGTATTTGGTGGATAGGCTGAACGGAGCCAAAAGTTGGGATCACTGTGGATGGTTAACCTCTTCTGTGGCTTGGACCTCCTCCCAGCAAACTTACAAAGTGTAAAAACCACTTTTTCCATTGTGGTGCAGAGCTCTGGAAGTTTGTGATCCCAGTGAGTAGGAAGGTGGCTCTGTGGCGTATTAGGATCGACCTTCAGAAGTCACTTTAGGGCTTCCCCTAGTGGCTCAGATGGTAAAGAATCCACCTGCAATGCAGGAGACCCTAGTTTGATTCCTGGGTCAGGAAGATCCCCTGGAGAAGGGATAGGCTACCCCCTCCAGTATTCTGGCCTGCAGAATTCCACGGACTGTATAGTCCATGGGGTCACAAAGAGTCAGACACGACTGAGCGACCTGCACTCACTCACTTGCAGAAGTCACACAGTGTCATTTTCAACCCATTGGTTGAAGCACTGACACACTTCTCAAACTGAAGAGGAAGAGAATAAATGTACCTCTCTATGGGAGGAATGTCAAAGAATTTGCGGCCATATTTTCAAGTTAGTTCCGTGCCCACAAACTATTTACATTCCTCATGTACAAATTCTCTCCTCCTGAAGTTTTATCTTTCCTATTAAGGCACTGGATTCAGGCTCGGGTAATGGGCACCTGATACAAATCCGGTCCTGGTGGATGTTGGACTCCTTGACTTCAGCTCTTTCTTCGGGTTTGGGTCCACTTAATCTGAAAACTGATGAATTAGAGACAAGTTTTCTGTAACTTCTCCCTCAAATAAACTTTACATATTAATATAATTGGGGCTTACCAGGTGGCACTGGCATTGGTAGAGAACCTTCCTGCCAATGCAGGGGATGTGGGTTGGATCCCTGGGTTGAGAAGATCCCCTGGAGGAGGGCATAGTAACCCACTCCAGTATTCTTGCCTGGAGAATCCCAGGACAGAGGAGCCTGGTAGGCTACACTCATAGGGTCTCAAAGAGTCAGACATGTCTGAAGTGACTAAGCATACAATGGTGGGACAAGTATTGGATAACTATTATAGATACTCCTGTTCTAAAGTGGAGAAAATAGAAATGCATAGCCATCACTGGTTTATACTAATTAGAGACTGACCCTTCAATCTCTCTCTTTAAAAAAAATATTAACAATTTAGTTGTTGAAGAAAACAGGTTTATTTGTCCCATGGAGTAGTCTACACTCTGATTTGCTGATTATATCATAATTAATCATTATATGATTATATTCATAAAAATTTATTCCCCATTTCTGAGATAAATGATAAATGAAAGTATACAACACATATGAAGAGTTATTCTTTGAAAACATAACTGTATCTCTTAGCCAAAAGTGGAGAATCCAAACAGGCCTCCTGAAATCTCACCAGAAACTATATTAAAGCAAATCAGAGCATAGATGTGGTAAATAAAGTGAAAAGTGTAAAGAAATCCATGGACTGTGTTGGTATCAGGGGAGGGAAAAGAAAGAATCATATGCATTGGGAAATTATAACCTCAACAATGCAAATCCAGTAAGAAGCAGAAGGACTGGATAGGAAGCAGGGAGATGCTGGCTGCACTGAACTCCTTCGCGCATCCGTTCCTGTAACGAGTCCTTCCCTATTTGCTAAGTGCTAGCCGAGCAAAGGACTGTATGTTGTGTGTCAGAGCACTGGAGGAAAGTCAAAATGGAAGAAGGAAATGCTTGGGAAAGAAACATGGAGACTGTGCAGTTCCCTGGAAGTTTGTTTGGCTTGGCGTGTTCTGGAATTGCAGGTCAGGAGTGGGATGCACTTGGCTTTCTTGGATGATGGACTCCTGTCAGAGTTGATATGAGAGGTGTGATATCCATGCCAAGGGGAACAATGGCAGGCGGACTAACGGCCCCCTAGCAAGGCTGGGGGTCCTAACCTGGAGCCCGCAAGGTGTTGCATTACAAGGTGAAGGGATTGTGGTTAAGGGTCTTGAGATGCGGACAACCATCTGGAGCATCACGAGGGTGTTTATGTGGGAAGGGAGGAGATTTGGTGGCAGGTGTGCTGACTGTGGAAGCAGGGGATAGTGGGGTGAGGAAGGGGCGGGAACCCAGGAGTGCAGGCGGCTTCCAGAGCTGGAAGGGCTTCTCAGAGGACCACAGCCTCCAGACCTGTGTTTAGACAACAGTTTAGACATCGACCTCTAGAACTGTTAGAGGATAAGTTTGTGTTGCCTAAAGGATGAGATTGTTAGCATCACCGACTCAGTGGACATGAATCTGAGCGAACTCCTGGAGACTGTGATGGACCGGGAAGCCTCCTGGTGTGCTGCAGTCCATAGGGTGGCAAAGAGTCTGACACAATTTAGCAACTGAACAGCAAAAACAAAAGCCACTACATTTGTAGTAATTTGACAGCAGCAATACTTTCAAAGCGGGTCCAGAAATCCCGTGTCTTTTCTCTGTGCTCTTTCTGGCCTCCAGGACTTGGTCCATTTTCCTCTCTCTGCAGGGAACTTCCTCCCCTCTCCAGCTCACTTCCTTCAAACTCTGTCAAGATTCCCCAGATCCCCCAAGCCTGGTATCCCCTTCCTCTGTCTTCCTCAAACACTTTGCATAAATCTGTGTTCGGACACCATCACACTGTTTTAATACACCCTTTCCTTTGTCTGATTCTTGCATTTGATGATGGGCTTATTGAAAGTAGGGATCCTATATTTTCTCTCTTTCTACCCCCAGTAGGGACTTCCCTATAGCTCAGATGGTAAAGAATCTGCCTGCAATGCAGACAGATGGAACTCGGGTTCCATCCCTGAGCCAGGAAGATCCCCTGGGGAAAGAAATGGCAACCCACTACAGTATTCTCGCCTGGAGAATTCCATGGACAGAGAAGCCTGGCGGGCTACAGTCCATGGAGTCGCAAAGAGTTGGACATGACTGAGTGACTAACACAATTGGCACAGGGTCTGATAAACAGTAAGTAGTTCATCCAAGTTTATGGAATTAAAAACCAACTATGAAACGGAAAACCACAGTAAGGAATCACACCATAGGAAGCACATGATAAAGGCAACTCGATCCACAGTCCTGGGATTCTCCCGCAGGGGTCTGGCAGGCACAGAAGGGTGGGGCCGTGTCTTCCGGCCCCCACACCCTCCCACCCCTGGAGGCCACCTTCCCTCCCCCAGGCATCTTGATCTTGACCTGTCCAGGCTACCAGCTCCCTGAGTCCCGTGGCTTCCCAAGTGCCGTGCCTCTGGTTGTGGAGGCTTCCACCTCTGAGGATGACGAATGAGGTGGAGAAGGGTTTAGGGCCTCTGAGAAGCAGTCCCTGCTGCAATGTGATACATTTGTTACACTTTTTGTAGGAGAAGCAGACAATTTAGAGAGGGTTCTTTTAAATCATGTCCACTTCTTCTGGACACAAAAAGTAAGGTTCAAATAAGAAATAGGTTTAAAAATCATCTGTTATCTCTCTACTCTCAATCATGAATAACATTAAAAATAAGTATTATTAATGTTAAAATGAGTACCCTATGGTCAAAAATATAAACAATGCAGAAGAACCTAAAGGAAAATGTAAAAGAATACCCAGTTCCATAACCCAGAGTTAGCTACTTATCAATATTTGGTTATATTTTTTAAAAATGTCTATTTATGTATTTATTTGGCTGTGCCAGGTCTTAATTGCGGCATGAGAACTCTTAGTTGTGGCATGCGTGCATGCTAAGTCGCTTCACTCATGTCTGACTGTGGGCTACACATGGACAGGCTCCTCTGTCCACGGGATTCTCCAGGCCAGAATACTGGAGAGGGTAGCCTTTCCCTTCTCCAAGGGATCTTCCCAACCCAGGGATCGAACCCAGGTCTCCCCATTGCAGGTGGATTCTTTACCAGCTGAGCTATCAGGGAAGCCCATATTAATATAAAGCAACTCAAAGTTCTCAACAACAGTAATATAAGCAAATAACAAAAATTCCACAGATCAGTTAATTTCTCCAAAAAAAACTCTTAGTCTTGTTTTCACAAATGGCTAAACCTCTTGCATGGGGGACGTGCTTATAATTGTACATGGGCCATATGGTCTCACCAACCCTCGGATATTTGATATACAGAGGACGAGGTTAGAGGTTAATGGACTTGATGAGGACTCTTCTAATATGTGTTTGGTTACTCAACAAATACTTGCATTTTTAAACAGTGAAGATAACACAGCTAAAATGAGCTCTTCACCTGCCTTTACTAATTACTGGCTGAACTAAGACACCTGGAGTCTTGAGTTTCTGGCCCGTTCCTCATCCCTGAGGAAATGACAACAACATGGCACCCTAAGTGACAGAGCCTGACAAATAAATAGTATGTGTGAAGTGATTTTACTTAACCTCCAAGGTTAAATAATGTTCAAGGTGAAGCCATAGAATTTACCTGTCAATATGGGACTTAGTTGTGACTGTTTTCAAGAATCTGATCTTTGTGGCTGATTTATTTTCTTTAAACATACTTCGTGTTTTCAGAATCAGCTACAAGGCTGGCTTTGGAAAAGCAACCTCCTTAGTTCCAGGAGAACTTGGTTACAATTTGCAAAACAGGTTGAAAAGTTAACATTTGAAATGGATTCCATATTTGCCTATATAGCTCAGTTGGCAAAGAATCTGATTGCAGCACAGGAGACCCAGGTTTAATCCCTGGGTCAGGAAGATCCCAGGGAGCAGGAAATGGCACCCCACTCCATTATTCTTGCCTGGAGAATCCCACAGACAGAGGAGCCTGGTGGGCTACAATCCATGGGGTCGCATGAATCAGACATGACTTAGCGACTAAGCCACCACCACTTATATGACAAGGGAGAAGATACAGATCCCACAACAAAGTACAGTGAGAACCTTACAAAATTCACTCACATGTTCCACTCTTGCTATGACTCAACTCTATGCTCAGATTTTGCTCTTGGGAAAATTAAAAAAAAAATTATATATTTACCTTTTCCTTCCCAGCATCTTAACACGGGAAAGAGTTCATAACAGGCCTGTAATTGTAGGACATGAGTCTAAGCAAACTCCGGGAGACAGTGAAGGACAGGGGAGCCTGATATGCTGTGGTCCATAGGTTCGAAGAGTCGGACCTGACTCAGCCAGGGAACACTTGTAGGGCAGACTGACTGATTTTGTGTGTGTGGGTGTGTGTGCTGTTCTCTGTAGCATGTGGGATCTTAGTTCCTCAGCCAGGGGTGGAACCCACAGCCCCTGCATGGGAAGCACAGAGTCTTAACCACTGGACCATCATCAAGGTCCTGAGACTGAGTGATGGATGCTCTAGTTAATTTGTATTTTCATCCACTCGTTCAGCAAGTCCATCCTGAAGACTCTGCACCTGCCAGGATGCTGTGCTGGGAGCTGGAAGTGCACACGTGTGGCCCACTGGCTCTCATGAGTCTCTCTAACCCAGTCTCCCTTGCTGAGCATTAGCTGGGAGGCTGAAACCTACATTTCCCAGAAATCTGAGGAGCAAGGCCAGTGGGCACAGTTAAGTTTCCACCAGCGAGATGCACTCATGTAGTAACTGGAAGACAGAGAGAGAGGGCAGGAGTCATTCCCCCCGTGATAGTCATGGCTGACCCATCCATCCTGTGAGTGTTTCCGTGGTCACATTCCACACTCCACCGTTTGGCCATCATCTTCTTGGATGTGGGGCTGCCATGAACAGGTCAGCAGCCTCCAGACCTCTCCTGACAACCATGGTAAGAAGACCCTGAAGCCAGAAGTCCAGTGGGGGCTTGTCTTTCAATGGCATTGTGAGTGCTGAGTTACCGTTAGTTTGAAACACTTCAAGTGGTTTCTATTTTCATACTGAATCTTTTCAGATAAAGAAATAGGGTTGCCCTTAAGAAACTCACTCCCTATTCGAGGAGAAGGACCATGCCAGGTAATGAGGAAGATGATAAAGGTGTGAATGCAAAGGCACCATGCGGGTAAAGAGTGGGAGCAGGGCCTGGGGAAGCGGTGTCCGAGGTGTCTATTGTGCCGTGAGTGCTCACTCAGTTGTGCCTGACTCTTTGTGACCCCATGGACTGTAGTCCGCCAGGCTTCTCTGTCCATGGGATTCTCCAGGCAGGAATACTGGAGCGGGTTGCCATGCCCTCCTCCACGAGATCCTCCAACCCAGGGATCAAATCCATGTCTCCTGCATCTCCTGCATTGCAGGTGGATTTTTTACCACCGAGCCACTGGGGAAGGGGTGTCCCAGGCATCCATTACTGTACTGCAGACGTAGGGGTCCATGCTGCTCACAGTTTTTCCCGTTGACTGGGCTGGGCAGCTCTGCCGGCCTCACAAGACTGCAGTCAGATGGTGACTGGGCTGGGGTTTTCCGGAGGCCCTGCTGAGACACCCCAAGGCCAGGGCCTCTGTCTCCATCTGTCCTAGGGTAGCTCCTCTCCACGCAGCATCTTTACACAGCCTCATCAACAAGGTGGCTTCCAAAAGCACACATGCCAGGCCTTCCTCTAGGCCTGAAACTGGCACAGCATCCATTTCACTGCAGTTTTCCGGTTCAAGTCATTGGCCTGGCCCAGCTGGAGTAAGCCGGGACTACACCAAGATGCAGAGACAAGAAGCCTGCTTCACGGGTGTCACAGAAACGAGATGCCACAGGGGGACGCTCTGGAAGTGTGGAGAAGTCCATGGAGAACGTCCAGTGCTTGATGAGCTAGTGGACTTGACAGAGAACCCAGGGCCTGCTCCAGAGCCCGGCAGAGTTATTACTTGATAAACCTCGGTGTAAGGAAGGGTGTGTGTGGGGGGGGCGGCGGCGGGAAGGGAAGGCAGGTGAACACAGGAAGGGTGAGTCAGTAGCCTTTTCAGTCAGAGGGAAAAGAACATTGTTTAGAGGCAGCCCTGGGGGGTTCGGGACCCACAGGAGTACTGATGGGCTCAGAGAACCAAGGGGCCTGAGAGTCCCGCCTGAGGGACCTGGACTTGACCTTCAGACTGTGGAGGCCCATGAGCAGCTTTGCGTAATGGAGAGGCACGACCACATCCCCGAGCCGGAGGAGCCCTCTGGCCTAAGCCAAGTGCAGGGTGGACGGGGAAGGTGCAGCCTGAGCCAGTGAGACTCCCGCAGTGGGACTGGTGAGGATGGAGGAGGGTGGCGCGGAACCAAGGCGGTGAGGAAGCTGGGGAGGAAAGAGACTTGAGACAGTCCTGGAGGGGAGAATGAACAGACCCGATATTCTATGATTTAGATGTGCCTAAGAGGATTTGAGGGGCTTCCCTGGTGGCTCAGTGGTAAAGAACCTGCCTGTCAATGCAGGAGATGCAAGAGACACGGAGGTTTGCAAGGATGCAAGGAGGTTCAATCCCTGGGTCAAGAAGATGCCCCAGAAGAAGGCAGAGCAGTTCACTCCAGTATTCTTGCCTGGGGAATCCCATGGACAGAGGAGCCCGGTGGGCTACAGTCCACAGGGTTGCCAAGAGTCAGACACAACTGAAGTGATTTAGCACACGCATACACAAGAGGATTTGAATACATAGAGGACATTTATCATAATATGGGGCGTTTCCCTCCATATATTTTTATTATAAAAGAATAAACTATATGGGACTTTCCTGGTAGCTCAATCAGCAAAGAAACTGCCTGCAGTGTAAGAGACCGGAGTTCCATCCCTGGGTCAGGAAGATCCCCTGGAGAAGGAAATGGCAACCTTCTCATCTGGAGAATCCCGTGGACAGAGGAGCCTGGCGGACTACAGTCCATGGGGTCGCAAGAGTCAGACATGACTTAGTGACTAAACCACCACCACCATGAAATACGCTGAAGGCCCATTTCCATGCCAGAAAGTAATTTTTATATACGTTATGTAACCCTTACAACAATCCTGTGAGATGGGTATTTCTTCCAATTTGCCAATGAAAGAGCAGACTTAAAGATGCCCAGTCATTTGACATGCAGTTCAGAAGAGCGACAAATGGTGAAAGCAGAAGTAGAAGCCGAGGTTGGGAGACACAGTTTAGCTTTTGGCTGTTGAACAGACAAGGCAAACAATACCTTGTACAATGTTCACGGCCTGATGAAAGTAAGCAAGTTTGTCCAAGCAAACTTCCTTCTTCCACTAAATCCCAGCACGAGGGCTGTATACAGTAATGAGTACTGTTTTCTCTGGGGGCTTTGCAGAAGGCACCAAGTTATGATGTCAAGTTCTCAATGCAGACTCTTGGTAACAGTGGTGGAGATGTCAAGCTGTCCCCAGTATCCGTGATACCCTTCTTCCTTTAATGCTGCCCCCTCCCGTTTTTAATTAGACAAACGACCACGCAGAATGGAGACTATACTTTCCAGCCTGCCGCACAGCCACGTGGTTCCATGTAACTGAAGTCCTGTTCGTGACGCGTAAGCAGGTGTGGTGTCACTTCCTTGCAGTGTCATTCAAGAAAAGGGGACAGTATTCCTTTTTTATTGTTGCAGACACATCGCGGCACAGCAGCACAGAACAACACAAGTGTGTTACCTCTCAGTTTCTGCAACCAGCAGGTTTCTCTGCTCTGGGTTTCACAAGGGTCAAGGTCAAGTTTCTGGCCAGCTGGGCTCTGCTAAGGAGGCTCTGGGAAGATCTCCGGTTGCTGGCAGAATCCAGGTCCTGTGGTTGCAGTACCGAGGTCACCACTCTCTTGCTGACCTTCACCCGGGGGCAGCCCTTAGTCTCTGGAGGGCTCTGGCCAGCCCTGGGGTGCAGGACCCACAAGCCAGGGCTGGCCAGAGGCACCTGCCACACATGGAATCTGACGTTTCTGCTGCTGCATCTCTTGGAATCCAGCTGGAGAAAGCTTTCTGCTCTTAAGGCTTTGTATGAACAGACTGAGCCCACCAGATAACCCAGGATTAAGTTAAGGTCCCCAGCTTAACACCATCTATAAAGACTCTTTTGTGCTATAACAGAACACATCCACAGGTTCAAGGGATTACGAGGTGGACATCTCTCAGGGATCAATATTCCACCCATCACAGGGGCCTACCCTTTGTCCTTGTTTCTTTCCTCCTGATGCTTAGAAAGTGGGTGTTGTAGCTGGAGTGCCCTATGGAACCATGAAACGAGGGCAAATTTAGCAGTATCAGAAAGGGAAGTCAGAATAACCTGTGCTGTGCTCAGTCACTTGTCGAGTCTGACTCTTTGTGACCCCATGGACTGTAACCCACCAGGCTTCTCTGACCATGGGACTTTTTCCAGACAAAAATACTGGGGCAGATTCCCATGCCTCCCTCTAGGGTATCTTCGCATCCCAGGGATCGAAGCTGCATCTCCTGCATTGGCAGCAGATTCTTTACCTACTGAGCCACCTGGGAAGCCTGGGCCCCAGGCACCTCTGGAGCAATATTCCAGTCCTGAATCACCTGTCTCCACACTTCCATGTAGGACAGAAATTAATTTCACTCTTCAACCTCGGATATTTTGGGTTTCCAGTAGTCACAGCCAAACCGAACCACACGATAACATCAAAGGAAATGACTTATTAAGGAGGTCTGGGGCAATCGCCTGTCTTGGGGAGCCTGAGGGCCCCTAAACAAATTCCCCTTTGTCAAGACACTTTCTTTGGTCATCAGATGATCCCTAAATTAGTTAAAACATACGTGCCTTACACATACTGATAGATAATTGGGGCATCAGCACTGTCCGAAGTGTAACTTCAGTGTGACTGGCTTCTGCCTGTGTGATAGAGTCGGTGGTTGATTTGTGCTTCTGCCTGGTCATCACCAATGTGGTTTTTCAGTCCACACACTCTCTTGTGAAGATTTGGGATGAGACCTAGCTCCCCATCAGAGGGAGGCTCTGAGGTCCCAGACAAAAGGGCACACATCTGTTTTGTGTCACTTGTTGTCACCTCTGAGGTCCACTGAGCAAAGTGCTGTCCTTGCTCAAGTGAGATGTGAATGATCTCAGTTTCTGGAGGAAATAGACCAACCACCCATGAATGTACTGTACACACATGATCACCCATGTATGCACTCTACATACATGATTTCATTTAACCCTCAGCAATCACATGAGAATGGGCTTCTCAAGTGGCTCATGGGTAAAGAACCCACCTGCCAATGCAAGAGACATGGGTTCAATCCCTGGGTGGCAAAGATCCCCCAGAGGAGGGAATGGCAACCCACTCCCTCTTGCTGGGAAAATACTATGGGCAGAGGAGCTTAGCGGGCCACAGTCCACAGGGTCAAAAAGAGTTGGACATGAATGAGCATGCATGCAGATTGCAGATCAATCACAGGAGGTGTCATTATCAGTAATTCACAGACAAGTAGACAAGCTCAAAGGGATTAAGTTATTTGCCCTCATTCAGAATTGCCATAAATAGTAGATGCAAAAGGAGAAGTTAAACCCTGAGAAACAACAGTATTAATCTCTGTATTTCTTCAGATATCCTTCCCTCTCTCCTCCACTGGATCTCAGGACATCAGGCAGCATGAAAGCTGGCTTGCACTTTATAACATCTATGTGTTCTTGTGTCTCCTCATCCAGAGGAGAAATAATCTACTGTACTTCTGGTCTAGCAAATTAGACTTTCAACATTAAATTAAAATAATATATTGGTTTATTGTAATAAATTCAATTGTATTTTCTATTTGTTTTTAAACCTTGGAGCTTATTTTATACCTTTTATTGCATTTCTAGAACTACCAAGGTGGAAATAGTTCCATGTAATATGTCAATTTCAAATTGGCAGTATTTCCAGACATATCGAGACATGTGAAACTTCTGAATTTTTTACAGCATGTGTAAATAGGATAAATGATTTTTCAAATTCTCATTCCCCTGGGTGTAAGACTAATTGAGAATTCAGAAAAATAACAGATTTTCAACTGCTATAAATTAATCACAGCAAAAATACTGTTACAACTTTATGTGTGTAATTATGACTAGATGTGAGAGTTCAGTGTGTTCTATGATGCAGGTAAGAATCTTGACTGCATTCTGATAATATGGCATATATTTAAGGTGTCCACATGTTCTGCATTTAGGGAAAGACTCTAAGCAACTCTACTGAAAAGTGAATTATAGGTTCTTCCCCAGAAGGCCAGTGGTTGACTCCATGCTCACAATGCAGGAGGCCTGGGTTCCATCCCTGGTCAGGGAATTAAGATTTTGCATACCACATGATGTGGCCAAAAAAAATAAAGACTATAAAAGTGATAGCATTTCACTTATAAGGAAAAATAATTTTAACTTAGAAATAAACTTTGATTACACCTATTCTCTTTCATGATATATAAACATAGCACAGTTTAATAAGGGAACTTGGCATTGATAGGTAATCACTAGGTAATCCAAAAGACCCATATCAGTCACTTTCACTCTTAAAAGAGCTACTGGTAGCCACTATTTGTAGAGCCTCACCTCTTTTTCCTACTGGGAGTCAACCTCAGATCACTTCTGTGGCTCACGCCATCCTCCGGTGGTAATTTCCTGAAAGCTGGCTGCCGGTTGAGAGGCTCCATCACTCCCAGTTCTGTTGCCAGGAAGCCCTTCTACTTCCTGCTGCACTGCCTCAGTGTCCCGTTAGGTTCATTGCTCCCACATCTAGCTTGTCAGAATGGCTTTGAGTAAAATTTGATTAGTGTCAGCTCAGTACTTCCCTCTTCTGACTCTTCAAAGTACTGGATTTTCAGGATGGTTTCTCGGTCTATGAAGTATGAAAGACTCAGCTGTGAACTTTTTTCTTAGAAAGAAAAACAATTTCAATTCCTTAGGCAATTGTGCAATACGTGAGCCATCAGCCAGCTTCTACTCAAGTCCCCAACATGTGCTCTTCTGAAGACTGATTTTCCTGCCCCTTTTGTGACACAGTTGTGTGTCTTAACTGTGTTAATGGAGTTCCCGGTCAAACGTAGTCTTCGTTACAGTAGTCCGACAGGACCCACCCCCCTTTTTTCACATATCCTTCCACAGTGACCAGGGGTGTGTGTGTGACTAGTCACGGTGGTGACGTTGGGTGCTTCTGTGTAGGATTTGTGTACGTGTGTTTACGTGTGTCCGGTCGTCTGTTTGGCTCCTTACTTCTACCTTCAAGTGGGATTCCGTATGCGTGCGGACGTACCTTTGTCTAGACCTCTCTTTCTTCTCCTCCATCTCTTACCCTTACTTTCTTGTTTCCGTTTCCCGTGACATTATCTAAAGTGGAGTCGTTTACGTGACTTGTCTTAATCGACTTCCTCTCGTATACCTCTCTCACTGTCGCGACCGGAGTCCCAGTTCTAATTAGACCCTTTAGTTGTGTCGGAAACAACATGTTTCCCTCTTTAATCTCCCTCGGCTCACTGAGGATAAATGGCGCTATTAGTTAGGTTAGACCCACTGACACTCCCTGTAGCTCCTCCCCACTGGGGCGAAAGGTTTTGGGCCACGAAAGTCCCGTTCGTGGCGTCCGAGGAGGAGGCCGGGTCTCCTCCTCGGGTCAGTTCTCGCGTAAATCCGCGGTCCGGGCCTAGACTTCCCCGTTCGCTTAATGTCTACGGTGTGGGGCTTTAGTGGAGCTAAGGTCTACACCAATGACGCACCATACTTGAACCGAAAATTACACTCTTGAAGAACCAATCGTTTAGATGTCCTTCCTTGTTATGGCGTTCCCTTTTCCCCTAAAACTCGTGACACCGGGCATGGGACTCTAGGGCTACGAGGCGTGGCCCACCGGGCCCAAGTGGCGCCGAGCGCGGGAGGTACCGAGGACCACCGACACCACGCCGCGCCCCGGGTGCTCCCCAGAGGTCTTAGGCCCTCCGTCGACACCGACTCGGACCTGCCACGGCGCCGAGGTGCTACCATGGAGCACCGCCTGCCGTCTAAGGCCGCGGAGAGGTGGGGTCCGCGGTCCCGCGCGGATGCCCTGCGCCGGGCGGCGGGCGTGGATGCGCGGGCCGGCCACGTCTCCCTCCGCGCCGGGAGGCTGTCCGGGCGCCCGGGCTCCGAGTGTCCACCGCGAGGACGTGCGCACCGCGCCCAGGAGCGGAGGGAGGCCGCTGGCCCCACCGGGGAGGTAGATACCGCGGTCACCGTGGGTCCCGGCACCCGGCGGTCCCTTGAGCCCTGGCCGGCTGACTCTTTTCGGGCTCCAGGGAGGGCCCGTCGTCGTTCAGGCCTCCTTACCTGGGGGACCTGGGCCGCGCGGGGGTTCGTCTGGCAGCTCCGGGCGCCCTCGGCCGGCGGCCACGCGGACTGGGAGCGCACGTCCAGCCGCACGCGGGTCTGGGACCTGGGCGGCCGGGGGTGCCGGACCGCGCGCCTCATCCGGTCAGGTGAGGCCCCGCGTGGCTCCGACGGAGCTCGTTCCCCTCCTCGCTGTCTTCCAGGCCACCTGGCGAGTCGGCCCGCCCTCCGCTGCCTCCCTGGATCTCCTGGGCCTCCTGGGGGCCCGGCCTCCACTGGCAACAGCATCTCCTCCCGGCCTCCCCCATCACGGTGCGCCCAGCGGCAATAAACTTGAAAGACACCACCTCATTTCATTCTCGCGTTGAGCCCATTATATTCCAGAATGTTAGTCGCCCAGTCCTGTTCGACTCTTTGCGACCCCGACCCCATGGACTGTAGTCCACCAGGCTCCTCTGTCCATGGAATTTTCCAGACCAGAATACTGGAGTGGGTTGCCATGCCCTCCTCCAGGGGATTTTTCTGACCCAAGGATCGAACCCGGGTCTCCTGCATTGTAGGCAGATTCTTTACCGTCTGGGAAGACAGAGGAAACGGAGAACTCAGGGATTTGCCTCCGGCCCGCGTAGCTAAAGGGATAGAAGGTGATTGGAGCCCGGGGAGGCAGAACTAAAAGCCGGGCTTCTCCTGCGCGGAGGCGCCGGCCCCGCGGAGCTGGAGGCCACAGGCAGGCCGGAGGCAGACCGCGCTCTCCACTCCCGAGCCCGCCCCGGCGGCCCGGGCTTCTCCTTGGGATGCGGAACCCTGGAATCCCGAATCCCCGCCGGAAACCTCATCTCCTTGGTCTTCGAGCTCAAATCCCTTACCTTCACCAACTGGGAGGCCGAGCTCCAGAGGGTCCGCTCTCCGCAGTATCTCCCCCCCAGTATCAGCTCCCCCGGTGTCCGGCGAGGACAACCGCCTGGTCAGGGATGCTACGGGCAGTCTAAGTATACTTACGAGGCAGGGCGGCGTGAAACTAGGACGCGCGCAGTAAAGGTTAGTGGATACATGACCAAGAGGGGATCTGTGGAAGGAGAGAGGCTGTGGGGACCCGCAAAGAACTGCAGGCGCAGTTCCCCAGACCGCGGTTGTAAAACAACTATTTTACAGGGATAACTATTTTCTAGATACTGAATTAAGCGCGTTGCTTGTGTTCTTTGGTGTAAACCTCACAGCTCCGTGGGTGCGTCCACGTTTCAGATGAGGAAGCCCAGGAACGGGGAAGTGGAGTCATTTTATCGGAGTCACAGCGGTGTTTGAGGGACCCCAGGTCTGAACCCAGAGGTGCTGGACTCCCGAGCCCAGGCAGGTGCACAGAGGCTGCAGGGTGAGGGCACCGGCTGCCTTGTGAGGTGTCTCATCTCACTGACGAGGAAGAGCTCCATTCTGATCCACAGAACCTGCTTCTCTTCGGACATTGTGACTCAATTTCTCTCAGAAAAACAAAAAGCAAAACAACCCAATGACAACAAAACAGCAAAACAAGCAGAAGCAAAAACCACCAACGAAACAAATCTTTCGTCTTTTTGCTAAAGAAAATATCATCGACTCTTGGGTGTGAGTCCATGTCTCAGGACCGCCTGGTGGGAGCGCTTGGGAGACACCTTCAGGCACACAGCTGGGTCAGCCGCCCATCCAAGGGTCGTGGGGAGGATGGGGTGTCTGGAGGTCAGGAGCCCACAGAACTGCTGCCTGGGTGCCCCCAACACAAGCCTCCTGGCCCCCGGGCTCCAGGGCGGAGACTGATCCAGGACCGCCAGCTCTGGGCATTTCTCAGACGGCCCAGGTGCCAGCGGTGCAGGGAGGCAGCTCTGACACTGTACCTATTCATGGACAGCCCCCCATCTCCAAACCCCCCATCTCTGGTGCCTAAGAAATTAACTCATCTTCAGAAGTGACTCCTAACTTTAAAATAAAACAAATCCGAAAATCCACCCACTGATAGGCTTTCTCAACCCAAAGGTGATGTCTTAATAACTGACTTTTCCCTGGTTAGTGCCAGAGAAAATATGCTGTTTTAACTTTTTTTTTTTAATGAACTGGAATCATTGTTCCACAAAATGGGTTCGATACAAAGCAAGAGGAATCAGTCTTGATCTCTTTCCAATTATCTGTATTTATTCATCGTTTTCCATAAACATCACCTGAACACAAGACCTAGACCCTGAAACAACTGACCTGGAAACCACAGACCTGTTTGTAAAGAACTATGAGGTAATTTAAAAACTTTAAATAAAAATAGCCATTTCCACGCCCTCCCCCCAAGCTCATAAGCTTTCATCATCTCTGAGGATGTGGAAATCACACTCTTGATAGTTTCCAAGGTGAGTCAGGCCCCCCTGCTTACCTCCGCAGTCTTCCCTGCCAGGAGACCAGGAACTAAATACACACCCACATATATCTGGTTCAGCAATTGATCAGGGGGCCTCTTTCTCCCCCAGACCTCCAGGTCCCTCCCACCTCACCAACAGGGCGGGGTGTACGTTGGAACAATGGGGTTACCCCTACCCCCAGCCCCGATGCTGCCCAGTGACTCCTGCAAGGCGATCTCTTCTTCAGAGAAAAGAAGTGGAGGCTGAAGGATGTGCAGTGAGGTGCCTGGTTCTGATGAAAAGATTAAAAGAGAAGAGGAGGAAGGGGAATTATTCTATTCCAGGAGCATCCGTTTCACTAGGCCTTTGAAACCTCGGATGTTTCCTTTCAATTATTTCTAAAGGTAAAGGCAGAGAGACCTTTCGAGTAAAAATGGCTGTTTCCGGGCAGACGAAGGGGCTCCAGCCGGCTCGCCTGCTTGTGTTGGGACAAGGTTCCTATCTGTACAGTTTTTATGGTCTTTTTGAAGAGTTGGCTTCTCTAAAAAGAGGTTCAACAGCCCAGACGTTGCTAGTCCCAGCAGTTTCACAAGAAGGGGCTCTGGACATTACAGAGAACGTCTCTTCTCCACGGGAGGGGGGCAGCATCTCCCCACGGCTTCCCAGTGGGCACGGGCGCCTCACAGCCCCCGGGTTCTCCCCTGCAGCCTGGGCCGGTGGTCACACCCGGGGTCTTGGGTCCTCTCCTCCCGCCTGGGCGACTCTCTCACCGAGATTCTTGCGGTCGCAGGGGCGCGACACTGGAAGGCTGCGGCGATGCGCTAAGGCCTGGCGGCAGACGGCCCTCTCGGGCGGCGGCGGGGCCCGCGGGCGGCACGGCACCCCCGGGGGGTGGCGGGGGCGGCAGCGCTAGCAGCTCCTCGCCGGAGGTCACCGCGCAGTCCTGCTCGGGCTCCGCGTCCCCCGCTCCCGCCGCCGGGGGGCCGCAGCTGCGCTTCTTGTCCTCCTCCTTCTTCCACTTCATGCGGCGGTTTTGGAACCAGATCTTGATGTGCCTCTCGGTCAAGTTCAGCATGACGGCCAGCTCCACGCGGCGCGGCCTGGAGATGTATTTGTTGAATAGGAACTCCTTCTCCAGCTCCAGCAGCTGCGCGCGGGTGTAGGCGGTGCGTGTCCGCTTGTTCTCCTCCGGCTCTGCTGCGTAGAGATGTGTATAAGAGACAGACCTGGGCAAGAGAAGGCGTGGACCACCAGGAAGCAGCAAGAGAAAATCACTGCACTGACTTTCCTAAACTGCAGACTGCGTCCAGTCCTTTACCAGGTTTGACCAGATTTTAAGAGGCTGGTGGAAAACACACTGCTTAGGCCTGTCTCTTATACACATCTAGATGTGTATAAGAGACAGCCCCCACCCCGACCCCTGGCTCCTCCCGCCTGCTCCCACCCTTGCAGCCCGATCCTTCGGCTCTGGCCCTTTCCCAGCCGCTCTGGCCGCTGAGGTCCAACCATCTATCCATGAGTACAATCTGGGGCTCAAAGGCCTTCCCCAGTAAGGCTGTCTTTTCTTGGAGGTCCTTTATCTCCCCGTGGCTCTAACAACCAGTGATTCTAGAAACACGCTGTTGGGTTGATGCTGATTAAAATGCACATAGTGAAAAAGTGAAAGTGTTAGTGGCAGAGTCCTGTCCAACTCTTTTCGACCCCACAGACAGTAGCCTGCCAGGCTGCTCTATTCACGGAGTTTTCCAGGTAAGAATACTGGAGTGGGTCGCTGTTCCCTTCTCTAAGGGATCTTCCCTTCCCGACCCAGGGATCAAACCCGGGTCTCCTGCACGGCAGGCAGATTCTTTACTGTCTGAGCTCCCAGGGAAGCCCAAAATGCACATAATAAGAATCTAAACCAACTGGATTCTACAAAGGCAAAAAATGTCTTTAAATAAGGACTTAAAAAAAAAAAACACTTTCTGATGACGACTTGTAGTAAGCAATGTATTTCAAATCATCACTCAGTTCACACACTGATATATAATTGACATATAAAATATCTAGGACACTAAACCAAACTTTACCACATATGATGCTGTCTAATTTTCCCTATGGTTTACCGGCTTGTGCTTAATCGTGTCCGACTCTTTGTGACCCCATGGCCTGGGGCCCACCAGTTTTCTCTGTCCATGAGGATTCTCCAGGCAAGAATACTGGAGTGGGTTGCCATGCCCTCCTCCAGGGGATCTTCCCAACCCAGAGATCAAACCCAGGTCTCCCACATTGCGGTCATATTCTGGAGTTTACTAGTTCATTAAAAAATAAAGAGGTGTCAACACAGTAAATTAATTTCACCAACAAATGGATGCAACCTTCAGTTGGAAAGACCTTGAGCTAATAAGAATCTGGAGGTTATGACATGTATTGTTGTATCTCATATTTTATATCATATATCTCTCTATAGTTATGTTGTTGTGATCAGCATCAACTCAAGAGCTGGTAGATTCTCTGCAATTGTTGTTCTGACCTCGGCTGGGCCCCTGCCCTGGGAACCAGAAAGGGAACCATTCTGAGCCCAAGGGATGGTCACTGTCAGCCCCAGCCTCTGCATCCAGGGCCTGAAATACAGGCAGAGATAAGAGGAGAGGCTCCCTGGGAGGGGAGGCTTAGGCCTGACCTCCTACCGGGGAGCTGGGTACCCCATTAGGGAAATGGCAGTGGTGGGTGGTAGAGGAACCCCAGGCCAAAGAAGCAACAGCCAGGCCCAGCCCGGTGGATTAGCGCTGCTCGCCGAGGCTGCGAGCCTCCAAGCCCTAATATTTTCCTTTCTGGATGAGACACCAGCTGCGCCCGGGCTGTGGACTCTGAGGCAGTCGGTTCCCCCAGAACACCAGGAACAGGTCAAAATCATCATTTCCTTTGTAGGGCAGACATTTCTCCTATGCCTGTGCGCTGGAGTTGAAAAGCTAGTGTGTGTGTTTGCTAGGAGGGTTAACCACCCTGTACAAACCGCTGGGATTTTTCCCCAGACTGAAAGGGGGTGCTCAGAAGCCAAGGCGGAGGCTCAGGTCTGAGTCAGCGGAGTCTTGCTTGCTGGGGACATCTCAGAATCAACACTTCAAGCCTTTCCTGGTTTTCGAGAGAAATGAGGGAGCCATTTTGATGTATGGCAGAGACCAGCACAATATTGTAAAGCAATTATCCTCCAATTAAAAATATATTTTTAAAGAAGAACATCTAAAAGGTTGCTTCAGAGTCTGTAAATTCAACCTGCAATCTTGCAGGGCTTTGGCCGGTTTTCACCAGCCTCACCACAGTGCTCTGAGAGGCTCCGAAGGGCCCACTAACTCAGGGGCCCTGGTGTAGGATGGGCTTCCCACAGTGGCTCCACGGTAAAGAATCTGCCTGCCAGTGATGAGGGGCCGATCCCTGGGTTGGGAGGATCCCCTGGGGGAGGACATGGCTACCCACTCCAGTATTCTTGCCTGGAGAATCCCACGGACAGAGGAGCCTGCAGGCTACAGCCCATGGGGTTGCAGAGTCGGACACTACTGAGTGACTGAGTGATCGTGAAGGTGTTGGATGGAGGCTGCTGGTGGTCAGAAAAGGGAAGAGGTCAGTTTGTACCTTTCTCTGACGTGTGGGGTTGGGGCGGTATTTAGGGGCAAGCCCACCAGTGAGGTGGATGTAGTTCATTTTTTAGGCTGAGGGTTTTAGAAGTTCCTATTGTTATGAATAATCATACCCGATTGATCCGTGAATAAAAGCCCTTCGGGTCACTTCTTTCTCCCCAGGGGCTTGAAGCCCCTCCAGGAGCGGCCAGGCAGGGGTCACAGGCCTTGAAATTGGGTTCCTTCAGAGTTTCCAGGGAGGACTGAGCTGGTGCAGCAGCATTCTGGCTGGAGGGGGGCCCTCCCCCAGGTCGGAGGGCCCGCTGGCACAGGTCTCTCTACCCTGGTCCTCCAATCCAGGAAGGTCACCTCTCCAGAGCTTCCCCCAACACCCCCGCTGCTATCTTTCCTTCAGGTTTTACACGGTGACCCCTTCCGTCCACAGGAGTCCAGGAGGTGGGGAAGTTACCCCACCTCAGAAAGGCTTTTTCAGAGCCTCCCTCGAATTTTTCCCAAGGAAGCTGAGGAGGAGGGCCAGGAATTGGAGAAACTCGCCCCCATTGCACCAGGCGGCTCCTGGACCTCCCGTCCAGGTCCAGGCTCGCCGGCCTCCCGCCTCCCAAGAACCTTGCATTTCCCAGGGCTCCGAGGCCTTTGGCGACAACTTCGCACGGGCAGGATAAGGGTCCGTCCCGGGTTTGGTAGGCGCGGGGGAAGATCGCAGCCTGAGTTTGGACTCTGTCCTGCCTCAGGACTTGCCTGAGACCCCACGGAACCTTCGGGAGAAAGGTTGAGAGAGGCGAGCCCCGGGGACCCTGGGCAAGCCCGGATCTCCCAAAGACCCGCCTGGCTTCGCCAGCTCACAGTCAGGCAGGCCAGTCAGGCCGCGCAGACTAGGGGCCGAGGATTCCCGGGGTGGGGGCACCTGCAGCCTCGTCCCCCGACTCCCGACTGTTAGCTGGGAGGAGGAGAAAAGTCCATGACTTGCAGTGCAGGTGAGCCTGGAAGGGGCTTCCGCACGGAAGCGGTCACGCGGTGCCGGCGGTGCAGGCCGCGCGGCCGGAACTTGCCGCCGGGTCGGGCCTGGAAGGGACTTGGGGGCGGCTCCGGGCCGACTTTCCGGTACCGGCCAGCGCGAGGGGCCTCCCGAGCCGCCTGTGCCAGGAGGGCCTCTCCCTCCTCAAACTGCCTTGCTGGGAAGCAGCCTGTGTTCAAAAGTGTGCTTCCCCATGCCTCTCCATCGGGGGTGAGTGGCCAGTCGCCGGCCTTGCGGTGAGCCCCCTCCCGGCCCAGCCCCGGCCTCTGGATACCTCTGCACGTCTGGCTAGTTTTCCTTCCTTGCTTCTCTGCACCTACTAGGTGTCCCTGAGATGGTCTGGCTTGCTTCACAGAAGCCGCCAGTAAGGGGGTGGGGGGTGTGGAATTCAGAGCGAGAAGGAAGCCGGGGCTCTGGAGCCAGGGTTCGGAGCATCCCAGAGCCCCGCTCGGTTCTCTCGACGGCACTCCAGGAGTCCTGGGCTGGGGGGGAGGGGGGCCGCTGGACAAGGATTGGAAGGTCCGAAGCCTTGAACTCGGCCAGACCTAGGCTGTTGCGAAGCGCGGGCTCCTGGAGTTCAGCGGACAGGGGAGGAAGGGGTTTAAACTCCCAGGAAGAGAGCTGAGTAGAAAGGCCGCTCCAGATTGAGCCAGGGGGGGAAAAAAAAAAAAAACACGCTTCTGTGCAATATGGCCTTGTTCGCTCCCCTATGGTTTAGTGCGACTCTAGGTTATCCGGGGTGGGGGGCTGGGGTCACAGACCGAGAGAGGTCCTGGGAATCGCTTGGAGAGAGGGGCAGTCGAACGGAGAGCGGGGTGAGGACAGAGCGCTGGGGGGCCAGACTCACCTGCCCACTGGCCTTTCCACGCATGAGCCTTCGTAGACTTCATCCACGGGAAAGGCAGCTGGACGCGGCCGGGCTCTTCCAGGGCGCCCGGCTCGGCTCCATCCTGGAAGGGCCCGGCTGGCGGGTGGGCGAGCGCGAGCTGAGCCGGGAGGTGGTGGTGGAGGTGCGCCATCGCGGGGTCGTCGGCGAGCGGAGGCACCTCGTACGGGGAGATGTCCGGGGGGCTGCCCTGCTCCAGCGCGCCCAGGGCTCCGGGGAACGGCGGCGGCGGCGGCGGCGGCGGGGGCTGGCGGCCCATGTACAGGCACGCAGGGGGGCTGGCGCTGAAGTCGGGCGCCGGGCCCCGCTGGAACGCGCAGGGGTCTTTGTACAGCTGCGTGGCCGCGTAGTACTGCTCTTCGCGGTTCATGGCTGCCGCCCGGGCTTGGGGACCCGGGAGAAGGAGCTGAGGCCAGGACTTGGAGCCGCGCGGCGCTGGCACTCCCGGCGCCACCCCTGCAGCTTTGACAGCTCGGCGCGGCTCGCGGAGGGCACCCGGGGCCGGCGGGACGGGCGGGCGGCCGCCGCGCCATAGGCTCCGCTGTGCCCCACGTGGCTCTGCCTGAGGCCATTATTGGCCTGGCCGGCGGCCTTAAGAAGCCAGACCCGGGTCCCCACGAGCCCCCTGGATGTTTCCGTTTCTCCCTCGGCTCGGTTTCCTGCACACACTTGAAAGAACAGTGCCAAAGTGGGGATGAACATTCAAAGTGGGGCAGGAACTTCTATTCGTTGATAGAAATATATTTCATCACCAACAGTCTTTTTCCTTGTATGTTTCATACTATACATATTAGCTCATTGATATAATTTACAAGTATATACATATGTTGAGGTTGTAAACAGACTTTAAAAATATTGTTAGGGAATATGGTCCCAAAAAACGCACAGACCTCAGCTCTACAAGTCAGAAGCCGTTGGTTCTATTTTATTTGTGCAATTGGTACACGATCATGAGTGATGTCAGTGAGGTTACACATAAAGATCCGGGATTCGCAGTGTGTTTTTGCCTATGGTTGTGCTCTGGGGATTTCTGGAGTGTAAACTATAACTTAAGCATTCACAATGGCTTACATTTTTTAAAATTGAAAGGCACTATTAATTTTTGTTTTGGGGGAACTGAGGCTCATTTGGTCAACTCAGAATGCAGGTTCCTACTGGGGCAAGGGGGAAACGAAGTTGCAGCCCCTCTCGTGTCTGGTTGGGGGAGGGGGCTGGCACCTCGTTCCCAGATCTGCTAGGCCCCCAGGAACCCCGAGACCTGGCGGGAGTTGGGCAGCTGCAGAGAGTCGACTCCTGGGTCGGATGGAGACAAGGTACGCCCGGGAGGGGAATGCTCAGAAGAGGACTCCGGGCTCCTCGCTGAATAGAGACGCTTTTGCGAAACCAGTGGTGCTCACGGACTATCTCGAGGTCGCATTGGCACCAAACCTTGGACCCACGCCACCGACCCCTTCGCCCTGGGCATTCTGAGCGTCCTGAAGAAATGAACGCAGTCTTCCAACCGCCAGGCGGGTTTTAGAAACCCTGGACCCCTTTGGAGAGAAGCCTGGGCAAGAGAAGGCGTGGACCACCAGGAAGCAGCAAGAGAAAATCACTGCACTGACTTTCCTAAACTGCAGACTGCGTCCAGTCCTTTACCAGGTTTGACCAGATTTTAAGAGGCTGGTGGAAAACACACTGCTTAGGCAGTGCGTGCGCTACCCTGAAATATGCCTCGTTTTCATTAAAAAGCAAAACCTAGTTAGGGATCTGAACTTCTCGGCAGATTCCTTCTGCGATGAGATGTTGGTGCGGGCGTCATCTGTGCTGGGATGAGTAAGCGCTGGGCACCGAGGGGTCTGACCGACAGTGGGCACGCGCGCCGCTCCGGGGCCTTCCAACCGCCCCTCTCACCGAAGGGGCGTCTGAGAGCGGCTGGCGGCGGGGGGCAGTTCTGGCGATTTCTTCAGGGAAAAGGGCCACCTGCAGTCCGAGGGAGCCGGGGAGCGAAAGGCCGTGGGACCCGCGCCCCTAATCTCTCCGCGCCCCCGTCAATGAGTCCATTGTTCCCGGCGTCCGCGGAGGACCCGCTATCGCCGGCCGCGAGCGACCACATCGATCCGGAGGGCAGGGCCGGAGGGGTGGCCGAGCCGCCGCGTGTTGACCCTCGGAGATAATCGGCTCAGTCGCGGCGGGTTGACTTGGCGACGTGGTTATGAGCAGGCGGCAGCACCGCTTGGGACAAAGATCGGGCACCTTTCCCCTCCCCCCTCCTCCTCTCGCTCGCCCCCTCCTCAATAAACACCTACACAGCTCTTACTATACCTGCCTGCAATTTCTTTGAGTTATAGAAAGTCAGGAGTGAACAAGTTTGGACTTTGGTGTATCACATAGAAATCTTAGGAGGTGCGTATACCTGTATTCTGAATATGCTCTGCACCAGTCATGTCCCTTGGCAAGTTATACAACTTCACAAAACCCTAATTTGTGAAATGAAAACAATGGCACTGCTCTATAATGTATACCCATATAATAATAACATCACACTCCCTTGCTGTGTAGTAGCAGTAAGGAAATACTAATTTTTAAAATTATTTTTGTGAGATTTCAAAGAGACAAAATGTCTAATGTTTGTGGCAATTCATAGGCACTCAGTGGCAAAGATGTGTATAAGAGACAGCCTCTCAGCTGCCGCCCGCCTCCCCCGGCCCTCTCCCTCTTCCCCTCTCCCCTCCCCAACGTGTTTACTTTGCACTTCTCGTCTAATTGCACATTTCTGTAAATTGGTCTCCATTTCGATGCTTCATTTGCTCCCATTTAATATTTTTGCTCGGTCCTGCAGAAAGGAAAGGGCACTCAGCAGAAAGCCAACCCGCTCCCTGCGCTCTCTGGCAAAATCCGGGAATCCGGGGGGCCAGGACCACCGCCGCCAAACGTGGAGAGGGGGCGGTGGAAGGGCTGAAGGTGGGCCGCCCAAACCCTCCCGCTCCCTCCCGCTCCCACAGTAAGCGTTTTCTGCTGCTGCTGGTGGTGGCTGCCCAAAGAAGTGGCCCGGGAGCCCGAGGTCAAACGGCCGTTTGTTGTTATTAGGTGGGACAACGTAAGATTTGGGGATCGCCTGATTATCAGGCTTATACAGATCCTCGCCAGCGGGCTGGGTGGTGCGTTGTGTTTCTTCTGTGGACGGGGCTCAGGGTGTCATAAAAGCGCCAAGTCCATTAAAGGTGAAATGCATTTCCGCTCTCACTCCCGCTGACGCCCGCGCCCCTTTCGCCTCCCACAGCCCCGGCAGCGATACCGAGCCATTAGGCGAGCGCCTTCTCGAGCCATTTAGCAGCAGCTCTTATGGATAAATAAACAGAAAAGGCTGTAAACCAATTAAAGTGTGGACAGTGAAAAAGTCGTTTATTAGCAGGACGTCCTGATGGCTGATACTGGCGGTCCTTGCCTGCCCTCTTCCCCACTTCCCGAGGCCCGGCTCGCGAACGGAGGTCACCTTGTCCTTCCATCAGTGACTGAGTCTTCCTCGCTGTCTTCACAAGCGTGCCAAAGGATGAATTTGGTTTGGCGATGAGAATTTTTAAGCCATTGTATTCCATTATAAAGAGAAAACAATATATGGTCATCATTTAGCTCCGAGGGTGCGTTTGTGATGTATTTGTGTGCAATTTAATTTGTTAGAGTGTATTCTTTATAGTTAACTTGCTATTAAATGATACCCGGAGGTGAAGCACTAAAGCAAAGGCTGTCCTCTATGAGATGAGGACATTCCTTCCATAATGTACCTTGATTTTGGGTAGATGAGTCAGTGTTTTTTCCCCCAGGTCCATTATCCTTCCTTCCTACCCCGGGATTTCCTCGGACTCTGGTACCCAGGTCTGAGAGGGGCCAAGGAAAACCTAACTCGTTCAGGAAAAAGGACCCCAGACTCTGAATCAAAGGCCTTCCATTGATTGCTAGGGCAAAACAATCAAGCATAATTCAGTGGAGAGTTGAAATTATTTTCCAGAGAATTCAGTCAGTTTACCGCTAAATATCTAGTAAAATGTTAGTTGTTCAGTCGTGTCTGACTCTTTGCGACCCCAAGGACTGTAGCCCACCAGGCTCCTCTGTCCATGGGATTCTCCAGACAAGAATACTGAAGTGGGTAGCCATTCTCTTCTCCAGGGGATCTTCTCAACCCAGGGATCAAACCAGGTCTCCTGTATTACAGGCAGATTCTTTACCATCTGAGTCACCAGGAAAGCCCAAATGTCTAGTAAATACAGCCTACAGGTCTAATTTAATTGGACAGTTGTCTTATTCCCTGTGTCACCGGCTCTCTTTACGATATGGGAAGAGTGGAATGGGCATATGGGGGCGGGGGCTGTGACCTAGGACTGGGCTTGGTGCTCCTCCCCCCGGACACAGCCCTTTCCTCCTGTTTTTGTTTCATCCTTCTGAGGCAGTCACTGTACTCTGCAGCTGAAAGGAAAGTGTTCCAAAGGGCCTAATCTCACCCCTCCTCCATCCAGCATCCTGTGGCTGGCCCTGCAGCTCTGGGCTCTCCCCTCTGGCCTGCTCTCACCCAGACTCCCATCTGTGCTCTATCATCCCCAGACCTTTCATTTCTCTTCTCATCTTAGTCCTGGATAACCAGCTTCTTGCCTTCACTGAGCTTCCCTTTCTTAGCTCCCTGCTCCCTGCCTCGCCGTATCCTCACTGATCCTTTGTTCTGGAAGCCTTTCCTTATCCCCACGTTCCTGTTGGAGCCCAAAGAAGCCTTGACCCACACTTTCCTGATCCATTCTGCATTTCACTTGGCTTATTGGTTTGAAGGAGGAATATTTTCAATAATATTTTATTCATTAAACACCTACACAGCTCTTACTATACCTGCCTGCAATTTCTTTGAGTTATAGAAAGTCAGGAGTGAACAAGTTTGGACTTTGGTGTATCACATAGAAATCTTAGGAGGTGCGTATACCTGTATTCTGAATATGCTCTGCACCAGTCATGTCCCTTGGCAAGTTATACAACTTCACAAAACCCTAATTTGTGAAATGAAAACAATGGCACTGCTCTATAATGTATACCCATATAATAATAACATCACACTCCCTTGCTGTGTAGTAGCAGTAAGGAAATACTAATTTTTAAAATTATTTTTGTGAGATTTCAAAGAGACAAAATGTCTAATGTTTGTGGCAATTCATAGGCACTCAGTGGCAACCAACTCCAGTACTCTTACCTGGAGAATCCCATGGACAGAGGAGCCTGGTAGGCTGCGATCCATGGGGTCGGTAAGAGTTGGACACGACTGAGCGATCATCTCTTCCTTTCTTCCCTGGCATTGCTTTTCACACACCTGTGCTGTGTTCAGTCACTTCAGTTACATCCAACTTTCTGTGACCCCTAGACTGAAGCCCATCAGGCTCCTCTGTCCATGGGATTTCCCAGGCAAGAACACTGGAGTGGGCTGCCATGCCCTCCTGCAGGGGATCTTCCTGACCCAGGGACTGAAGCTGTGTCTCCTGTGTTGCAGGTGGATTCTTTACCTGCTGAGCCTGGAGGAAGCTCTTTCAAGCATTTAACTATTGGTAATGGCTGCAGACTGAGAGTCTCAGAGCTGTTACCAGGAGCCCTTGACTGCAGACATTCCCAGACAGGTAGGCCTGGAGAGACATATACAGGGACACAGAGGAAGCACTGGGTGGATATATACCGTGTTTTAGGGGAATGTGCCCTCTGCTTAAAGGGGAGAGAGGAGGAGGAGAGGCTGTTGGCACCAGCTCCAGCCAGCCCTGAAGACATCACATGGGGAGAAACAGGGCTGAGGAGATGCAGGGGCTCCTCCTCCTTCTTCCCATTCCTCCTCTTCTTCTTCAAGGAGAACCTGAAAGATTGACCTGAGTCCATCACATCAGTGCAGGGATGAACACCCCTCACCCCACCCCCACCGCCAGTAGGTGAAGAACGCAGGATCTAAGCCCTTCTGGCAGACAAAAGGCCCTCTTGCCACCGTGGTTCTTCCCTGGCGGCTCAGATAATAAAGAATCTGCCTGCAGTGCAGGAGACTGGGGCTTGATCCCTGGGTCGGGAAGATTTCCTAGAGAAGGGAAAGGCAACCCACTCCAATATTATCGCCTGGAGAATCCCATGGACAGAGGAGCCATGCGGGCTACAGTCCATGGGGTTGCAGAGTGGGGCATGACTGAGTGACCAACATTTTCAGTTTCCATTTCTAAGCTGCTCTCACACACTCAGAGGAAACCCACCCGTGGTCCAAGAGAGGAGGATTCCAGAGGAGGATTCTAGTGTCTGGACTGAGGCAGCGCTGGAATCCTGCTTCTTTTCTGCCTCCTCCAGGTCACGAAGATGATCATTGCAACCCTAGTCTTCTTTGTGAGGCTTTAGAAACACCCTTGTGTTTCCTCTGCTTGTCACCCAAATCTAAGATGCAGACAAAAGTGTTCAAATTGGAAATCTATGGGGAGAGATAGGAGAGAGTCAGCTCCAGGCTCACGACACATGGCTGAGACCCTCAGTCTTGGTTGCCCGAGGCTGATTCATGCCTTCTCTGGCAGTGATTAAAGTAAAGGCTTGTTGTTTGACTGTGGTCTCAGCCCCACTGGAGTTTGCCCCTTAGTAATTCTCCCCACGGTAGGTGTCTCTTATCAATGTATCCTCATGCAGAAATAAGCTGTATTTGAACATGTTTATTTTCTCCAATTACACATGGAAACATTTTATCTTTAGGCAAATCTCACAGAGGTACAGACTGCTGCCAATCAATGAAATCACACGGGTTCAGTGTTTCTGGAAGGGTGATTCACAAACTGTATGTGTGAAATCACTGAGATGCTTATAACATGTCATTTCTGAGCACAGTCCCGACCTACTGAATAACCACATGGTGGGGGTTGGGCCTTGGGAATCTGCATTTTTAAACACATCCAGGGTCATTTTCCTGGGCTTCCCTGGTGGCTCAGATGGTGAAGAATCCATCTGCAATACAGAAGACCTGGGTTAGGAAGATCCCCTGGAGAAGGGAATGACTACCCACTCCAGTATTCTTGCCTGGAGAATCCCATGGACAGAGAAGCCTGACGGACTACAGTCCATAGGGGTCTCAAAGAGCCAGACACCACTGAGCAACCACAAACACTTAAACTATAGTTTATTTGCTCTATGGAAGCTTATTCAGTTCAGTTCAGTTCAGTCGCTCAGTCGTGTCCGACTCTCTACGACCCCATGAATCGCAGCACGCCAGGCCTCCCTGTCCATCACCCGCTCCCGGAGTTCACTCAGACTCACGTCCATCGTGTCAGTGATGCCATCCAGCCATCTCATCCTTTGTCGTCCCCTTCTCCTCCTGCCCCCCATCCCTCCCAGCATCAGAGTCTTTTCCAATGAGTCAACTCTTCGCATGAGGTGGCCAAAGTACTGGAGTTTCAGCTTCAGCATCACTCCTTCCAAAGAAATCCCAGGGCTGATCTCCTTCAGAATGGACTGGTTGGATCTCCTTGCAGTCCAAGGGACTCTCAAGAATCTTCTCCAACACCACAGTTCAAAAGCATCAATTCTTCAGCACTCAGCCTTCTTCACAGTCCAACTCTCACATCCATACATGACCACAGGAAAAACCATAGCCTTGACTAGACAGACCTTAGTCGGCAAAGTAATGTCTCTGCTTTTCAATATGCTGTCTAGGTTGGTCATAACTTTTCTTCCAAGGAGTAAGCGTCTTTTAATTTCATGGCTGCAGTCACCATCTGCAGTGATTTTGGACCCCAAAAAAGTAAAAGTCTGACACTGTTTCCACTGTTTCCCCATCTATTTCCCATGAAGTGATGGGACCGGATGCCATGATCTTCGTTTTCTGAATGTTGAGCTTTAGGCCAACTTTTTCACTCTCCACTTTGATACTCTTAAAAGAACAAGCATGAAGCACAGACATTCAAATTAAAATCACAAATAAAATCTGTGTCATAAGATTGTCAGGAGATGAAAGTAAGGAAATGTATGGAAAAAAGCCCAGGTCAGTGCAGAAGGCATGCTCTCTGAATCTCTGCATGGACAGCATACATGCAAATCCTAAACATTTTCATAGATTTCCTTTCTCTCTTGCACATTCATTCTTTCTTTTCTTTTTTTAAAAAAGTTATTTCTGTAGCTGCCTCGGTCTTAGTTGCATGATGGAGGGTCTTCCGTTGCAGCCCTCAGGCTTTCTAGTTGAGGCACATGGGCTCAGTTGCCCATCGGAATGTGGGGTCTTAGTTCCCCAACCGGGGATCAAACCCGTGTCCCCTGTATTGCAAGGCAGATTCGTGACCACTGGGTCACCAAAGAAGTCTCCATTCATTCTTTCTTTACTTGAGTAAAGATTTGGAAAGAATCATCGTGACCTTACTTTATTATCACACTTACTCACGCTTACACACTGAGCTCTTTAGAAAGAGTGGGATTCTACTTAGGGGCACATGGGCTTAATTAACATGGCTCCAGTGTGGGCTCAGAGAAGTTGAGCCGGTCATTTCTAGCCACAGCAGCTAACCCACAAGGGCAAATAAAGGGAGACAATAAAACCAAAGCAGATTGATCCATCTCCAGGCGGTACCATTAACTTGTGTCTTAATGCCTTACGTTCCCTACGCCGAACATAACCAAATAGCTTCCTTTAAAGGTAAATGAATTTTATATAATTTGCAGCTAATTCCATTTAATTCTGCTCACATGCACATGTGATAAGGGAATGTTAGGCTGGTCAATAACCACAGGCTAAAAGGGGCATTCAGGAGGAGGCTGGTGTTTGATTTCCAAGTGGTCTGGCTCAGCTCTGAGAAGTCCAGATTACCGTGAGTGTGTTGGTTTCTTGGTTGTTTGCTTTCTGTTCTCCTGGCTCCTGAGTAAAGAGCGGTGAGAAAACACTGAGATCCCATCTGTCACAATGAGGCCAGTTACAACAATAACAACTACTCCTTTTTATAAAAATCATTCTTAGTCTGACAAACTCCCTTTGGACTGCAGGGAATCAGGAAGAGTAAAAATAATAGAATCAATAACAACTTTGTTATCTAGTAACTTAAACAGCCCTTGCCCGCCCAGGACGGCAGAACAGGCTTTCTTATCTTGGAAACAGGAAAACTTTCTGGATAGTAAATTATTTTTCACAGAATGTTTCTCACTGGATTAGGTTGCTAGAGAAAGTGCCTAAGGTAAGAACCATGCCAGACGCAAAACACTTAGACACTATTTTAAAACATGGGAAGGAATTTGGGTCTTTACATCTAATATATGACTTTTAAAAAAAATTTCAGTGTTTTTTTTTTTGAAGAATATTCCACTGCCTCTGGGCTTAGTTGCGTCCTGCTGGGTCTTTTTTTTTTTTTTAAGATTTATTTTATTTTTTGGCTGTGCCGGGTCTTCATTGCTGCATGCTGGCCCTCTTTAGTTGTGGCGAGCAGGGGCTACTCTTCATTGCCGTCTGTGGGCTTCTCATTACGGTGGCTTCTTGTGTTGCCGGGCTGGGGCTCTAGAGTGTGTGGGCTTCAGCAGTTGTGGCTCATGGGCTCAGTAGTTGTGATTCAAGGGCTCTAGGGCTCAGGCTCATTAGTTGTGGTACACGGGCTTTGTTGCTCAGCAGCATGAGGGATCTTCCTGGACCAGGGATTGAACCGGTGTCCCTAGCATTACAAGGCCGATTCTTAACTACTGGACCACCAGGGAAGTCCCTATTTCTTCTTTTTATCTGATAGAACTTCAGCAGTTGTACCGTTATATGAACTTTGTAAAGCTTAAATGTGAAACTCTCATTTAAGTATCTGGGTCCTCTGGTCACCTTGATTGTTGTTCCTACGTCCATCCTTACCCTGCGTGTGCTCTCTTCTGAGGGCTTTCTTGGTTCACACTCGAGTCTTCAGAGTCAGGAAGTGCTCTCTGTGCTGAAAGATCTAAAATAAAACAGCAGGGAGTGGGCCTGGTTTGATTTGGGTGTTCCTTGTTTATTTCTTTGCACATAAATATTTGTGACTCTGCTCAAGAGTCAAGTAATATATCTTGGTTTGAAGGGAGCCATCTCTCCTACAAGGCAGGCATTCATATCAGCAACTAACTCATGATAACACAGGCACAGAGATTCTCCTGGCTTCATTCGTTCAGACAGTTGAAGGGAACATAGAAGCTGGGAGGCTTAAATGATCACCTTAGTCTGTTTTTACTGCTCCAGCCCACACCTAAATTGTCGCTTGGATGCCAGGCTTTCAGAATTCCAACTGGTTCACACTTCATTGTCATTCTAACACCTTACATAGCATGTCCTTAAAGTCAGAACACAAGCAAATGTACATGACATTTTGTATTCCATGCATACAAAAAATTTTTATCTCTGCATCCCAGATTTTATGAACTAGCTTATAAATGTAAACTGACCTAATTTTTATTATTTTTTTGAGAGGGGAAAAAGGCACACACACATAAACCTAAAATTCAACTTAGGGGAAGAAAATCTTTTTCTCTTTTTACTAATGCTGTATTGTAAAACATAATCAGTCAGCGTTGTCTGCTTCATTTACAAAGCAATTTATTAGTCGCTGCCAACATGGTCACAGTCAAACCTTGAAGTTTCTGAAAGTTGGAGTCAGAGATTGCCATGAACCCAGATAAACAGCAGTGTTTTCTTACCTTCCCAGCAAATTGTGACAGATGATAACAAAAAAAGCAAACACAGTCTCTAGCCCCTTACCTGGTGTTATCTGTCGCCTGGCCTGTAATTACACAGAATTTGGAGTTTTCTCAAGAGAGTGGAGTGACACTATTTGCCTTTATTTATTTATATGACCAGTAGCCAAACTTAGATATAATAGTTAGAGAAGTTCAGTAAGGAGAAGTACTTCCTGGGAAACATTCAAACTTCCCACTTTCTCCTGCTGGTTCTTTATGAGCCTTTCCCCTTCAAGCCCCAGGGCCATTTTTAAAGAGCATTCTGATCTTAGTCCATCTACTCTTTTTTATTTTTTTAAATTTATTAGTTACTATTTCTCTCTCTCTCCCCTGCACAATAATTGATTAGCACTTAGCATTACGTCTCTCCCCCTTTCTTTCTTTCTTTCTTTTTTAAAATTGTAGTTGATTTACAACGGTGTACCAATCTCTGTTGTAAAGTGACTCAGTTATACACATATATACATTTTTTAACTGTTTTATTATTATTAATTAATTTATTTATTTGTGGCTGTTCTGGGTCTTCTTTGCTGTGTGTGGGCTTTCTCTAGTGGCAGCGAGTGGGGGCTACTCTTCATTGCAGTGCACATGGTCTTCTCTAGGGCACGCAGCTTCAGCAGCTGTGGCTCCCGGGCTCTAGAGCACAGGCTCAATAGTTGAGATCCAAGAGTTTAGTTACTCTGTGTCATGTGGGATTTCCGGACCAGGGATTGAACCCGAGTCCCCTGCTTGGCAGGCGGATTCTTAACCTCTGGACCACCAAGGAAATCCTCCATCTATTCTTTATAATATTCTAGGACCTGGATTCTGCTTACTGCTTGATGGGGGGAGAGGGAGGGACTGGAGATGGTTTATGTAATATATTTCCGCTGAAAAAATAAGTTAACAGAGTTGAGTGATGTTTCCACTAGTTCCACCCGCCCCCCCTCCAGTAAAGGGTGGTGGAATGGTCTTGAAAAGAAGTAGGTAGGCACATGGCCAGATCGGCTCCTTCATCTAATTCAAGTTTGCTTTTCTAAAAAAAATATACTTGAAAAGACTCAATTTTGTTCAGCTCTTAAGAAAATAACGATTTAGGGAAATAGAAGCAATTAGCACCTTAGCACCAAATTTTACACACAGCCTCACATCTATCAGGTTATTATGTTTCCCAAATTCATCTCCTTTCTCTCACCTTCTTCATCCATGAGGGGCCCTGAAGCACTTCTGTTTATACCAAGGGGTCCTTGTAGTTCTTTCTCATTTGGTGCCTGGAAGGGAAACATGGTATTACTATCAGTAAGCAAAGATGTTGAAGTCATAGTTCTGGTTTTGTTGTTTCACTCAAGTAGCTCTTTGAGGTTGTATTAAATGCCACCAATCATTTCCCCAGAAAAAGGCACAGTGTGTAAGCACACGAAATTCTGCATGAGATTTCAGGAAATTCATAACTCCCTGCCTATCCAGACCTGTCCACTGCCATCCCTCACAAGGCAAGGTTTACTTGGACCCAGTCCATGCCCAGCTTGTGCCTTCTGTGCCCACTTGTGGCATTTGGGTTGCTGCTGCAGTCCACTAGCTGGAGCTTTGCAAATGATCAAAGTGAAAGTCACTTAGTCTTTCTCAGTCTGACTCTGCGACTGTGACTTGTTCTCCCCTTGACAAAAAACAAAAAAACAAGAAAAGGGACTTCCCTGGCAGTCCAGTGGTTAAGACTTTCTGTTTTTACTGCACAGGGCACAGGTTCAATCCTTGGTCAGGGAACTAAGAACCCATATGCTGCATGGTGCAGCCAAAAAAGCATAAAAGGAACAAAAAGATTGTCCTCCCCTCCCCCTTTCAGTAGACTCTTGTCTGAGTGTCATTTCAGTACGAGGCACTGTGGCAGGCTGTGGGGATAGGGCAGAGTAGGCCATGAGCCCCACCCTGGGATCCAGTCTTCAACTGCAGCAGTGGGAAGGAAGCGAGCTCATAAACACACACAGTAAAGAACTGCAGGTCCCCTGAGCCTGTGGCTCTGCAACCTCTTGCTGGAAGCTGGTGATCACACTGCTCACAGAAAAAGACACTCAGCTTTCCTGTGGGGCCCTGTTTTCAGTTTTTCCCTGAAAGCAGGTAGGGTATCCTCTGGGCCCATCATCTACTAGCCATTTGACTTTGGACTTTCAGCTGACCAGGGTTCAAATTTGTCATCTACCAGGTGGCAGCTTGGCCAGTGGTTAAAGGCACGCACTCTGTCCTGGTTTGAATCCCAGTGTAACTACTCGTTAGTTGTGTGACCTTGGGAAAGTATCTTAACCTCTCTTTGCTTCAGTTTCTCCTTCTGTAAAATGGGAATAATGATAGTACCTACCACAGAATTGTATCCCGTGAGTGAATAATAAATACCCAAGAAACATTCCAAAAAGAACACACACATAGAGTGTCTAGCTCTTCACTCATTTATAGTCAACAAATGTTTATGGATTGCCTACACTGTGCTAAGGGCTCCCCTGGTGCCTCAGTCATAAAGAATCTGCCTGCCAGTGCAGGAGACCTGGGTTCAATCCCTGGGTCAAGATGATCCCCTGGAGAAGGGAATAGCTACCCACTCCAGTATTCTTGCCTGGAGAATCCCATGGACAGAGGAGCCTAGTGGGCTGCAGTCCATGGGGTCGCCAAGAGTCGGACATAACTGACTATTTCTTTCTCCCCTAATGCCATGGGCACTGCCTTAGCAAAGATTGGGTCTCACTAGGCTGTTGTGACTGATGTCCACTGAGGCGTTCTGCTTCTTGCTTCTTCACACCCAGCATGTGTACATTACCAGTAGAATTATTTTTCTTACACTATGTATTTTATAATTTCTCAGTCTAAAAGCTATTTTCTCTCCTGCCTATAAAACCAATTCCTTAGCAACATGTGGTAAATGCTGACACTTTTGAGTTGTGAGAGAAATTCCTGTTGGTTTAAGCTACCCAGTCTATAATAATTTGTGATAGCAGCCCTAGGAAATGAAAAGAGACAAATCTCATCTTTTTACCCATGAAATGATAATAATAATACCTCATAGGGTTGTTGTGAGGGTTAAAAGAGAAATTATTGATGGAGGCACACAGATAAAATTTGCAGGCTCTTCCTATTTTTGTTCACTTTTGAGCAGTTTTTTTTTTTTTTAAGATCAGATGATTTATCTCATTACTCTTCGCTATTTCACTCTATGGCTCCTAAGATGGGAAAAAAACCTCCCAGCACAGAGGTGAGCATACCTGGTGGCTAGGTGAATTTGGAACCTCAAGTAAGACATTCTTGAACCTCTGCAGCCTGGACAATTCCAGTTCACTTCAAAGAGGATGAATAAATTCTTACGATGGATGTGCAAACTGGCTGTCCAAGTGTCAGTCATTTTTGTAACAAAGTGGCCTTACCTCTGTCACGCAGGTGTGTCCTTAAGTGGACCTGGGAGCCATTCCTAATGTATTTTCTCATACTTGGCAGAGATGTCCAAAGAATCTTAGTTTTTAGACCTAGATGTGCTAAAAAATGATATCCAGAAAATTTAATGAATTCACTAAGGCTATAGAGCTATCTCAGAAAATTACGTTTGTATGTTTTAAATGTACCTATCATATATTTACTGTTACACAGAAGGTTTTTTAAAATTCTTTTTCCTAAAGCTTCAGTTCAGTTCAGTTGCTCAGTTGTGTCCAACTCTTTGCCACTCCATGGACTGCAGCACGCCAGGCCTCCCTGTCCATCACCAACTCCCGGAGTTTACTCAAACTCACGTCTATCAAGTTGGTGATGCCATCCAGCCATCTCATCCTCTGTCGCCCCCTTCTCCTCCTGCCCCTAATCCCTCCCAGCATCCGGGTCTTTTCCAATGAGTCAACTCTTCGCATGAAGTGGCCAAAGTATTGGAGTTTCAGCTTCAGCATCAGTCCTTCCAATGAACACCCAGGACTGATCTCCTTTAGGATGGACTGGTTGGATCTCCTTGCAGTCCAAGGGACTCTCAAGAGTCTTCTCTAATACCATTTTACAATTTTGAAATTGCCACGCTTTTGAGGTTCTTTGACTCAGTTGGATTTCAGTTCTTATCAACTGTTCCTTCATTTAGGACCCTACTATCCCGTTCATTTGATAAAAATACTGTGCCGCTCTGCTTGTGTGCTGAGCACTGAGGCTGCACCCACAGGTTGGGCTCCAGAAGGACGTTCACCTGAGTCAGGTACGGGTCCTGAGACTGAGTGGGGATGACTGAGGGCAAGCACAAGCCAGTTCCCCGTGTCGCCTTCTCTTCCTGCAGGAGAGGGAGAGGAAAGAGCAGTGATGGAATTCTGTCACGTGACTGTCACTGCACCGTGACCCTGATGCGCTCTGCCCTAGTGGACGGAAGGAGGACCAGTGCGGGCTACTTTAAAAGGAATGTCTGTCTCCTCCCCAAATTCCCGTGGTGAAATCCCAACCCCCAATGCGAGGGTGTTTGGAGGAGGGGCCCTTGGAAGGTGCTTAGGTCAGGAGGATGGAGCTCTCTCCTGTATAAGAGAGACCTCAGAGAGCTCCTTGGTCCTCTGCCACGTGGACGCAGAGTGGAAGGCTGTGAACCAGGGAGGAGGCTCTCATCAGACATCGAATCTGCTGGTGCCTTGACCTTGGAATTCCCCGCCTCCAAAACTATGAGAAACAGATTTCTGTTATTTGTAAGCCGCTTGGTCTGTTATGTTCTGTGGTAGCCGCCTGAATGGCCAAGACTCAGGACGAAGCCGAATCAGTGCGCCGTGGCTCAGCGCTTCTGTCTGGTCCAGGGCGTGCCGGATTCCGGCGGATGGAGCTGAGGCCGTGGGCACAATCAGATGCGGACCCCAGATGTTAACGCCGTGACTTGGCCGTTCAGTCTCTTCACTGCGAGGCAGGCAGCGAGTGCACAGGAAATGATTATTGGTTCTCCTGCTCACCCTCCCTCCCAGCTTCCCAGGCTTCCCTCTCTTCTTATATTCCTAACTTCGGGGTCACTATTATGCTAAGTTTGGAAGATTTAAAGATGGATTAGCCATAGCCACTGCTACAGGTGGTTTTATTGATTTTGAAAATTCTAGCAAAAAAGATTCCTAATTATTGTCTTCCTTACCCCCTCCCCCCCTTTTTTTTTTCCTTGAGGCAGAGCAAGTGCTTGGCTCAGAGGCCTGGAAGGAAGGAGAAAACGAGTGCAGGAATGGATTGTGTTGGAAGGTCCAGGGCTAGGTGGGGGGGGCGGTGCGGGGAGGGGCACAGCTTTTCCAGGGATTGATTTTTAACCACCCCCTACCCCCATCAGTATCTTCCACAGAGCTGGTTAATTATCAATTTTCATGAAAAACCAAAGCTGTCTAACTCTTTAAATGTATTTGAATAAAAAGCAGGCTATATGTGATATGCCTTCAGTTCATCGTATTTTGTGGAATTGAATGATTTACCCATTAGAATAGTCACTACAACAAATAATCACTTTACCCCCTTTTTTTTTAAATTTTCTCATTCATCTACTTGCTGCTGCTGCTGCTAAGTTGCTTCAGTCGTGTCGGACTCTGTGGGACCCCAAAGACAGCAGCCCACCAGGCTCCCCCATCCCTGGGATTCTCCAGGCAAGAACACCGGAGTGGGTTGCCATTTCCTTCTCCCATGCATGAAAGCGAAAAGTGAAAGTGAAGTCGCTCAGTCATGTCTGACTCTTAGCGACCCCATGGCCTACAGCCTACCAGGCTCCTTCGTCCCTGGGATTCTCCAGGCAAGAGTACTGGAGTGGGGTGCCATTGCCTTCTCCACCATCTACTTGATGGAGCTTTAAACTTTTTTTTAATAATTTCTTAAGCTTTTAAAGCATTTTTATTTCTTTTTAAATTGAAGGATAATTGCTTTACAGAATTTTGTTCTTTTCTGTACCTTTGCCATCTCTTTTGGCCGTGTTTCTCTTCCCTTTCCTTTTCACCTGCCTTCTTTAAAACTGATAAAAATTTCTATAATTCCCATTTTCCTTGGGTATGTGACTGAAACTATATGGTAAATAGCTGTTCTTTTAGTAGTTACCTTAAGTTTTTTAACATCCATTATGATCAGAAGTTTTCTTTTCTTAATGAACAAGGATTGTTTTTATTTAACTGCAGTCCATGGGGTCGCTGGGAGTTGGACACGGCTGAGGGACTTCACTTTCACTTTTCACTTTCATGCATTGGAGAAGGAAATGGCAACCCACTCCAGTGTTCTTGCCTGGAGAATCCCAGGGACGGGAGAGCCTGGCGGGCTGCCATCTATGGAGTTGCACAGAGTTGGACACGACTGAAGCGACTTAGCAGCAGCAGCTTATTTATTTGGCTGTATTAGGTTTTTGTTGAGGTACATGGGATCTTTCATTGTGTCTCTTGGGCTTAGCTGCCGCGAGGCATATGGAATCTTACTTAGTTCCCCAACCAGGAATTGAATGTCCTAAATTGGAAGGTGGATTCTTAACCGCTGGACCATCAGAGAATCTTCCTCAAATTTTCCAACAGTGTCTAAGGTTATCTGAGACTGCTGTCTACCTCAGAACAAGACTGGGACAACATTGCAGTTTAATTACCCAGGGAACCATCCCTTGTATTCCTTGTTTTGTTTTTTTGTATTCCTTGTTTTATCTAAGGACTTTGTATCATCTTTCTAAAATCCCAGAGTGAGGTCTCTGGGTGGTTAACAAATGTTTAATTGACTATACCAACTTATTTTATTCATTTCCTGTCTCATTTCTTGCATTTCCATCCTTCCTTCTGAAGTTACTTTCGTTCTTCAGGTAATATTCTTTTAAAGAGAGCATGGGACAGGGTAGGGCTTCCCCAGTTACTCAGGTGGTAAAGAATCTGCTCTCAATGTGGAAGATCCCTTGGAGGAGGAAATGGCAACCCACTCCAGTATTCTTGCCTGGAGAATCCCATGGACAGGGAAGCCTGGTGGGCGACAGTCCATGGGGCCACAAAGAGTCAGACATGACTGAGCGACTAACACTTATACTTATGGGATAGGTGAATACTCTTTGCATATTTAAAATGCTTTGATTTCACCTTCTCCAAAGCATTGTAGTTGCACTGGATCTTCTCTGCTTGTCTATCCGAGCCCACTCTTCACCCTTCTTCATTCTGCTCTGTGCTCTGGGAAGTTGACTTTTTATTGTTTTGGCTGTGGCCAGGTAGCATATGGGATCCTAGTTCCCTGACCAGTGATCGAACCCATGCTTCCTGCATTGGAAGCTCGGAGTCTTAGCCACGGGACTGCCAAGGCTGTCCTTATGGATTGCACTGACACGCCCTTTTACTCTCCCATTGGCCGTTGGGTTTAGTTAATAAAAGGCTCTTGGAGGAGACTAGGCTTGGGGTCTGGTCTAGGAGGTGTAGACTCACTTCTCTCTGTTCCTCGACTCCCAGTACAACAGTACATTCTGGAAACCACAGAAGAGATGCAAAGGGCAGCTCCGAAAGGAGGAAAGAAGCAGGTGGACAGGTTGGGCACCCCAGGACAGGAGGAACAACCTGGTGGCATGGGTATCTGACAGCCACTCAACCGACAGAGAGATAGGACTCGAGGCTGATGCTTCCTGACCACCAGTCTGGCCACAGAAGACAGCCGAGGTAGGCTCCTGGATCAGACAGACGACCCACGGACAATACCGCATGGACCCAGCAGCACAGGCAAGTGAGACAGATAAATCCAGAAATTCACAGACAAAAAGTGACCAAGGGACATTCTCTTCTCTGCCTGGAGAGGGCCCCTCTACCACCGAGAGACACCAAGAAGCAGGATGGCACTGACCAAGGGGATCCTACCACAAGCAGGCAACGTGGAAGCCTTATTGTTTCTATGGGCCTGAGATGCCCATGTCCCACCCCCTAGTCCCTGAAAGGTGTAGGTGGCCTGGCCTCCAGAAGCTCCTTCCGCCCCATTAAGCAATACATGCAGAGACAAGCAGAAGCTCCAGGTGCACCAGGTGAACCAAGCAGAGCAAGATAACACCACAAGGGCTCTAAAGGTTTATCCGAATTTAGAACCAGGGGCCCCCAAACCAGACAAGAGTCTGTGTGCCAAATCTAAACCAGGTGACTGCTTGCTGAAATAAGAGATTTAAATATCACCCAGAGCCTTCTAACATAATGATCAAATGTCAAGGATATAAGTAAACAAAATCACCTATCACCAAGAGCCAGGAAAATCACAACTTGAATGATAAAAGACCATCAGCTGGTACCAACACCATGATGAATCGGATATTGGAATTATCTGGCAAGTATTTTGAGAGAGTCATAAAAATATTCAACAAGTAATTATAGGTTCTATTGAAAAAAAAAAAAATCTTAGCAAAGAAGTAATTAACAGAAAAGAACCAAATGGAAATGATAGAACTGAAAAGCAAAGTAATCACAGTAGAATTCTTACTACCTTAGCTCAACAGTAGAGTAGAAAATGACAGAGGATAGACTCAATGAACTTGAGGACAGATCAATAGAATTTGCACAGTCTGAGAAACAGAAAATAGACTGGAAAAAAAAAGAGCAGACCTCAAGGATGTGTGGAACAGTAATAAAAGATCCAACATTTGTATCATGGGAATCCTAGAAGGAAAGATGTAAAAGAGGGGCTGGAAAAGTGTTTGAAGAAATAATGGCTAAAAATTTGATTTAGTAAAAGACATAAACCTACAAATTTAAGAAGATGAGTAAACCCCTAGTAGGATAAATCTAAAAATTTGATTTGGTAAAAGACATAAACCTACAAATTTAAGAAGATGAGTAAACCCCTAGTAGGATAAACCTAAAGAAGTCCATGCCATATAATGGCATGCCAAGACATATAATCAAACTTCTGAAAACTATGACAAAGAAATACCTTGAAAACAGCCAAGAGAAAAGACACATCATCTGTAGGAAAACACCAGTTTGAAAGACAACAGAGTTTTTCTCTGAAACCCTGGAGGCCAGAAGGAAGTGGCACAACATTTTAAAAATACTGGTAGCAGAAGACTGTTAATTATGAGTACTGTATCTGGTGAAACCATCCTTCAGAATTGAAGTGGAAATAAAAGACCTCTGCAAACCAAGGAAGACTGAAAACACTTGGTGCTAGCAGGCCTACCCTAAAGGAATTGCTAAAGGAAACCAGGTTAAACAAGAAATGAAAGGATAAAAGGAGGAATCTTGGAGTGTTGGGAAGGAAGAGCGACAGAAAGATGGGTACAGACAACAGACTATTCTTCTTACGAGTTTTATGAATTATATTTGGTTATTAAAACAAAAATATAACAAGATCTGGTACTCAAGACAGTGATGTTTAAAAGTGGGCTGCTGTTGTTCAGTCGCTAAGTTGTGTCCCACTATTTGCGACCCCATGGATTGCAGCCCATCAGGCTTCTCTGTCCATGGGATTTCCCAGGCAAGAATCCAGGATCTTTTCTTCTTTTCCAGGGGATCTTCTCACCTCAGGGATTGAACCCATGTCTCCTGCTTGGCAGGTGTATTTTTTTTTTACTATGGAGCCACCTGGGAAGCCCATAAGCAACGTATAACTAAGCTTTTCTTTCTGCCTTTCCCCAGGTGACCATCCTCATCTTTTACCTTATCCTTTAGTTGCTCAGTGTCCTACTCTTTGTGACCCCGTGGACTGTAGCCCACCAGGCTCCTCTGTCTGTGGGGATTCTCCAAGCAAGAATACTGGAGTGAGTTGCCGTGCCCTCCTGCAGGGGATGCTCCCAATCCAGGGATCGAACCTGCATCTTCCGCGTTGCGGGCAGATTCTTTACTGACTGAGCCACCAGGGAAGCCCCTCTTTTACCTTACCCTCTTTATTTGTTTACTTCCATATTTTATTTTGTTATTTGCTTTTTATTTTTGCTGATTGATCCAGTTAGTCTTTATTCCCTTCTCTCCCTCATGTTAATTTGGAATTTTTATTGTGCTTTCCCATTCAGCATCCCTCTTCCTAATCATTGTCCTTACTGCTGAAGTCTTACCCAAGACGATATTACTTCACTAAGTTTCCTTCCCCTGTGGTCTCTTTAGCCTCCACTAGAAGACAATTTTAGTGTTACTACTTTTTTACACATGCCTCCCGCCAATTCCCAATTCCTGGATATTGCTGAGACGAACATTACTTTTTGCCCCAGACTATTATTAGGCTTCCTTTGCAATATGTCTCATATTTCAAGGTTCCTTAGTGTTCATAGTACACCTTCCCAGTCAATTATTATCCAGTTAGATTAACAACCTATATTGCAAAGTTCTTTGCCTACCATCGACTCATATCCTGTTTCCTTCCTCTATCAGTTTTTTTTTTCACATCCTTCTCATCCGCATTCTTCCTCCTCCCTCCTCTTGACAGAGTGCTTTATGGAAACTTTTCCTCAGGTTATGTGAAGGATGGTATCAGAATCCTTGCATTGCAGAAAACATCTTTCTTTCAGCCTAGCAAGTAGATAATATCTTGGCCTATGATACATCCTAGTCTTTTTTGCTTAACAATTTGTCCACATTAATCCTCCATTCCACTGACATCTGCGGCTGCACTGAAGTCCAGTGCTGGTTGATTTTTTTCTTCTTCTGTAGATAACTTGTTCTTTTGGTCTAGAAGCATGCAAAATTTATCTTTAACTTTGGCATTTTAAATTTTACAAGTATATGCCTCAGTATGTGCCCTTTCTTAAACCTGCATAAATAACTCTGCAAATAACAAACATTTCTCTGGCCATTACTTTACCCCCCTGTTACATTTTTGTTGTTGTTGTTCTAGTGTTCATGTTGCTTGTATGTTGAATCTTTAGGACCTATCTTCCAAATAACTTTTGTTTTCTTTTGCAAATTCCTTCCCTTTGCATGTTTGTTCTAGTTTTTGAAATGATTTCTTCCATGTGGTGTTTAACACCATGATTTTTTAATCTCATGAGTGGCAATTCTGTCCTTCAATTTGCCTATTTAAATTTTAAGTTTGGGAAGAATTTTATCTTTAAATTTCAGGAGTTAGTTGGTTTAATGCTTTCACTGAATCTTCTTAAATGCTAACTAAGGTAATATTAGTTACTCTAACTAATAACCTCTCAAATCTTGGCCTGTAACAGACAGAAGGGTTTGTTTCCTGCAGTCATTCAGATACCTGTACTGAAACTCTGACATCTTCACTCGTTTAGTTTCTAAGTCGTGTCCGACTCTTGGCAACCCCATGGACTGTAACTCGCCAGGCCCCTCTGTCCATGGGATTTCCTAGGCAAGAATACTGGAGCGGGTCACCATTTTCTTCTCCAGAGGATCTTCCTGACCCAGGGATTGAACCCAGATCTCCTGCATTGCAGGCAGATTCTTTACCAACTGAACTATGGGGGGATATTTGGTTTAAAAAGATAGATAGAGACATTGTGAGAAGGGCATCTGAAAGCAGGTGGGCGAGTTTTTAGGCTCGGTTGTTATTGGTAGAGAAGAACAGAAGTGATAGCCACGTACCCCAGCAAATGGAGATAAATCCAGAAATCCTTGCCTGGCTCTTCTACCTTCAGATAGCAGCTGAGGGTCCAGGTTCCCAGCTCACCTGGCAGTGGCCAGAATCTTGCTTCTGCTAGTTATTTCCTGAGATTCTTTCTCTGCCCTCTTCCTGTGCTTGCGTTCTCCCACTGGGGAGCACAATGAGCATGATAGTTAAGAGCTTGTCCCCAAAGACAAGATCAGATCCAAGTTCAGTTCAGTTCAGTTGCTCAGTCGTGTTGGACTCTTTGCGACCCCATGGACTGTAGCATGTCAGGCTTCCCTGTCCTTCATCAACTCCCGGAGCTTACTCAGACTCATGTCCATCCAGTAGGTGATGCCATCCAACCATCTCACCCTCTGTCGTCTTCTTCTCCTCCCGCCTTCAATCTTTCTCAGCATCAGGGTCTTTTCAAATGAGTCAGTTCTTCACATCAGGTGGCCAAAGTATTGGAGTTTCAGCTTCAGCATCGGTCCTTCCAGTGAATATTCAGGACTGATTTCTTTTACAATTGAATGGTTTGATCTCCTTGCAGTCCAAGGGACTCTCAAGAGTCTTCTGTAACACCACAGTTCAAAAGCATCACTTCTTTGGCCCTCAGCTTTCTTTGTAGTCCAACTCTCACATCCATACATGACTACTGAAAAAACCATAGCTTTGACTAGACAGACCTTTGTTGGCAAAGTAATGTCTCTGCTGTTTAATATGCTGTCTACTTTGGGCATAGCTTTTTTTCCAAGGAGCAGGCATCCTTTAATTTCATGGCTGCAGTCACCATCTGCAGTGATTTTGGAGCCCCCCAAAATAAAGTCTGTCACTGTTTCCATTGTTTCCCTATCTATTTGCCATGAAGTGATGGGACCAGATGCCATGATCTTCATTTTCTGAATGTTGAGCTTTAAGCCAACTTTTTCACCCTCCTCTTTCACTTTCATCAAGAGGCTCTTAGTTCTTCAATTTCTGCCATAAGGGTGGTGTCATCTGCATATCTGAGGTTATTGATATTTCTCCCAGCAATCTTGATTCCAGCTTGTGCTTCATCTAGCCCAGCGTTTCTCATGATGTACTCTGCATATAAGTTAAATAAGCAGGGTGACAATATACAGCCTTGACATACTTCTTTCCCTATTTGGGACCAGTCCACGTCCATGTTCCATGTCCAGTTCTAACTGTTGCTTCTTGACCTGCATACAGATTTCTCAGGAGGCAGGTCAGGTGGTATGATATTTCCATCTCTTGCAGAATTTTCCACCGTTTTTTGTGATCCACACAGTCAAAGGCTTTGACATTGTCAATAAAGCAGAAATAAATGTTTTTCTGGAACTCTCTTGCTTTTTTGATGATTTGACAGATATTGGCAATTTGATCTCTGGTTCCTTTGCCTTTTCTAAATCCAGCTTGAACATCTGGAAGTTCATAGTTCACATACTGTTGAAGCCTGGCTTGGAGAATTTTGAGCAATACCTTGCTAGTCTGTGAGATGAGTGCAATTGTGTGGTAGTTTGAACATTCTTTGGCATTGCCTTTGTGTGGGATTGGAATGAAAACTGACCTTTTCCAGTCCTGTGGCCACTGCTGAGTTTTCCAAATTTCAGTGCAGCACTTTCACAGCATCATCTTTTAGGATTTGAAATAGCTCAGCTGGAATTCCATCACCTTCACTAGCTTTGTTTGTAGTGATGCTTCCTAAGGCCCACTTGACTTCATACTCCAGGATGTCTGGCTCTAGGTGAGTGATCATACCATCGTGGTTATCTGGATCATGAAAATCTTTTTTGTATAGTTCTTCTGTGTATTGTTGCCACCTCTTCTTAATATCTTCTGCTTCTGTTAGATCCATACCATTTCTGTCCTTTATTGAGGCCATCTTTGCATGAAATTTTCCCTTGGTATCTCTAATTTTCTTGAAGAGATCTCTAGTCTTTCTTCTATTGTTTTCCTCTATTTCTTTGAACTGATCACTGAGGAAGGATTTCTTATCTCTCCTTGCTATTCATAGGGACTCTGCATTCAAATGGGTGTATCTTTCCTTTTTTCCTTTGCTCTTTTCTTTTTTCAGCTATTTGTAAGGCCTTCTCAGACAACCATTTTGCCTTTTCGCATTTCTTTTTCTCGGGGATAGTCTTGACTGCCTCCTGTACAATGTCACGAACCTCCGTCCATAGTTCTTCAGGCACTCTGTCTATCAGATCTAATCCCTTGAATGTATTTTGTCACTTCCACGTCCACTTCCAAGGGATTTGATTTAGGTCATACCTGAATGGTCTAGTGGTTCTCCCTACTTTCTTCAATTTAAGTTTGAATTTGGCAATAAGGAGTTCATGATCTGAGCCACAGTCAGCTCCCAGTCTTGTTTTTGCTGACTGTATACAGGTTCATGGTCCACTGGAGAAGGGAATGGCAAACCACATCAGTATTCTTGCCTTGGGAACCCCATGAACAGTATGAAAAAGCAAAAAGGTAGGACACTGAAAGATGAACTCCCCAGGTCGATAGGTGCCTAATACACTACTGGAGATCAGTGGAGAAATAACTCCAGAATGAATGGACAGACGGAGCCAAAGCAAAAACAAAACACAGTTGTGGATGTGACTGGTGATGGAAGTAAAGTCCAATGCTGTAAAGAGCAATATTGCATAGGAACCTGGAATGTTAGGTCTATGAATCAAGACAAATTGAAAGTGGTCAGATCCAAGTGCTGCAGCACTAACCGCTTTGGATCTTTGCACCAGCTGCTTTGAACGGGCCAACTCTGTAAGCTTATTTCAGACTTCAGCTCCCAAATGAGGTAAGAACATAGTGGCTGCCTTACAGGGTTTGTCTAAGGAGTAAATGAAGCTATGCTATCACCAGTCTTTAGCACAATGTAACCTGAACAGACTCTCCAGATACACTTGCTACCGTGAGCGTGAGCGGTTCCAGCACTTCAGGCTTTGAGCTATAGGTTTTTTCTGCAGACAACTCCCAACCCAAGTCTCCAGCCCCAGCCATTCTCTTGAGCTACAGGACAACATTTTCCTTTCCAGCCAGACAGTACGACCGGGAATATTCTGTCCGAGTGCGGGGTCCTTCACGGAGCAGCTCAAACTCGCCTTCTTAGTCTTGGCTCCCATACTACTCTGCTGTGAATACACTCTTGTGGGCTTGGACAATTGTGTGTTTTTTTGTTTTTTTTTCTACTGTTTCTCCTCCATTCCTTCTACCTGGAACATTCTCTTGGCTACTTCCACTGACCAAAGATTTAACACATTAGGAATGTGCTCAGATGCCATTTTCCTCAGCTCTTCCACAATGAAGAACTCCCACAACTCTGATTTTTTGTAGAGGTTTCATTTTCTTGTCACTCATGGTGTCACTCATGACGATAACATCTGTGTCAAGATCCTCTCAGCTGCAAGTGACAAAACTGTGTGTAGGCTCAGAAAGAGGAAGGTGTAGGAAGAGGACAGAGAGCATCTCAGGAAATAGGTAGGGAACCTGGAATATGGAGGAGACCTCAGGCGCAACTAGATCCAAAGCCTCGGGCTCGTTATCAGGGCTCTCAGCTGCTACATCTGACTTCACTTCGTTTATTTTTTAAAAATCACTTTATTTATTTATTTATTTTGGCTGTACCGGGTTTTTGTTGCTGAATGGGCCTTTCTCTGGTTTCAGTGAGCGGGGGCTACTCTGTAGTTGACAACACACAAGATTCTCGTTATAGTGGCTTCTTCTGTTGCAGAGCACCAGTGTCTAGGGTGTGTGGGCTCAGCAGTTGCGGCTCCTGGGCTCTAGAGCACAGGCTCGCTCAGTAGTCATGGCCCAAGGGGTTAGTTGCTCCTCACCGTGTGGGGTCTTCCCCCGGCCAGGGATATAACCCATGGATTCTTCACCACTGAGCCCAGGGAAGCCCTAACTGCCTTTTGTTTTGTGAATTGGCTCAATTCTCACTTACCGCCAACTGGTTTCCTCTGTGAAGGGAACATGGAAGAATGAAAAAATTTTGGACAAATGAGTTATATCTTGGTAGATAACATACATGCAAAGAACCCAAGGCTAATAGTAGACTCCACTAAAGGCAATAGTTGTAAACTTTTTTTTTTTTTTTTACTTAAGTTACTTGTAAATAGAAACATTGGCTTATTTGTCTTTCACTTTGAACTAAAGTTTCCTTTTTGCTAGGAACTAGGAATTAAACTTGGGCTTCCCTAGTGGCTCAGACAGTAAAGAATCCGCCTGAAATGCAGGAGACCTGGGTTGGATCCCTGGGTTGGGAAGACCCCCTGGAGGAGGGCATGGCGACCCCTCTAGTATTCTGGCCTGGAGAATCCCCATGGACAGTGGGGTGGCAAAGAGTCCAACACAACTGAGCGACTAAGCACAGGAAGTGAACTAGGAAGCGAAATTGGAGGAAACCATCGCAGCACTAATTATTGTGCTTGTGGTGCAGTGAGAGTGATCAGATTGAGATGAGGTATGAAGGTAGACCGCCCACGTTGGAACTAGTGTCCTTGTGGGAAGATAGGAGACCAGCACGCTCTCTCTGCCATGTGAGGACACAGCAAAAACCTGGCCATCTCCAGGAGGAGGGCCCTCACCAGGAGCCAGATCTCCTGGTGCCTTGATCTTGGACTTCCCAGCCTCTGGAACTGGCAGAAATAAATGTCTTTCGTTTAAGTCACCCAGGCTATGGCATTTATTACAGTAGGCTATGCTGACTAAGGTAACCAGTTATTTGATTCCAACCCAGGGATGGAACCCAGGTCTCCTGCATTTCAGGTGGAGTTTTTACCGTCAGAGCCACTGGGGAAGCCCAAGTTCAATTCCTAGTTCCTAGCAAAAAGGAAACTTTAGTTCAAAGTGAAAGGCAAATAAGCCAATGTTTCTATTTACAAGTAACTTAAGTAAAAAAAAAAAAGTTTCCAACCAGTTTCTTCCTTCATTCGGCAAACATTCACCGAGTTCCTATTAGGTGCCAGGTGCTGAGGGTTCACACACAAGCATATCCAGCTTTTTCTTTTGAGTCGTTTGCAGGTCAGCTCTATATGTCACGGCCCTTAACTATTTAAGTCTGTGTCTCTTAAGAACGGGAATATGTTCTTACAGAGGCACACAGTACAGTTATCAACCTGATACCTCTTTGTTGATATAATTTCAGTTTCATCAGCTGAGCCTGTATTCCAGTTTGTTGGGTTTCACGTGTATCTTTAGCCTCTCAGCCTGGAACATTTCTATAGTCTTTATTTGTCTTTTATAACGTTGACAGTTTTAGAGAATTCAGTCCCTCCTCCCCTCCCATTTTCCTGATAGAACATTTTCCATTTTGTGTGTGTCTGATGTTTCTTGTGTCCTTCTAAGGGTGTCACCCTTGTAGACACATGATGTCCAGTTGTCTCTCATTGGTGAAGTTAATTTTAATCTTCAAGTTGGTGCCAGATTTAGTCATTACAACTAATAAACAATCTGTGGGGAGCCATTTTCAAAAAATGAAAAGTCCTGTTCCTCATCAAAATTTCCCTCTGATGTTGGCATCTAGTGATGGTTATTTTTGAAAATTTATATATTCTAATTGTGATAATACATATCATGAAATTTATATTGTATCCATTTTTAAGTGCACAGCTCCATGGCGTTAAGCACATTCAAACTGTCCTGCAGCCATCCCCACCATCCACCCACAGATCTCCTTTCATCTTGTACAACTGGAACGGTACCCATTAAATGATGACCCCATCCTTCCAGGCCCTGGCAACCACCATTCTACTTCCTGTCCCTGTGAATTGACTACTTTAGAAACCTCATATAACTGGAATCGTTTGTCTTATAGTGATTGGCTTATTTTGCTTAGCATAATGTCTTCAAGATTCATTCACGTTGGATCTGGTGTCAGACTCTCTTTCCTCTCTAAGATTCCATTGTCTGTGTCTATTACATTCGTTTACTCATTCATCCACTGGTGATTCTTGACCGATCCAGTTTCTACCCTGGTTGCAAAATGACAGATTTCCAGCTGTGGAATCCCCTCCACATTTACTAGTTGGCCCTCAGCACTCTTTCTTTTTTCACCATTCGTCTATTTATCATTGTTATAAATACATGAATCCCTATTTTGGAGTGATTTCTAATTCGTTACTATACTATTTGGGGGCTCAAATTTTATGCCAGATGTGGTCAGTAGGAGCCCTTTCAGCTTGATTTTCATGACATGCATCTACTATATTTTACAAAGGATTTCTTTACATTCTGGCATTACGTGACACTCCAGGCTCATCTGATATCCATTCTGTCAGCCCTGGAATTAGCCATTTTCTGAGATCCTCTTGTTCTTTTTGCTGGGGCATGGAGGTAGAGAGGAAGCTCTGGGGTCTGGGTGCTCATTACTACCGGGGGACCTTGCTTCTTGGGCTTCCCTTGTGGCTCAGGTGGTAAAGAATCTGCCTGCAATGCAGGGCACTTGGTTTGATCCCTGGGTTGGGAAGATCCCTTGGAGAAAGGAATGGCTACCCACTCTAGTATTCTGGCCTAGAGAATTCCATGGACTGTATAGTCCATGGGGTTGCAAAGAGTTGGACATGACTGAGCGACTTTCACTTTCACCTTGCTTCTTAGCTGTTTCAGTGGATAGTCCTGAGAAATAGAGACATGTATCTACACACATATACACAAACACACAAACACATGCACAGACACACATGTGAACACTTACCAGATACATATGCACATTATCATCTACATATATGTACATTTAAAAAAGGAGTTTACGTCACTGTCTCCAGTCGCCACAAAGTTCTTTCTGAGCTTCCCATATTCCATATTGTATGAACTTCTTCTGTAGTGAGAACTGGATCTCAACAGCATCAACATTTTTACTCATTTGCTTTATCTTATATGCAGCCATGAAATTAAAAGTTGCTTGCTCCTTAGAAGAAAAGCTATGACTTACCTAGACAGCATATTAAACAGCAGAGATATTACTTTGCTGACAAAGGTCCGTCTAGTCAAAGCTATGGTTTTTCCAGTAGTCATGTATGGATGTGAGAGTTGGATCATAAAGAAGGCTGAGCGCTGAAGAATTGATGCTTTTAAACTGTGGTGTTGGAGAAGACTCTTGAGAGTCCCTTGGACTGCAAGGAGATCAAACCAGTTCAATCCTAAAGGAAATCAGTCCTGTATATTCATTGGAAGGACTGATGCTGAAGCTGAAACTCCAATACTTTGGCCACCTGATGTGAAGAACTGACTCATTTGAAAAGAGCCTGATGCTGGGAAAGACTGAGGGCAGGAGGAGAAGAGGGTGACAGAGGATGAGATGGTTGAATGGCATCACTGACTCAGTGGACGTGAGTTTGAGCAAGCTCCAGGAGATGGTGAAGGACAGGGAAGCCTGGTGTGCTGCAGTCCATGGAGTTGCAAAGAGACAATTGCTGAGCGACTGAACAGCAAATAATATATATCATGATATAATATTGGGTAAAAGAAACTGAGGTAAGTAGGCCTTTTGAGTGAGATGTCAATGTTAATCTCTCTGGGAGTTGGCTGTGTTTACTCTTTGCTGTAGCTGTGGTTTCCAAGACTAAAATGTCTTCTCATGTCCTTGATTTTGTCTCCCCAGTTGTCTTTAGGTTTGTCTAGAGACTGATTCTTTTTTAAAATATATTTAAAAAAGTTTACTTGGCTGTGCTGGGTCTTAGCTGCTGCGTGCGGATCTTCGATCTTTGCTGTGAACGGGCCTGTGAACTCTTCTTTGTGGCTTGTGGGGTCTAGTTCCCTGACCAGGGATCGAACCCAGCCCCCTGCATTGGGAGCTCAGAGTCTTAGCCACTGGACCACTGGAGAAGTCCCTAGAGACTGATGCTTAACTAGCGTCTGAAGTGTGCAGCTCTTTCAGTTGCGCTCTCCAGGAGAACTGGCGATGTGGTGGTCAAGTATGGAAAGAGAGGAAACCTTATACAGAGCCTTACATTAGGTCTCAGACTTTTAGGAGCCCTGAGTTGTGACATTCATGTCACTGCTCACCCCGTCCTCATTGAGGAAAACTAGAGTGGGCTGGGCTTGGGTATTTCCCTTTCCTCGGGTCTGGTAAAATATTTTCTCTTGAGGGCAGGCTGTTGTGGAGGACAGAGTGCTCTGAGCTTATCTCACTGCTACTGCTGCTGCTAAGTCACTTCAGTCGTGTCCGACTCCGTGCGACCCCATAGACGGCAGCCCACCAGGCTCCCCCGTCCCTGGGATTCTCTAGGCAAGAACACTGGAGTGGGTTGCCATTTCCTTCTCCAATGCATGAAAGTGAAAAGTGAAAGTGAAGTCGCTCAGTCGTGTCCAACTCTTAGCGACCCGATGGATTGCAGCCCACCAGGCTCCTCCATCCATGGGATTTTCCAGGCAAGAGTACTGGAGTGGGGTGCCATTGCCTTCTCCGGAGCTTATCTCACAGTGGTTACTTTCTGTTCCCTCTGCGGACCTTGTGGGACTCCTGGAGGTAAAAGGCAGGAGAGTGTGGTGTCCCTATGGAGAAGGCAATGGCACCCCACTCCAGTACTCTTGCCTGGAAAATCCCATGGGTGGAGGAGCCTGGTAGGCTGCAGTCCATGGGGTCGCTAAGAGTCGGACACGGCTGAACGACTTAGCAGCAGCAGCAGCAGTGGTGTCCCTAAGACTAGGCTTTAGGAGTTTTCTCTCTCGAGCAGCCCTGTGCTCAGACTCTAGAAACTAGACTTTTATATTCAGCTGTTCCTGCCAGACTCCAGGTGCAGCTCTGCTCCTTGGTAGCTGTGATTTTCTGCATCTGTCTGTCTGTCCCTCCAGTTTTCAGGGTGTCAGCTTGCCCTGTGACCTTAATTCTTTGGTGGGTCTGAGAAGCAGTGTGTTCAGCTTTTTTTTTTTTCTTTGTGAGGTTGGGAGTTGAGAGTGATGAGTTCCAAGCTTTTTACATGTCAGACAAGAACCTTGAAGTCAATGCTATTGATTTTTGCGTGTTAATTTTATATCCTGCTATCTTATGGAATTCTTTTATTGTTTGGATTGCTTTATCTTTGATTTTCTAGCATTTTCCAGATATGCTGTTCTGTGATGTGCAAACAGAGACAGTTCCCCGCCCCCTCCCCCCGCCCCGCCCCGGTTACACCATGCAGTATGCAGGATCTTAGTTCCCCAACCAGAGATGTGACCCATCCGCCCTGCTGTGGAAGCTTGGAGTCTTAACCACTGGACTGCCAGAGAAGTCCCTGGCAAAAATTTAAAGCAATCTTAATAGCCACTAATGAAGATATGTGGAAATGAGTATTTTTTAATTTTAATGGGATTTTCCAGGCAAGAGTACTGGAGTGGGGTGCCATTGCCTTCTCCGGAGCTTATCTCACAGTGGTTACTTTCTGTTCCCTCTGCGGACCTTGTGGGACTCCTGGAGGTAAAAGGCAGGAGAGTGTGGTGTCCCTATGGAGAAGGCAATGGCACCCCACTCCAGTACTCTTGCCTGGAAAATCCCATGGGTGGAGGAGCCTGGTAGGCTGCAGTCCATGGGGTCGCTAAGAGTCGGACACGGCTGAACGACTTAGCAGCAGCAGCAGCAGTGGTGTCCCTAAGACTAGGCTTTAGGAGTTTTCTCTCTCGAGCAGCCCTGTGCTCAGACTCTAGAAACTAGACTTTTATATTCAGCTGTTCCTGCCAGACTCCAGGTGCAGCTCTGCTCCTTGGTAGCTGTGATTTTCTGCATCTGTCTGTCTGTCCCTCCAGTTTTCAGGGTGTCAGCTTGCCCTGTGACCTTAATTCTTTGGTGGGTCTGAGAAGCAGTGTGTTCAGCTTTTTTTTTTTTCTTTGTGAGGTTGGGAGTTGAGAGTGATGAGTTCCAAGCTTTTTACATGTCAGACAAGAACCTTGAAGTCAATGCTATTGATTTTTGCGTGTTAATTTTATATCCTGCTATCTTATGGAATTCTTTTATTGTTTGGATTGCTTTATCTTTGATTTTCTAGCATTTTCCAGATATGCTGTTCTGTGATGTGCAAACAGAGACAGTTCCCCGCCCCCTCCCCCCGCCCCGCCCCGGTTACACCATGCAGTATGCAGGATCTTAGTTCCCCAACCAGAGATGTGACCCATCCACCCTGCTGTGGAAGCTTGGAGTCTTAACCACTGGACTGCCAGAGAAGTCCCTGGCAAAAATTTAAAGCAATCTTAATAGCCACTAATGAAGATATGTGGAAATGAGTATTTTTTAATTTTATCGGTGGCTGTGTTGATTGATGCAACTTTCTGTAGGTTAATTTGACAATAGGTAAGAAGAAGGCAATGGCACCCCACTCTAGTACTCTTGCCTGGAAAATCCCATGGACGGAGGAGCCTGGTAGGCTGCAGTCCATGGGGTCGCTAAAAGTCAGACATTACTTCACTTTCACTTTTCAGTTTCATGCATTGGAGAAGGAAATGGCAACCTAGTTTGGTGTTCTTGCCTGGAGAATCCCAGGGACAGCATAGCCTGGTGGGCTGCTGTCTCTGGGGTTGCACAGAGTCGGACACGACTGAAGCGACTTAATAGCAGCAGCAACAAAGCCTTAAAAATCTGTATATTTTTACACAAGACTAAAATTTTGTTTAGGAAGCTTTTTAGTAACCTGAGAAAAATTTTGTTAAAATGCTGGATGGAAAAAGCAAATTGTTTATAATGAAGTTTAAAAACTTAGATTTTAAAGGAATATCAGGGAAGAAATTTAGGTTGAAGCACATCAAAGTATTTATAGCAGCTATCAATGGGTGGTTGTATTATGGGTGCTCTTACTCACTGTCTTAATTTTCCAGTGATGCACCATGAGTATTTTTGTAGCTAAAAAATAATTCATTTTATTTTAACACAGGCTGCTTAATACCTAAACCTGTGCCTGGTCCATAGGGGGCATATGATAAATATTTGCTAAATTGAATTGTTCCCTGGTTACTTAGCCCACCCACAATTAAAAAAAAAAAATTTAGAATCCTCTGTTTCCGAAAGGGATTTAAAAGTTGATCCACATAACACTTAATCCCTGAGTACATATAAGTAGAGTAATTCATTAATTATCTGGGCTTTACATTTCCCAGGAAATATTTAGAGAATTTAGATATTGGTGTAGCTAGATGTCTTCTTGGCACCAAAGTCAAATTTTAAAACTTTCATATGTCAACAAATGTTTTAAAATCACTTCTGTTTAGGTTCCTTAGTTTAAAAAAATTATATGAGCTTTCCTTACATTAAAGTGTAAGAAACTTTCATGCTCAGATTATTTTAGGTCTGTGCATAACTGTCTTGTAATTTCACCAGGGAATAATTTAGGCGTATCTTTTTATAAAGGGCAGATTCTAAAATTAGAAAGAGTTACTGACCCCATAGGAGAAGGCAACGGCACCCCCACTCCAGTGTTCTTGCCTGGAGAATCCCAGGGACGGGGGAGCCTGGTGGCCTGCCGTCTATGGGGTCGCACGGAGTCGGACACGACTGAAGCGACTTAGCAGCAGCAGCAGCAGCAACTGACCCCATAAAATGTGATAAATTCAGCCTTGGGTTCTCACATCTTGCAGAAAGGGATTTCTCAGAGAGGGACTTCTTATTAACAGCAAGATTTCACAGGAGGCTCCTTGAGTAGTACACCTGGTGTATCTCTTCCCAGGTCCCAGTGTGAGTGTGTCAATTAGTAAGCTTGCTTCTGTGGCCTAAATGCCCTGTGCTCTTGAATTTCTTTTCTCAAATATTGAGGGATTCTAAAAATTCAGCTCAAAAAGAAAACCCTACACCACCTACTAGCGCCCTCTAGCGTTACATTATCACCAGTTCTTTGAGATTTGCTTGACAAACGCTTTTAAAAAAAATATTCATTTTTTTAAATTGAAGGATAATTGCTTTACAAGCAAACACTTTTTGAATCAAGCATAAACACGAGCTCAAGATGAATAAAGCAGTCCCTGTCATGACTAAACTTTGAGTCTAGCTGAGAAGATGGACATTATTTGGGGCGTGTGATATGAGGAGAACATGTCATAAATACATGTGTCATTTTAGACTTTGTATTTTAGCACAGACCTGAGAGAAACAAGATTCCAGACAGGAAGACCAGTTAGACTGCTAATAAACTAGTCTCAGCCATCCAAATGTAAAACTCCCTTTCTAAGTTTGAAAGTTTAGTATTTATTTGTCTAGTCATTCCCTGGTGGCTCAGAGGTTAAAGTGTCTGCCTCCTATGCGGGAGACCTGGGTTCGATCCCTGGGTTGGGAAGATCCCCTGGAGAAGGAAATGGTAACCCACTCCAGTACTCTTGCCTGGAGAATCCCATAGACGGAGAAGCCTGGTAGGCTACAGTCCATGGGGTCGCAAAGAGTCGGACACGACTGAGCGACTTCACTTACTTAGTCATTGAATAGTTGGGGAAAAGCTACCGTATTTGCATTGGTTGCCTGTCCTTGGGACAATTAGGGATATCATGCCAAAATTTTTCATTTTAAACAAATATTTGAGATTCTAAGGACTGTCTCTCAATGTGAGATCATCTTATGGATGGTCGCTGTCAAGCATTTTTAGCTTCCTAATACAAGTCCTTTGGGCTTCCCAGGTGGCGCAGTAATAAAGAACCTGCCTGTCAGTGTAGGAGATTCAGGGGACTCAGGTTTGATCCCTGGGTTGGGACGATCCCCTGGAGGAGGAAATGGCAACCCGCTCCAGTATTCTTGCCTGGAGAATTCCATGGACAGAGCAGCCTGGTGGGCTACAGTCCATGGGGTCACAAAGAGGTGGACAAAAATGGCAACCCACTCCAATACTCTTGCCTGGAGAATCCCATGGAGGGAGGAGCCTGGTAGGCTACATCCATGGGGTTATAAAGAGTTGGATACGACTGAGCGACTTCACTTTCACAAGCTACTGAGCACACATTAAGTCCTTAGGAATAATCTTAACTTCACTCTCAAATTTCACTTTTCCTTGTTCCTGACAACTATAAGATAATCTGTTGCATCTCTATCTTAAGTCAACAGAAGAGGATCAATCACAAATTATATATAAGTGGTTCTAATCAAGACTGAGAAGAGGTCAGTTATAAAAAGGATCATGTGGATTTTGAATTAACTGTGAGTTTCATTTGTTCACATTACGTCTATAGGTATGATTAGATTGTTACTCTATTAAACTTAAGATGCCTTAAACATTCTCTGTAGTCTAAACAATAGACTCTATTATTTCTTTCTCTCATTCAAATCTCAAAGTTGTTGAAAAGATGTAACATAGGTAAATTTCCCTGGAGGAAATTTTTCAGAAGAAAAGTATTGAACTTCAGTATTAATGATTGTTATCAGTCTTTCAATGCTTCTTTAGCTGAAGGGTTCAGAGGTCTAGATGCATGTTTCTGGCAGAGGGTACATTATATTTTAGAGATGTATCCATGTGCATGGGTGTAGGCACATTTTATTCATTTTAATTGGTGTTCAGTCATCTGTTATATAAAAGTGAAAGTGAAGTCACTTAGTCGTGTCCAACTCTTTGCGACCACATGGACTGTAGCCTACCAGGCTCCTCTATCCATGGGATTTTCCAGGCAAGAATACTGGAACGGATCGCCATTTCCTTCTCCAGGGGATCTTCCCAACCCAGGGATCGAACCTGGGTCTCCTGCATTGCAGGCAGACGCTTTACCATCTGAGCCACCAGGGAAGCCCTCTATTATGTGACCATATTATAGTTTTCTCATTTCCTGTTGTTAAATATTTAGTCTAGTTGTTGCTTGATGAATTGTTCTTTTACTATGTTCTATTATTCTATTAATAATTGTTCTATTATTATGTTCCTATAAATTCAGGGCAGTTCCATCACTAAGAATTTTGGAGCTAAGGCTTCTGGGTTTAAATCCCACCTGTGAAATCTTGAGAAAATTGCTTAAGCTAGTAGTGTCTCAGTTTACTCCTCAAGAGATATTAATAGTACCTATGCAGACAAGCGTCTGTCTACAATGTGAGAGACCTGGGTTCGATCCCTGGGTTGGGAAGATTCCCTGGAGAAGGAAATGGCAACCCACTCCAGTACTCTTGCCTTGGAAATCCCATGGATGGAGGAGCTTGGTGCAGGCTACTATCCATGGGGTCGCAAAGAGTCGGGCATGACTGAGCGACTTCATTTATGCAGACATGTCTTTGAGCACTTTTGACACTATTACCTTTTTACCCTGACATTTACTATTCTGAAAAGAAGTCTATTGAAATTTCTCGGTAGATAATGTATCTTTTTTTCTTCTTCTTCTGTCTTTTCTTCTACTATTGTCCCTTTATCCTTATGTTCTCAAGTTTCACTGTGTGAAATTTATTTAAAAAAATTTTCCTGCTTGATACTCAACATGCACAGAGAACACATTTCTTTAATCTTCACAAAGTATCTGTGCTATTTTAAAAAATGTTTCTTCTTCATCATGCCATTCATTCTATTGTGTATTTTGGAACTCTTGTTAAAATGTTTCTTTCACTCTCTCAATTTTATTTCCAAGTCTCTTTAGTTATCATTTTTGCCTCTCTGTACTGCATTCTGAGTTAATTCCTCAAGATTATTTTTCAGTTCACTGACTTTATCTTTGACCATGTCAGGTGTTGGGCATATTCCACTTGTTGAATATTTTATGTTGATGGTTGTATTTTTCACTATTAAGATTTCTAGTGGTTTCTTTTTTAAAAAATAGATCTATTTTAAAAATTTCTGCACATTTGCTTTATATTTTATTTTTCATTTTCAATTTAAGTTATGAGTTTATTTCTCCCTTTAAAAATCTGAGACATATTTTTATATATTTTTGTCAGACTACCTTATAATATTATTTTTATATGAAGTGATTCCATATTCTGGCTGATTTGGTTAGCTTTTGTTTCTTTTTCTTTTTTTCTTACTAAAAGTTTTTAGGCGATTGATTGTTTTAACTGCCAAGAACCAAACTACTTAGAAGGTAGAAGTTGTAAGAGAATGGCAGTATTGACCAAAGGGGAACTTTAATAGAATAAGTTTGCTTTAAACCCCCAGTTTTATTTGATGTTCTCATATTCAGTGGTTTAATTTGGAAAAACAAAAAGGTACATTATGCCTACGAGTATTCACAGATTATTTATCATGCCACAATGAATATAAGAGAGAGAGGACTAGAGTAACGCATTAAATAATAGTGGATATTGTGCTGCAGCAGTATGGACATTGCTGAGCCCAACTATTATGTTTCTTTCTGATTAAAAACACAATATTGTGTCTTGGATTAAGCAAAAATCAGCAAGTCTTGCCTTCTGTGGCCACCTTCTATGTGCTGCTGGAACTCGGTATTTTGATCTCTACCTTCCATTTCTAACATTATAGAACCATTTGACTTCCCACCATCCAGGAACTACAGTGGCTATTTTCCTTATCCATGGCTTGACATCTTCTCACTTTTCATCTTTATTATTAATTTTAATTTTTATTAGTTATAATGCACATAAGAATTGACCACTTCTACCATTTTGTTGGAAGGGGTAAGCAATTTCTTATTTCTTCTTTTCTTCCCTTTTCCTCAAAGGCAACCATTTTTACCTAATTACTTTGGTATTTATATCCATGTCTGCTGCTGCTGCTGCTGCTAAGTCTCTTCAGTCGTGTCCGACTCTGTGCAACCTCATAGACTAGAAATAATTAAATGGCTACATGTTCTTTCTTTTCTGATTAGGCATTTTCTATTGGTTTTCCACCATGATAAGTAATAACAACACTCACTCATACAGCACTTAGGATGTGCCAGGCACGTTTCAGGGATGTTTCCCATATGTTAACTTATTTAACGGTCATAACAGCTCTGAGAAGTTACTGCTGACTTGTCTGAAAGTTCAGCTGGGTCTGTCTGCTGGAAGACCTCCACCTGGCAGGTTCAGGGGGTCACGATAGCTGACTTCACCCAGAGGCAGTGTCCTAACACCAGAAGTCACACAAGGCCACTTTCACAATTCCACTACCGTATTGGTTCATGACTCCATTACTGAATCTGTATCAGCCGGCCCAGACTCAAGGGAAGGGAGGAGTAGACCCTACTTCTCAATGAGAGCAGTGTCAAAAATTTTGGGACCATGTTTTCAAATGACCATAGTCCACCCTCTGGTCATGAATTATTTACATTTCTCCTACATGCAAAGTGCTCCTCTTCTCCCTTGAATCCACTGAAGTCTCTTGACCCACTAAAATCTCATACCATTACAGCGTCAGAGTCCAAGGCTGGATCCTGCCATCTAAGCTGGGTCCCCAACCAGAAGAGGTTTTACGAATGATCTTTCTTGAGTATGGTGCCTCTCTGAAGATCTGTGAATTAAAGAATCATGTGACTTGCTTTCCACTCACTTAAACTACTGTGTTGGGCATGGGATAACTTATAGATACTTATAGATATCTATAATAGATACATATATACAATCTAGATATCTTATAGAAACTTATAGATGCTTATAGATACTCCTGTTTTAAAAATAGGGAACTTCCCTGGTAGTCCAGTGGCTAAGACTCTGAGCTCCCAATCCAGGGGGCTAGATTTCGATCCCTGGTCAGGGAGTTAGATCCCACGTGCTGCAATAAGATCTACAGCAGCCGAATACATTTTTAAAAAATAAATTAAAAACTGGAAAATGGGAGGCACAAAATTTTGCTGAACTTTTTGTCACTTTATAACAAGCGTCTGCTTTCCTCCTTTTTCCAAGAGCATTTCCCTCATTCTCCTTTTAAGCCACCACTGACAGCTTCTTTTGTCAGACTATTATTAAGTCTCCTCCAGTCCCCTGAGCTCTGAGCTTTGTTTGGCTCAGTCCCAAAGCCCAGCTCAGTCCCACATGTCTAAGACCTGTTTTCATATTGAGTACCTCACCTCCAGCGCCAAAATCTGTTTGTTACTATTGCTGTGTAACAAACCACCCCTAAAACTTAGTGAAGTGAAGTGAAGTCGCTCAGTCGTGTCCGACTCTTTGCGACCCTATGGACTGTAGCCCACTAAGGTCCTCTGTCCATGGGATTCTCCAGGCAAGAGTACTGGAGTGGGTTGCCATTTCTTTCTCCAGGGGATCTTCCCAACCAAGGGATCGAACCCAGGTCTCCCACATTGCAGGCAGACACTTTAACCTCTGAGCCACCAGGGAAGCTCTAAAACTTAGGAACTTACGGCAAAATACAACAGGGACTTCCTGGTGGTCCAGTGGTTAAGCATCTGCCTTCCACTGCAGGGGACACAGGTTTGATCCCTGCTCGGGGAACTAGGATCCCGCATAGTGTGGAGCAACTAAGCCCAAGGTCCACAACTAAAGAGGTCTGTATGCCACAACTACACGTTCCCCCTCCCCAGCCCCCAAACAGACGAAATACGACAAACTAGTGACTGTAACAAAAAAGCAGCGGACACACAAACAGAGAGAACAAACCAGTGGTTCCGAGTGGGGAGAAGGAAGGGAGGAGGGCAATAGCGGGGAAGGGGACCAACAGGCACAAACCCTTCTGCATAAAATAAGCCACAGGGTAACTCATACAACACTGGGACTATAGCTAATATTTTATAATAATCATATTGGAGTATGACATTTAAAAATTGGGAATCCCCATATTGTACACCTGTAACTTATGTAATATTGTACATCAACTTACTTTAATTAAAAAAAAAAACCCACCAGCCATATAACTCTCCTCATGATTTTGTGGAATAAGAATTTGGGAAGGACTAGGGGGAAGCTCTTGCTTGAGGTGGCCCGTGTGTTGTCGAGGCCAGATACCTGAAGTCTCGATGGGGCTGGGTGCTCAGTGTGGCTCACTCGCATGGCGGGTGGTGGACACTGGCTGTCGAGGGCCGGGAGGTGCGTGTGGTTCTTCCAGGCTGGTACCCGAGGCACCAGCACCGGAGATGCCACGCTGTCGGACTTCTGACGTGGTATCTGGTTTCGCCCAAATCGAGCACCTGAAGGCCAGCTTCCAGTTTCATGGCGTTTTCTAACCTGGCCTCAGAAGCCGCACGAGCCCTCCTCTGCTGAGCTCTGTGGGTTAGAACAGTTGTAAACCAGCCCAGATTCAAGGCAAAGGGTCACAGGCAGCACCCCTCATGAGACGAATGTAAATTATGGGCAGGGTGCACGATTTTTAGGGCCTTGTCCTCTTTTCCACTCTGTTGAGCGTGTGCTCTAAACTGAACTGATAGACTCCTCCGCGTCTCTTCCTTAGGTCGTTAGGAATCCTGGGACTAGGGCTCTGTGGACCACGGGAGCCTGGAGCAGCGGGGAGCAACTCGTGGACGAGTGGCCGGGACCGCCTGTGGCTGGAGGCGAGCGGGAAGGTGGCCGGAGCCGCAGAAGCGCGGGAGGGGGAGGGCGCGTCGTGCGTGTTCTGTGTGCGCGTCGACTTTCTCTCTCGCTCGCCTGGGAGAACCGTGCTGCTTGTTCAACCACGCGAGCACTGTCCTCGTGTAGAGCTGTGGGAAGCTTGGGTTTGGGGATTAGCTGATCTGTGCGTCAGCTGTGGCTGGTTCAGAGGGCAGGTGTGGCGTGGGTGTGAGACGCACAGCCAGTGACGGGGTGCCCCTGAAACTTTCTGCGTGGCTGTGTGCTCGTGCCCTGGGGCTAGAGCTAAGGAACAATTCCCTTATTCTTTCTTGAACTTACGTAATAGGACCTACCTTTCCCCGCTCGGGGTTCTGACGATGTGTTTTCAGGGCCTAGGTTCAGCCCTATCTGTGCCTTTCCTTGGATTTCACAGTAACTTATTCTAATAGATTCCCTCCCCGCTTTATATTTTAAGGCAGGTGGAGTTAGGTTTCTGGCCCTTTCACTTGAAGTCCAGCCCATCATCCAGGCCCACAGCTTCTGAAATCGCGGCCCCAAGTCTCTGTTTTTCATACCGTGTTGTCTTGTGAACTCTCTTGACATGTCTTCAGTTTTCTGCTAAACAGCTTAATTCGGATATTTCTTGCATTTCCACCTCAATAGTTGAATAGTTCAAACTTATTTTCTCTTCCCAAACGCTTCCCTTTCTTTCCTGGCTCCATTATTTTTAGTCAATCCGGTCGTCCAGACTAACGTCACACATCTCAGAGTCATCGTTTCTTTTTAATTGAAGCATAGTTGGCTTAAAATGTTTTTTTAGTTTTTGGGGTACAACAAAGTGATTCAGTTTTGTATATATACAGTCTTTTTCAGATTCTTTTCCATTATATTTATTACAAGATACTGTGTTTAGTTCCCCGTGCTATCCAGTAGGATCTTGCTGTTTATTTTATATATATACAATAGTTTGTATCTGCTAATCCCAAACTCCTAATTTATCCCTTCCTGACTTTTTTAACTTTAAAGTTTTTAGTGAAGAGCTAACATATTCCCACAATTGAAATTCAAAAGGGTACAGGTTGAAAGAATTTCTTCCTGTCTTTTCCCTGTGCATCTCAGAGACAGCCCATGTTATGAGTTTCCTGTAAAATCAGAGATAATATGGAAATATATGCGAATACCCTCTTTGTCCTCTCCATATACATTACATTGTTCTGCAGCCAGCTCTTTTCACATGACAATGCATTTTGGAGTTCATTTTGTATCAGTACTTTTTTTTTCTAATGATGATGTAGGGTTCTGTGGTGTGGATACACTTACATTTACTAACTCATCCCCTGATGATGGGCTTGTCCTGTAGGTTTCATTCTGGTGGGCTGGTCTGTGCCCAGTCTGACTCAGGGTTGTGAACTTGTTTGTGGTCACTCAGAAATCAACCCTGAATTTCCATTTGAAGGACTGATGCTGAAGCTGAGGCGCAATACTTGGCTACCTGATGTGAAGAGCCGACTCATTGGAAATGACCCTGATGCTGAGAAAGATTGAGGGCAGGAGGAGAAGAGGGTGACAGAGGATGAGATGGTTGGATGGCGTCATTGACTCAATGGACATAACTTTGAGCAAACTCTGGGAGACAGTGATGGACAGGGAAGCCTTGCATGCTGCAGTCCATGGGTTGGACACGACTGAGTGTCTGAACAGCAACACTAGACTGCTTGGGGTCAGGGCAGAAGCTAGGTGCTCAGTGTGAGCATGGCCAGCCCTTCAGAAGGACCCTGAGGGCGTCAGCAGCAGGTGGGTACAAACAGCCAGGGTCCTAGAGTGGGAACCCCTAATCCTAGGCCAGGGCCTGGACCCTTTTGGGCAAAAATTATCTTGATAACGTTTCCCTTGGACCCTAGGCCATCTTCCCAAGCAGTGGGGGCCTGTTGGCCTCCTACAATGCTGACAGCTGGACTGAAATGCAGGCACTTGAATTTGGGCCCTGTGCTGTGTTGGGAATGTACGTACATGGGAGGCTGGCTCTGAGCAGTGTGCTTTTAAGGATTCAGCCTCTGGATGTCTGGTCGACCCCACTGTGGTTAAGCTGCCAGGCCCCTGTGTTCCTGACTTGGCCTGCTAACCTTGGTCAGCCCTTCGCCAGGTGAGGGAGGGTCTGAGCATCTCTGTGGGGTGGCAGAGTGACCGGTGGGTCAACCCAGGCCGATGCTGCTGCTCGTGTGGGCAGGACTGACCATTCTCTGACCTGCCCGGGAAAGACCCATGTCTGACCGGCTCTTCTCTGTGGCCTAGAAGGGATGGACAGTCACTCTTCACTCCCCTTTTTGGCTTGGATTCTGGTTCTGCTCACGGGAGGACGGGTGGTAGCCCTGGAGCCTGCAGCCCCTGTGTAAATCCGTTCATCTGCTCTGGGTTGCTGGGACCCTCAGAGCTGCCAGAGGAGCAGCGTCTCCTTGACCTCATTTCCTGCTGTCCTCTCTGCCTGCTGTCATCTCCACTCTGTCTAATTCTGCAGCTGAGGCCCTTGGGAACCCTGATGGCTGAGGAGGCTTCCTGGGCACCTTGCTGTGCTTAGTTGCTCAGTAGCGTTTGACTCTTTGTGACCCCATGGACTGCAGCCCTCTCTCCATGGGGATTCTCCAGGCAAGAATATTGTAGTGGGTTGCCCTGTGCCCTCCTCCAGGGGATCTTCCCGACCTGAGAATTGAACCCCGGTCTTCCGCATCGCAGGAGGATTCTTTACTGTCTGAAGCCCTCCCTGGCGCCTTTCCTGGGCCCAACTCAGCCTGGGCTCAGAGGAGCTGCAGGAGGTGGGGTGAAGCCCAGAGCTCCCCACAGTGCATCCCGCCTACGTGACCAGCAGCCAGCATGGGACCAGAATGGAGTCTGGGTGAGGAAAGGTCACGCTGAGGCAGAGCAGGGTGTGGGGACGGACGGAGCAGATGAAAGGAGGGCGTGGGTTGAGAGAGGTCCAGGGTCCGTCCCAAGGAGTAACTTGAAAGCAGCACAGGACTCGACGGGAGAGAAGACAAGGGGAGAAAACCCACCGCTGCTGTCGCTGCCCATGCAGAAACCTGAGCCTGGCGTGGGCAAGACCAGCCCGGAGCCGGGAACTTGCCATTCCTCTCAGCTGTGCCAACGGCACACCACCTCCCAGAAGCTGCTTCCTGTACTTGCCTTTTTGTCTGACGCGTGTGTGATTGTGCCTTTTTCTTGAAGGTAGAATCTGAGTCAGTAGCCTCAAGCATGTAATGTGGAGCTTAGTCTGGGTGAAGGTGGAAGAGATGTGGACCCCATGGAATGTGACTCAGGGACCGGGAAAACCCAGGTGGCCTAGAGGCAGGCCTGACACCTGAAATGCCGCCACCCCGGTGTGTTCCACGGGGTTAGGAGCCGTCCGCTCCCTCCCGTGCTGTCAGCGACCCCTGGGATGGATGACGGCTGCAGATGACAGTGACTGTCCAACCTCCCTGCAGGCAGGGCCCGGCACTGGGGGCCAACCCCTGGGGAGCGTGGATGAGGAGGGGTGTGAGTGAGGGGGAGGAAGAGCAGAGGCTGGGACCCTGTTTGTTGGGCAGCCCTGAGCAGCCGTGACCTGGTGCCCAAGTGAGAGTCTCGGCCCTGCACCAGGCTGCAGCCCAGATCTGCTCAATCGGAAGATTGTGAGTCGGGCCTGGCAGTCTGGCTCGAACAAGCCCTGCAGGTAACATGGACTCACGCCCAAGCCTGAGAGCCTCCAAGGGAACGACAATTTTCTTTTTAAAAAAATTTGAAAAAACTGATTATATTATTCTTCTCAGTGAGACTCAAGAGAACATTACATCTAGAGAGAAAGAAGAGACAGCTTTGAGTGAGGAATGTTTAGGAGTTCATTCACTCTTTATGTGATTGGAAAACTAATTACAAAACTTAATCATTCATAAAGCAAAGAAAATTTCAATAACTACAGGACAAAGACCCCCAGGAATTCATAGCAAAAAATATAGCCCCCTCAAAATCGTTATAACAGCTTGTTAATTTTATAAATACTTTCTACATAGCTCAGAAAGAAACACAACTTGTTTGGGAAGAGTGAAAGAAGGCTGTTTTCTTGACTGTCTTTTACTCCCTGACATTCTCTGCCCTTGAAAAAACTGTCACAACAAAGTGGTGTTGGATTGAAGCTCCCGACTTTGGGATGTTTTCCAGGGATCCTTGCCCTTGGCCCCATCTACTGAAGCCCTGTCATCCTATCGTAACAATCTCAATTTGAAAACAGACTGAATACAATTTCTAACTCTGGCTCTGCCACTAACTAGCTGGGGGAACCCCGGCAAGTTACTTGGCCTTTTTGACCCTCAGTTTCCCATCTGAAAATGGGGCTAATGATAGGGTCCACCAGACCAGGGCTTCCCGAAGGTCCCTGTGCTGTGTATACACAGTAAATGCTCAGAGGCGGGTGTAATCCGTCAGTCATGCAGTATCATCTCAACTTGGGATTTCCCTGGCGGTCCAGTGGTCAAGACTTCGTGCTTCCTCTGCAGAGGGCGTGGGTTCAATCCCTGGTCGGGGAACTATGACCCCACATGCTGCACAGCGAGGCCAGAAAATAAACTTGAAGAAGTTAGACTAGACCTCGAGGAAATCAACTTGAAATGATGGGCATGGAAGGCAGGTAAGGTAAAAGTGTGAAAGTGTTTGTCGCTCAGTCATGTCTGACTCTTTGCAACCCCATGGACTGTATGTAACCTGCCAGGCTCCTCTGTCCATGGGACTCTTCAGGCAAGAATACTGGAGTGGGTTGCCATTTCCTTCTTCAGGGGATCTTGCCAACTCAGGGATCAAACCTGAATCTCCTGCATTGCTGGTGGATTCTTTACTGTCTGAGCCACCAGGATAACCCCAAAGTAGGAGACCAAACAGTAATACTTGTGTATATGTTTAGGCTCTGAGACATATGTTTAGTTATTCTGATCCTGTGACCTTGACATTGTGGAAAGAACAGGGAAATATAAGAATATCTTATAAACAGGCCAATGAAGCTTTCAAGGCTGGCGAATGTCTTCTGCCCTGCCTGCCAGGGTGTGTCTCCCAGAAGAAAGAATGGTGAGCACCAGCTGGGCCAGGGTCAGGGTGGGGGTCGTCACTCTGCAGATTTGCACGCTTGCTGGATGAACACACCTGGCTGGCAGGCTGACAAACAGACCTACCCCTTGTCCCCCACAGTTACCTCCCCACAGAATGATTTATGGTCGTCTAGTTTCCATTTATAAAACTGACAACGTTCCCGCTGATAAATATGATATACGTGAAATTCAGCAGCCGCAGGATAAAAGCCGCTGGCCCCATGGCGACATCTGGCCGCCTGGCGAGGGCGTCATCCGGTGTCCTTCATCCTTTGGAGTGCTGACTGCTGTTCAGTGCAATAAAGAGAGTGTAAGGTCCACGGGACATGACGACAGCATTCAATGCGACCAGTAGGTCCCACGGCTGGGGCTGATCCCAGGCAGAAGCATTTGGAGTGAAACTCAGGAAGAAATGCCCTGCAGTGGTCCTCACGCAACAGTGTGTGTTTGCAGCGTGGTGTAGGGATGGTGACCTGGGTTCAGTTCCTGGGTCGGGAAGATCCGCCAGAGGAGGGCATGGCTCCCCACTCCAATATTCTTGCCTGGAGAATCCCATGGACAGAGGAACCTGCTGGGCTCCAGTCCATGGGGTCACACAGAGTTGGACACAACTGAGTGACTAACACCCAGGGGGGATGGTGACTTTGATGGTGAAGGGCGCAGCTGAGTTGACTGTGGAGCGGCGGGTGTTTTCATGCAAAGATGGTCTGCAAGCACCTTGTGCCCACCTAGGAGAGTGGTCTCTGGGACTGCAGTTCCAGTGGGGAATCGGTGCTGCCTTTTATCTGCAGATTTCAAGGTTCTCGATGTGAGTCATTCCTCCCTGGTGCCTCCTATGAGTGATAGCCTTCATTTTTCCAGATAAGGAGCCTGTGCACATGCTGGGAGCTGGCCCCATGGGTCACTGAGTGGCTGACGAGCGCTCAGCTGTCCCTGGCAGGTACCCTGACTGTCCTGAGTCACCGGGATGGCAGTCAGAATGGAGCAGGGTGTACCAGGAGAGGAAGCCAGGACCTAGAAGAAACAAAGCACAGACTTCTCTGTGCCTTGGTCCCCAAATTTGGTGCTGTATCTAAATCAGTCATCAAGTGTGTTAAAAATGTGGCTATCTGGTCAAACTGGTTTCTCTAAGTAGATCTGGGTTAGGGTGGGGACCAGAATTCTGTATGTGAACAAATTCTGCAGGTGACCATGGTGCACACCCACATGTAGCTGATAAGGGTCAATAAGTAAGGGACCCTGGGGTGGAGGGGGCTGGAGGCTCCCACAGGACCACACCCTTGGGGGTATCTATCTTCACAGTACCCATACAGTCCCTGCCTCCACTCAGGCTCAGGGGTGTCCTCAGTGAACCCCACTGCCCTCAGCACAGTGTTGCTCAACGTTTTTAGGTTCTGGTGGACCTTTGAGAACCTTCCTGGACTTCCGTGATAGTGCAGTAGGGATCCACCTGCCAATGCAGGGGACAGGGCACGCGTTTGATCCCTAGTCTGGGAAGATCCCACGTGCTGCATGGCAACTAAGCTCGTGTGCCACAACTACTGAGCCCGCATGCTGCAACTACTGAAGCCCATGGTCCTAGAGCCTGTGCTCTGCATGTGGAAAAGCCATGCAATGAAAAGCCTGTGCACCACAGCTACAGCGTCGCCTCCGCTTGCCAAACTAGAGAAAGCCGTCACACAGCAGCAAAGATCTAGCACAATCAAAAAGCAAATCAAAAAGTAAATATATTACAAATTAAAATTTTAAAATAAAAATAAAATGAATTAAAATTTTTATACATGAAAACTTTCCTAAAAAAACATTCAGATGCCTACACAATCAGGCTGTGATTTCAGGAGTGTCTGTAAGAGGCAGATTCAGTGTTGGGGGAGGCAGATAATATTCAAGAGCTTAACCAAAACCTAAGAGAATCTGAAAGTAAATTTAAAACAAAATCTTGGGACATCTCTGGTGGTCCAGTGGCTAAGACTCCATGCTCCCAATGCAGGGGACTGAGGTTTGATCCCTGGTCACGGAAGTGGATCCCACATGCCGCAGTGAAGACTGAAGACCCAGCATGATGCCACTCAGACCCAGTGCAGCCAAATAAATAAATAAATGTCAAAAAAATAAAATCTTTGTCTTGCTTAGTCCTACTATAAATAGTGTTTCTCAAGGCTGCTTGGCCCTTTCCAGTGGTTGAGGTTCCTAGTCCATTAGAAGATAAGAAACGCTATCTGGGTTTTTGTTGGGTGGGTCCACTGGCACTTACCAACCAGTTCCATCTCTTTCCAGGGGTGCCTTTCTGATCTCAGAGCCTGCAAAGCTGAAACCCTATTTCCCTTGCTCCCTTGCAGCCAAACATGCACCAGGCTGCATTCCACACGCACTCGCATGGACGTGGAGGACAGGAGTTTGGCACAGGTCCCTGGGAATGCTCTTGGATAAGCCCTACAGGCAGTGAGACCACTGCTGTGCCAGCCTTTCCCGGGTCCAGCGCCCGCATCCTGAGCGATGGGGGTCGGGGAGCCTCTGCAGTACTTGTTTGTTGTTTAGTCGCTCAGTCGTGTCCAACTCTTTGTGACCCCATGAACTGTAACCTGCCAGGCTCCTCTGTCCATGGGATTCTCCAGGCAAGAATACTGGAGTGGGTTGCCATGCCCTTCTCCAGGGGATCTTCCCAACCCAGAGATCAAACCCACATCTCTTGCGTCTCCTGCACTGGGAGGCAGATACTTTACCACTAGCGCCACCTGGAAAGCCCCGATTCAACTATACTCGAACATAAAATAAAAATTAAGTTAAAAATAAAATAAACTGCTTCATTTAAAAAACTTAGTAGATTAAATAAGTTGTATTTATTTAAACATGGGCTTCCCTGGTAGCTCAGCTGGTAAAGAATCCACCTGCAATGCTGGAGACCTTGGTTCTATTGCTGGGTTGGGAAGATCCTCTGGAGAAGGGAACAGCTACCCGCTCCAGCATTCTGGCCTGGAGAAATAAAAGATATAAAGAAAAAAAAAGACGTAGCAAAGAGGAAAGGATGGGAAACTCAGCCTGGGTTGAGGAAGGGCCCCTCAAGTGAGGGGTTACTTGAATTCAGCCTTGCAGCTTTCTCTCGAGGTTCTCTTGGCAAATAAGCCCTTTTATGATAATTCTCTCAGAGGGTAGGTGGTTAATTGCTCAAGTGCTATTTGTTGGGTTAAAATGCAGAATTATAATAATAGCAAGCACACTGAGCCCCTAGTGTATGAAAAGCGGTGTTCTCAGCACTTTGGGTGTGTTATTCCGAGCATCCCTCCGAGTCACTTGGTCCTCCTCTCCCTGCAGCCGCTGACGTGAGCTGCCTGCCTCCTGGCCATTCAGCAGTGTGTGGGCCAGAACCCCTGCTTTAAGGACTGTGCCATTCACCTTCCCTTGTCCCCAAATTGTAGCTCTCATATCGCATTTTCGAGGCACTAGGAAACTTCTCTTGCTTTTCTTTTTTTGTGAAAATAGACTTTATATTTAGGTTCACAGCAAATTAGCAGAAGATATAGAAATTTTCATACATTCCTCACCCCTACTCATGTGTACGTAGCCTTGCCCACTGTCAACATCTCCCACCAGAAAGACACATTTGCTGTAGTTTTTTTTTTTTTTTTTAAATTAAAAACGTTCCTGGATTTATTGAGGTATAACTGACAAACAAAACGTATATATTCAAGGTGCACAGCGTGATGATTTTATGTATGTATACTTTCTGAAATGAGCACCATAGTCAAGCTAATCCACGTCTCACATAGTTACCTTTGTGTGTGTGCATGGTGAGAACATTTAAGGTCCACCCTCTTGGCAGGTTTCAAGCATATGAGCACGTGCTCAGCCCCTCAGTTGTGTGGGACTCTCTGTGACCCCAGGTACTGCAGCCTGCCAGGCTCCTCTGTCCATGGAATTTTACAGGCAAGAATACTGGAGTGGATTGCCATTTGCTCCTTCGGGGGATCTTCCCGACCCAGAGATTGAACCCACGTCTCTTGTGTCTCCTGCATTGGCAGGCAGATTCCTTACCACTAGCGTCACCTGGGAAGCCCGTTCAAGCATATAAGATGGTATTATTCACTATGGTCACCAGGCTGTATGTTACATCCCCAGAACTTATTCATCTTAAAACTGAAACTTTGTGCCCTTAACCAACATTTCCCCATCCCACCACGCCCCCAGCCCCCCTAGCCCCTGCTACCGCTGTTTTTACTCCCTGGTTCTATGAGTTTGACCTTTTTAGGGCCTCCATATGGGTGGCATGGTAGAGTATTCATCTTTCCCTGTCTGGCTTGTTTCATTTGCCATAATGTCCTCCAGTTTCATCCATGTTGCTGAAAATGGCAGAATGTCATTTTTGTTTACGGTCGAGTAATATTCCACCGTACATACACAGCGCATCTTCTTTACCCACTCATCTGACAGCAGACACTTGGGAACGCACTCGCATGGACGTGGAGGACAGGAGTTTGGCACAGGTCCCTGGGAATGCTCTTGGATAAGCCCTACAGGCAGTGAGACCACTGCTGTGCCAGCCTTTCCCGGGTCCAGCGCCCGCATCCTGAGCGATGGGGGTCGGGGAGCCTCTGCAGTACTTGTTTGTTGTTTAGTCGCTCAGTCGTGTCCAACTCTTTGTGACCCCATGAACTGTAACCTGCCAGGCTCCTCTGTCCATGGGATTCTCCAGGCAAGAATACTGGAGTGGGTTGCCATGCCCTTCTCCAGGGGATCTTCCCAACCCAGAGATCAAACCCACATCTCTTGCGTCTCCTGCACTGGGAGGCAGATACTTTACCACTAGCGCCACCTGGAAAGCCCCGATTCAACTATACTCGAACATAAAATAAAAATTAAGTTAAAAATAAAATAAACTGCTTCATTTAAAAAACTTAGTAGATTAAATAAGTTGTATTTATTTAAACATGGGCTTCCCTGGTAGCTCAGCTGGTAAAGAATCCACCTGCAATGCTGGAGACCTTGGTTCTATTGCTGGGTTGGGAAGATCCTCTGGAGAAGGGAACAGCTACCCGCTCCAGCATTCTGGCCTGGAGAAATAAAAGATATAAAGAAAAAAAAAGACGTAGCAAAGAGGAAAGGATGGGAAACTCAGCCTGGGTTGAGGAAGGGCCCCTCAAGTGAGGGGTTACTTGAATTCAGCCTTGCAGCTTTCTCTCGAGGTTCTCTTGGCAAATAAGCCCTTTTATGATAATTCTCTCAGAGGGTAGGTGGTTAATTGCTCAAGTGCTATTTGTTGGGTTAAAATGCAGAATTATAATAATAGCAAGCACACTGAGCCCCTAGTGTATGAAAAGCGGTGTTCTCAGCACTTTGGGTGTGTTATTCCGAGCATCCCTCCGAGTCACTTGGTCCTCCTCTCCCTGCAGCCGCTGACGTGAGCTGCCTGCCTCCTGGCCATTCAGCAGTGTGTGGGCCAGAACCCCTGCTTTAAGGACTGTGCCATTCACCTTCCCTTGTCCCCAAATTGTAGCTCTCATATCGCATTTTCGAGGCACTAGGAAACTTCTCTTGCTTTTCTTTTTTTGTGAAAATAGACTTTATATTTAGGTTCACAGCAAATTAGCAGAAGATATAGAAATTTTCATACATTCCTCACCCCTACTCATGTGTACGTAGCCTTGCCCACTGTCAACATCTCCCACCAGAAAGACACATTTGCTGTAGTTTTTTTTTTTTTTTTTAAATTAAAAACGTTCCTGGATTTATTGAGGTATAACTGACAAACAAAACGTATATATTCAAGGTGCACAGCGTGATGATTTTATGTATGTATACTTTCTGAAATGAGCACCATAGTCAAGCTAATCCACGTCTCACATAGTTACCTTTGTGTGTGTGCATGGTGAGAACATTTAAGGTCCACCCTCTTGGCAGGTTTCAAGCATATGAGCACGTGCTCAGCCCCTCAGTTGTGTGGGACTCTCTGTGACCCCAGGTACTGCAGCCTGCCAGGCTCCTCTGTCCATGGAATTTTACAGGCAAGAATACTGGAGTGGATTGCCATTTGCTCCTTCGGGAGATCTTCCCGACCCAGAGATTGAACCCACGTCTCTTGTGTCTCCTGCATTGGCAGGCAGATTCCTTACCACTAGCGTCACCTGGGAAGCCCGTTCAAGCATATAAGATGGTATTATTCACTATGGTCACCAGGCTGTATGTTACATCCCCAGAACTTATTCATCTTAAAACTGAAACTTTGTGCCCTTAACCAACATTTCCCCATCCCACCACGCCCCCAGCCCCCCTAGCCCCTGCTACCGCTGTTTTTACTCCCTGGTTCTATGAGTTTGACCTTTTTAGGGCCTCCATATGGGTGGCATGGTAGAGTATTCATCTTTCCCTGTCTGGCTTGTTTCATTTGCCATAATGTCCTCCAGTTTCATCCATGTTGCTGAAAATGGCAGAATGTCATTTTTGTTTACGGTCGAGTAATATTCCACCGTACATACACAGTGCATCTTCTTTACCCACTCATCTGACAGCAGACACTTGGGTTGTTTCCATGTCTTGGCTATTGTGAATCATGCTGCAATGAGCATGGGGGTGCAGGTACCTCTTTGAGATGCTGGCTTTTTTTCCTGTGGATAAGTCCCCAGAAGTAGAAAAGCAGTGCTGAAAGGAATAGAGGATTTACTATAGGAATCAGTGCTGGGAGCTGGTGAGGCTGAGACCTGGTTAGTGGGATGTGAAGTGGGTGAGAACAGGGACAAACTCGACCCTGGCGGGATTAACTGGAACTCGTGGGGACAAGCTGGACCCTGCATCTGAGTCTCACTGCCTCCGTCAGACGGGAGCTGGCGCCTGCGGGCCTGAAGCTGTATACACCCTTGGCCCCGCCCGGAGGTGTTCTGGAAGGAGACCTGGTGGGAGCTGGGGAACTTTAGGCCCTGGTGCCGCCCACAGCTGCACGCGTGCCGCCACTGTGGGCAGGTGGCAATGACGCCGGGTCCCCGGCCACCTCCAGGACATCAAGGTGAGCTTCACCTCCACCTCCCAGGCCGGCACGCATTTCCCTTGTGTCCAGCCCTGACCCGGAACCTGAGGAGAAGCGAATCCTGGGAGACGGGCGCTAGCCAAGCTGAGGCGAGAACGCCACCGCGCCAGGCCTGAGCCGCTATAATACAATGACGCTGGTCACCACTGAAAGGAAGGACACAGGCCATGGTGGAAGGCACTTGAGGGACACTCTGTGCGCCCGTTACAGACCAGGAGCCCCCGGGGCTTGGTGCTGTGACCTCCAAGGCCAAGCAGGGCCTGTGTACCAGCCACAGCCACCCCGACTCTCTTCGGGGTGTCCTGACTCCCGTGTTCCGTGGAGCAGAGGAGGAGGGCACAGGAGGCGTGGAGAAACTGGCATTCACAGCAGTTTGGAAAGCTCTGGGCACTTGGAGCTTTGGTCACTGACTTCTGACTTCCACAATGGATCCTCTATCACTGAACCTTCCATCCAGCTTTTCAAAGAAGGTCGAGGTTCCCTGTTTTGACAGCCCTTGGAGAAATGTGGATGCCACATACGCTGGGTTACTTGTACGAGAACTGGACTTTGGGTTCCAAAGCTTCCGATGAGCATATGAGCCTGAAGTCCATCCATTGTGACCTGTGGATCCTCTCAGATTAACACCAAAGGTTTGGAGAAAACGGCTTCTGCTGTGTCCTCCCTCTCCCCTATCAGAACAGTGAGTTAGTGGAGGCTCCTAAATATGAAGGAAAACAAAAGCAGAGATTAGTTTGAAGGCACTGGGACCTAGAGGCTATGCTGTCAGCTTTTCCAAAGGGGAAAGGAGTGGAGAATGGCTTTATGAATCACAAAGGACTAGGGCCATTGGAATTACTCAAGAACCTTCAATGAAATATGTAGAACCAGGTGCTTTTCTCTTTTTTGACTGGCATTAAGTTGTGGAACCAGGACATAGTCGATGACTCAATTTAATTAGAAAAAAATGGAAATATTTTTTAGTGACTAAAGTTTCAAACCTAAAACATCTTCACAAAAATCCAGGCGCTCTTGTTCAAAGAGTAAAGGAAAACCATAGGGGTTACTCTGAGGAGGCAGCCTGCCTTCAGGGGTTGTGGTAACAATAATCGTATTGTAGCATGCAGATTATAATAGTTAATATTTATCTAGGACTTGCTGTGTTGCTGTTCAGTCGCTAAGTCATATCTGACTCTTTGTGACCCCATGGATTATAGTACACGAGGCTTTCCTGACCTTCACTATCTCCTGGAGTTTGCTTAAATCATGTTCATTGAGTCAATGATGCCATCCAACCATCTCATCATCTGTCCCCCTCTTCTTCTGCTTTCAATCTTTCCCAGCATCGAGGTCTTTTCCAATGAGTTGGCTCTTCGTTCACATCAGGTGGCCAAAGTATTGGAGCTTCAGCTTCAGCATCAGTCCATCCAATGAATATTCAAGACTGATTTCCTTCAGGATGGACTGGTTGGATCTCCTTGTAGTCCAAGGGGCTCTTAAGAGTCTTCTCCAGCACAATATCAAAGCATCAGTTCTTTGGGGCTCAGCCTTCTTTATAGACCAACTCTCACAGGACTTGCTGTATGCACAGCACTAATTACTTTCCATCTGTGATCTCATTGAATTCTCCCAACACCTCTAGGAGATCAGCACTGGTTGCTTCCGCTTAAAGGTGGGGGACATTGGGGCCTGGAAATATTGTGACTTGTGTACTGTGCTCCCCCCAAAAGTCACATTGATCAGTGAGTGAACGCCAATGTGCAAAAAAAAAAAAAAAAAATTATATGAATAGAAATGTTTGGTACAGTGTCATTTGTGAGTTTGACATTTGAAAAATCTTATGTCTTGCAGTAAGGGTTTGATTAAAGTAATGAAGATATATCCATTCAATGGAATGGTCAGGCATCTGTTAGAAATTATGATGTAGCTGTTCCCTAACAGACATGAGGAAGTGTTGTAGATACACTGATACACACAAACAACACAGTTGCAAAGCAATGTGAACGGGCTGACATGGTTTTGGGAAGCTGATATAAGTTTTGATAAAACTATTGACCTCCGTTGGATCATAGAAAAAGCGAGAGAGCTCCAGAAAGCATCTACTTCTGTTTTATTGACCACGCCAAAGCTGTTGACTGTGTGAATCACAATAAACTGGAAAATTCTTAAAGAGATGGCAATACCAGCCCATCTTACCTGCCTCCTGAGCAATCTGTATACAAGTCAAGAAGCAGCAGTTAGAACTGGACATGGAACAACAGACTGGTTCCGAATTGGGAAAGGAGTATGTCAAGGCTGTATATTGTCACCCTTCTTATTTAACTTTTATGCAGAGTACATCATGCGATATGCCAGACGGGATGAAGCACAAGCTGGAATTAAGATTGCCGAGACAAATATCAATAACCTCAGATATGCAGATGACACCACTCTTATGGCAGAAAGTGAAGAAGAACTAAAGAGCCTCTTGATGAAAGTGAAAGAGGAGAGTGAAAAATCTGGCTTAAAACTCAACATTAAAAAAAACTACGATCATGGCATCTGGTCCCATCAGTTCATGGCAAATAGATGGGGAAACAATGGAAACAAAGACTATTTTTCTGGGTTCCTAAATCACTGCAGATGGTGAGTGCAGCTATGAAATTAAAGGACACTGCTCCTTGGAAGAAAAGCTATGACCAACCTAGACAGCATATTAATCAGCAGAGACATTACTTTACCAACAAAGGTCCGTCTAGTCTAAGCTATGGTTTTTCCAGTAGTCATGTAGGGATGTGAAAGTTGGACCATAAAGAAAGCTGAGCCCTGAAGAACTGATACTTTCAAATTGTGTTAGAGAAGATTCTTGAGAGTCCCTTGGACTGCAAGGAGATCAAACCAGTCCATCCTAAAGGAAATCAGTCCTGAATATTCATTGGAAGGGCTGATGCTGAAGCTGAAGCTCCAATACTTCGGCCACCTGTTGTGAAGAGCTGACTCATTGGGAAAGACCCTGATGCTAGGAAAGATTGAAGTCAGGAGGAGAAGGGGATGACAGAGGATGAGATGGTTGGATGGCATCACTGACTTGATGGACATGAGTTTGAGTAAGCTCCATGAGTTGGTGATGGATAGGGAAGGCTGGCATGCTGCAGACTATGGGGTCGCAAAAAGTCAGACACAACTGAGCGACTGAACTGAACTGATTGATACAACTTTAAAATTATGGAAAATTATACAGCAAAAATACCAACATCTACCACCTTGAAGAGACAGGATTCTAGGATGTTAAAATCATTTCACTTTCCCTTCCTTTTCTGCAGTGATTGTGTTATATAAAGTGTAGAATGAAAGCTTCACACACACCATGAAAACTTCAGTCCCACCATGCTCAAGGTCGCTGTGACCTTGGACAAGTCCTTTATCCCCTCTGGGCTTCCTGTTCCATCTACCTAACAATGAGAAGGTGGTTTAATTTCAACACTGGCTTCTAGCTCTGACATTCCTTTTTGACTTAATGAACCTCATTTCCAGTAAGGGAGTAGGGGCAAGGGGGGAGTCAAAGTTTATTGGTCAAAGGGACTGATAAACAGTCCCTTGGGAAGTTTATCTCTTATTTTGACCTGTTTTGATTATTCTTTTCCCATCAGTCGTTGAGAAGGGAAATCGCCAGAAATGTGTTGTCATTCTGGGAAAAAAGCACTTTTCCAGAATGACAAATTTTAACCTATACATTAGGAAAAAAAAAAAAACCCAACAAGCAAAACCCACTACCCATGGAAACAACACACTCCACAAACAAAAACCAGCTCCCCAAACACATCCCGCAGGCCTGCCCTGATTCCAAAGGCCCTTGGCGGCTTTCTTAAGATCACCTGTCACTTACACACCGGAATAACAGTAACAATGGCCAGCAGATGTTTTTCGGATCGCCGGTGGGTCTCTTAGCACCTTCTCACACAGAAGCACAGGGAGATCCGGGCGGGGCGGAGGAGGGCGGGGAGAAGGAGCGGGTCCCGCGGCGCGCGCTGGTCGGGTCACCTGGTGGCGCAGGCGCACCTGCCGACCGCGCCTGGCTCGGCTCTCGGGCGCCCTCTGCCGTGCGCTCCCTGGGCGCGCCCGCCTGGCCGGGCCCGGGGCAGCCTTCCCCACCTGCTGGTTCCCCGTGACTCAACGTTCCTGCGCCCCGCAGCCTGGCGCTCGCGGTTCCCAGGAAACTGAGAGGCCTCGAGCACTGTCTCAGTCGCCTATTAAACCCGCGAGCTTCCTTCAAACCCACAAATCTGCTCTCAGAGGAGAAGTCCTGTATTGTCTGCTGTCCTTCTCCAGACAGAGGGATGCTTGTAGGGGAGAACTTTGCTCTCTCCGGATGAAAACAAAAATACGTTCTGCAGTTAAGTGTAAGCGTTGAATGTGCTTCTCGCGTATTCTTACACGGCCCCTCTCGAGGGGGGATCTGAATCTGAGAATGACCCCTCTAGAATCTTCTCACCTGCCTGCTCCCCCCGCCCTTCCCCCCGCCCTTCAGTTTTCCAGGGGATGCCGTCACCTAGACCGCACGTCTTCCTGCTAGATGTGTGTGTGCGTATGTGCTAAGTCACTTCAGTCGTGTCTGACTTTTTATGATTCCTCTGTCCATGGGATTCTCCAGGCAAGAATACTGGAGTGGGTTGCCATGCCCTCCTCCAAGGGATCTTCCCCAGCGATGGAACCTGCATCTCTTCCCCAGGGATGGAACCTCCGTCTCTTGTAGGCGGGTTCTTTACCACGAGCACCACCAACCCAGATGTGCAGCAGCAGGAAATCACTAAACCTCTCAGTGATAACAATATCAAGCTCCTCAAACCCACTCATGTATTCACCTGAGCCATTCTCCTATCCCAGCTGAGCCCTGGGCTTGGCACTGAGGGTTTATGTCAGTGAACAAGACAGATGCTTTCTTTACTCTCCTGAAACTTACCACCCAAGGAAGGAGCCAGAGCTGAAAACCAATAAAAACACAAACGGTTGTGTGTCCCTATAGGGAAGGTGACACATGAGAGTAATTTAGGTTGAGACCTCACTGTCAGGGCATGCAAGCTCAGCCTGAGGGATAAATAATAGCCCAGGTGGAAAATGCTGGACAAAGACTGGGACAGAAGATGTCATAAATTCCGGGAGAGGCTGTGTGGCTGAGTCATCAGGAGTGAGGACAGACAAAAGGCAGAGAAACAAAGCCTTGAAGGCTGAGCTATGCAAATAGATGAAATCCTAGAGTGAAGTGGAACCGTTGAATGGAGCCAGAGAGGGAGCACGTCCTGCAGGTGGGTGTGGGTCTGGGGAAGGGGGTGGGCACAGGCACCTTCTGGGTCTCTGACTATGGCAGGAAGACTTGGTGGGGGGCAGTCAAAGCTACATCTTAGGGGGACTGTTGAGAAATGTACTCAGGATCGTTGCCCTCCAGGAAGGCACATTTGGTACCAAACGTGTGTATTAATAGCTCTTTTCTTAAAAATTAGTTTTGGCTTTGCCCAGTCTTAGTTACACAGCTCGAAGGACCTTCCTTGCAGCATGCCGGACTCTTAGTTGCAGCATGCGTGAAATCTAGTTCCGAAACTAGGGAACCCTCTGCATTGGAAGAGTAGAGTCTTAACCACTGGACCACCAAGGAATCCCTTAACAGCTCTTGATGAGGGCATTTATTGAGTGGGTTTTTGTTGTTGTTGTTGCTGTTATTTGTTATTTTTTTATATTTAGGATAGAATGGAAAGAAAATTGAGAAATGTGTTTTAATGTGACAAGTTCAAATTTTATTTTTAATTGAAAAGACAGGGCAGACATACATTTAACTTTGGAAGAGGGCTCAAGTGAACACAGGACCTAGAAAGACATAGTGGGTGGGCCTGGGAAGAAGGGAAGATCTGAGTCAAGTCAGGAATCGGACCGGATTCTTTGCTGTCTTTCAGAATTTTCTTCAGGACTGCTGGGGCCCTGATGTGAGAATAACCAGATGTCAAGGAGTTCTGACAACTTGTTCTAACCTTTTAGTAGTAACTGAGATGCTCATAATGTGAGGCGAGCTCAGTATAATAGTTGTTCAGTCACTCAAAGCAGAACTGAGAAACGTCGGGGTACCTGACATCGTACGGTCTGAAGGAACAGGAAGTCATAGAGGGTCTCGAACGAGTTTGAGTACAGGTAGCTCAGCCACTACGGTGGGTTGGTAGAATAGGAGACAACAGGGGAAGAGGAGGACAGAAGTTAGAAAGGGTCGTAGTCCCAAAAAAAGTTACTCGACCAAGAAACTTAGGCCACCGGTTTCATAACCTCAAAGCCAAAGTCGTAGTCAGGAAGGTCACTCGTAAGTCCCAACGAAAGGAAATCTTAACTGACCAAACTAGAACGTCAGTTTCCCTGAGAGTTCTCAGAATGCCAGCACCACAATTAGAATATAATAGAGTTGCTTGTAATGCTAATGGTGACATCCAGTTATCCAAGGTATCCAGTTAACTGAGGCCTGACACAAAGAAAGCTGGGACTCAGGAGGGCTGGGAGTCAGGCCAACCGTTCAGAACACGAGGGGGACCCCGCTATGTCCTTTGCTGGCTCCTGAAGCTCCCTTTGGGGAGGTGGGGGAGGGGAGGAAGGAAGGACGGAGCCCATCCCCGGGCATTTCAGATGAGCCCCAGGTTCCCGTGGGAGCAGGGCTCCCCCATAGCCTGTGCGAGGTCCTTCCCCAGGCCTGGACCTCGTCTTTGGTCGGCTCTGCTCCGGAAGCATCTTAGTTATTGCGGCCGCGCGCCGGCAGGGGGCGCTGCCGCTCCAGTTTCCAGCCGCCCGTGGCGGCGCCGGGATGAGTCTCCTTAACTCCGCAGAGGAGATGCTGGAGGCCCGCAAACCCCAGGGCCGCGCCGGCAAGGCCCCTCCGAGGGCTGGCCCGCCTCGGAGCGCCCTGTGGGCCCTGGAGCCGGGCTTTCACCAGCGTGGTAACTCTGGTCGGGGCAGCTCACCCTCTGAAGCCAGGCCGTCAGTTCTAGAGCTTATCCTCGAGAGAACACACAGGTTTATAGCATTTTAGGTGATCGTGTGTACGGATCAGGCCGCAAATCGGGCAGGTGGGTTCCCTCTTCTGTGCCACTCTCTAGCACTAGTCCTTTTATCACGGGGTGAGGGCCGGGCTTCACCGCAGGCTTCCGCCGGCGATGCCTGATGTCAGCAGCTATGCATCGCTGACGTGTGTGTGCACAACATCTTCTTAAAGAGGTTAACCCAGGGGCGGGACCTTCTCCCGTCTTGGGGCAGCTGCCACCCACCCTGACCACAGCGGCTCTGAGGTTAGAGGCACGTTGTTTTCTGTCCTTCCTGCTCCTTAGATCTGTCAGCAGGGGCACTCCTGGCCTTTGCAGCCTTGGTTGGGGCAGGTGGAGGTGGGTGCCTGGGTTACATGCCTATGGTGGGGCGGTCTTCAGGAACTGCAGGCACTGGGGTTTGTCTTCCCCTAGTGCTAAGAAGAAAAGTTATGACCAACCTAGACAGCATATTCGGAGAAGGCAATGGCACCCCACTCCAGTACTCTTGCCTGGAAACTCCCATGGACGGAGGAGCCTGGTAGGCTGCAGTCCATGGGGTCGCTGAGTTAGACACGACTGAGCGACTTCCCTTTCACTTTTCACTTTCATGCACTGGAGAAGGAAATGGCAACCCACTCCAGTGTTCTTGCCTGGAGAATCCCAGGGATGGCAGAGCCCAATGGGCTGCCATCTGTGGGGTCGCACAGAGTCGGACACGACTGAAGCGACTTAGCAGCAGCAGCAGCAGACAGCATATTAAAAAGCAGAGACATTACTTTGCCAACAAAATTCCATCCAGTCAAAGCTATAGTTTTTCTGGCAGTCATGTATGGATGTGAGAGTTGGATCATAAAGAAAGCTGAGCACCAAAGAATTGATGTTTTTGAACTGTGGTGTTCGGGAAGACTCTTGAGAGTCCCTTGGACTGCAAAGAGATTCATCCAGTCCATCCTAAAGGAAATCATTCCTGGGTGTTCACTGGAAGGACTGATGCTGAAACTGAAACTCCAATACTTTGGTCACCTGATGCGAAGAACTGACTCCTTGGAAAAGATCCTGATGCTGGGAAAGATTGAGGACAGGAGGAGAAGGGAATGACAGAGGATGAGATGGTTGGGTGGCATCACCAACTCGATGGACATGAGTTTGAACAAGCTCTGGGACAGGGAGGCCTGGTGTGCTGCAGTCCATGGGGTCATAAAGACTCAGACATGACTAAGCAACTGAACTGAACTGAGTGCTAAGACGTGGCAGGTACTGGGGTGCATGGCTGCCCAGGTGCCCTCTCCAACTCTTCCAGCAGATCTTTCCTGGGAGTGAGGGATCAGAGGTTTCATCCACCCACCCCTCCTGTGTTTTCTGCTCTCTCTAGGACAGGGAGTGGTGGTGGCTGGGTTTAATAAACACACCTACAGAAGTTTCAGTTAGCTTTTCCCATGGGGGGCGGGCTTGGTTGACGTGGAGTCCCCCTAGCCTGAGCCTGAGGTCTCCATGGGCCTCTCCTTGGGGGACAGTCTGGACAGCCTCTGTGCTAAATGTCCCAGCACCCACAGGTGCCACCAAGAGTCCAAGATGGTACCCTGTGGCCTAAGCCCATCACCCCATCCCTGATGGGGATTGGATTTTCTCCCCACCTTGGGCCTGAGTGGGGAGACGTGGCCCAAGGTGGGGTGCCTCTCACCTCTCCACCTAATTGACAGCCGGGAATGGCTTTCTCCTTTTTCCTCCCTTCTCCTTCAATAGAGTCCAGCAAGTTAGCAAGCTCACCAAGCTGTGTTCTGCTTCATGACTAATTCACATATTTAAATGTGATCGGTCAAAGCCAAACTATTTGATGCCAGCCAAGCGCATTTATCAGGTCAAACTGCTCACAAAAGCTGGGGGGCCAGCTTGGGTCTGAGTGTGTGCAGACTGAATGTGCAGGAAGGTTATTTATTTTTAGTCTCAAATTTCAAAAGCAGGGGGCCATATCAGAGGCTGCCATGGCTCCCCTGCCCTTCCAGGGTCCAGCTTGCCTCTGGCCGGGCCTCCCCACCGCACCTCTCTCCGCCTCCCCCTGCCCTGAGTTGTGTGTCTCCAATGGGGGCTTCAGAGAATGAATCTACTCAATTACAGCCTTTTCACGTGACTGAGCAGTTTCAAAGATGCCACATTTTATTATTTGGTGACCCCTGACATCGCAGGTGCAGACTTCATGGTGGAAAAGTTGAAATTAGCCAAAGTAGACTTTTTCCTCTCATCCTGGTGGCATGGAGAGATGTTCTGGACCTCTCCAGCTAGAGCTGCCTAACTTTGCTGAGTATGTAAGACAGCAAAGTGCCAGCCACGGCCCTCCCCCCTGCTCCCCCCACCCACCCCCACAAGCTGGATGGGTTCCAGGGCTGGGGAGAAGAGAGTTAAACACAGAGGTACTGGCTATAATCCCCTTTGGCAGTGGAAACTCAGGCTCCAGCTTCTCTTTTGGGGTGTCTTGACATCAGTCACACAGTGGGTGTGTGGCTTTGGATGACCCAAGGGGAGCGTCATGTTCAAGTGAAATG
>SJYT01030256.1:137577-159886 GCA_006410635.1 Cephalophus harveyi
CTGAGCCATCAGGGAAGTCCCATGACTTAACTTTTAAGGCAACTTTATGAAACAGGTATGTTCAGCCCCCTTTTACAGAAGAAACCGTGGGTCATGGATCTGAAGTACTTACCCGAGGGAGTAACACAGCTCTGAAGGCAGGAGATCTGAATGGTTTGCCTGACTTCCAAATCATGCTTTTGCTGTAATTCCAGAGTTTTCTACATGAGCTCTGACGCATGATGGCCTAAAGGCACTGGCTTCCCTCAGAGTCACCAGGGATGCATATCCCCATGCCCTCCCTCACTAAGCACTCTCCTGACAGCTTCCCAGGGACTTCTAGTGTCTTCTGCTTTGCTTCATGTTGACGATACAGCTGTGTCTGCTTTTAACTGATGACCTCTGCTATCCAGAACCTGATTGTCCTCCTCTGAGTAGTATCTGGGAAAGTCACGTCCATTCTCACAGGGGAACCCACTTCCGCCCCACCCTCAGTCTACCCGATCCCAGGCTCATCAGACAGAGCACTGCCTTGCCGTTGATCAACAAGCTGGGGAATCACATGATAAACCTGATCTGATCAATTGCGTCCTAGGATTTTCGCTGGAGGTAATTTGTTCCCCGGTGGTCTTGACTCATTAGAAAAGACCCTGATGCTGGGAAAGATAGAAGGTGGGAGGAGAAGGGGATGACAGAGGATGAGATGGTTGGATGGCATCACTGACTCAATGGACATGAGTTTGAGTAAATTCCGGGAGTTGGTGATGGATAGGGAAGGCTGGCATGCTGCAGTCCCTGGGGTCGCAAAGAGTCAGATGTGACTGAGCAATTGAACCGAACTCAACTGGGCTTGCTAAGCTAGTAAGATGTGAGCCTAGAAAGTCTAGTGGTCTCCTTTGCTGCTGAGTATAAACAGCCTGCTCGATGATAAGCTCCATGAGGGCAGGCCATTTTGTTTTGTTCACCGTATCCCCAGGATTTAGAACAGGGCCCCTGTTGATTGCATCCTCAGGGCCCAAGAATGAAGCCAACTCAGAGAAAAACAAGCTAAGAGAGACAGGAGTCTGATGTCATCACCTGAGCACCTGGGTACAGCTGTGCCTGAAGGCGTTCCCTTCCCTTTGGTTCTCAAGTCCGTCTGTACTGGGCTCCTGCCACTTGTACCTGGAAGGCCTGACCAATATTAGCAAAGCAACTGAAATTCTCAATGAAGCTTCTGCTAAGGCCAATCGCACCTGAACAGTGGCCTCCCCCAGGGCCCTTGGCTGGCAGCACTTTGAAATCCTCTGTGTTATTTAAATTTTCCATGGCCTTTCAGTAGGGACTCTCTTCACAGTGGAGGCCCCAGGAGATATTGGGGTCTAGCTGGACTCGGAGGCCGGGGTGCAAGACTGCTCCTGCTTTCTGTAACTGAGAACTGTACTGTCCGTGCTCAGCATGGTTGCTGATGTGTGTTGTTCGCTCAGTAAGTGTTTGTTGGATGAACAAGCAGCAGGGCTGTGCAGATCTCTTTTAGGTCTTGTGAGGAAACACAAGACCTGGGAATGTAAATATCTGACCCCCATCTGAGTCCGTTGCCCCTTTTCTGCTTCCCTGCAGGACAGACGGGTTTGATGTGCCTGGGGGCAGGGGGCAGGAAGGAGACAGGTGGGTGGAGGGGCTGGATCTTGTGGGAATGCCCAGGTCAGCCCCGGTGGTCCCGCTGTCTCCTGATGGGTTCTCGGGGGCATATCCAAGCCGACACCAGGATGCACTTTTTCCAGGATCTTGAAGCCCACCCACTTCTTCCATCTCCGAGACTCAGACCACCATATTTTGCAGCAGGACCACTGCACCTGCTCCCTGATTCTTTCAGTGATATGTGTGTGTGTGCGTGTGTGTGTGTGTGCACGTGCACTAGGCAGACCTGCCATGTCTCTGAGCTGCAGGAGGCAACCAGACATGATGGACACAAACAAATATCTAACTAACCTTTCAAGAAGGATGAGAAAGCATGTGAGCAATGACAGGGAACAAAAGGAGTGGGAGCCCTGTGGGGACAGCTGTCAGCCCCCCTGGAGGGAGCGGACACTTTAGCTAAGATCAAAGGATTTCCAGAAAGTGACGAGGGAGGGAGGGATGCTGGGAAGGGTGTTACAGGCAGAGGGAACAGCATGTGCGGGGCCCTGAGGTGGGAAGAGTGGTCTGGGTCTGCGAAAGAGAGAGGAGACCGTGGGAGCGGACTGGGTAAGGCAGGGGAGCATGGGAGCGGGGGCGGGGATGAGCCTGGGCAGGGGTGGACCCAACTGAGCTCAGAGGGAGGCCACAGGAAGGAATTGGAGTCCAGCGATCATGAAGTCCTGGGAAGGCTTCCACAGAGGCCCGATCTGCATCCCAGGCATGTTCTGGTAGGGAATGGAGCCTGGGAGCCTGGTGAGGAGACGGTCTCAGTGACCGGAGAGAGGCTGGTGGCCGTGAAGAGAGAAGATGAGGAACAGATTCTGGGTGCTTAGGGTAGGTGGGAATGGCAGGTGTGGTGATGGCTGGGCAAGGGGCTGAGATGCAGGCTGCCTGGCACATCCCAGCTTGAGCAGCCGGCCAGGGTGGGTGGTGCTGCCTCTCGAGATGGGAAGCCTGTCTGGGGGTCCCCGCAGGTCAGAGGCGGGGTGAAGCCCTGTGAGAGCCGCCCATCCTCTCTCTGCATGCGTGCTAAGTTGCTCAGTCGTGCCTGACTCTTTGTGACCCCATGGACTGTAGCCCACCAGGCTCCTATGTCCATGGGATTCTCCAGGCAAGAATACTGAAGTGAGTTGCTCTTCCCTCCTCCAGGGGATGTTCCCAACCCAGGCATTGAGCCCAAGTCTCTTATGTCTCTTGCATTGGCAGCTGTGTTCTTTACCCCTAGCACCTCCTGGGAAGCCCCCATCCTCTCTCTACACCCCCTAATCCCTTCCGGATTCTCGTTTCTTCCAGAGGTCCTGCCCTGGCTTCTCCCTCCACCCTGAGATCCACAGGCCTAAGCCCGCATCTCCTTCAGGGCTTAGCTCAGGGCCTAGCTACTCAGGGGGGTTTCCCCTGCACCCTCAGAACTTAGCAGTCTACGATTTCCCCCACTGCATCCATCACCATCCGTAGCAGATAACAACTAGGACTCTGAAGAAAGCTGAGCACCGAAGAAATTGATGCTTTTGAACTGGGGTGTTGGAGAAAACTCTTGAGAATCCCTTGGACTGCAAGGAGATCCAACCAGTCCATCCTAAAGGAGATCAGTCCTGGGTGTTCATTGGAGGACTGATGCTGAAGCTGAAACTCCAATACTTTGGCCACCTGATGTGAAGAGTTGACTCATTGGAAAAGACCCTGATGCTGGGAGGGATTAGGGGCAGGAGGAGAAGGGGACAACAGATGAGATGGCTGGATGGCATCCCCAACTCAATGGACATGAGTTTGGCTAAACTCCGGGAGCCTGGTGTGCTGTGTTCATGGGGTTGCAAAGAGTTGGACACGACTGAGCAACTGAACTGAACTTTTTTTGGAGTATAGTTGACTTACAGTGTAGTGTTAGTTTCTGCTGTATAGCAAAGTGACTCAGTTATACATATGCATTCTTTTTCATATTCTCTTCCATTATGGTTTATCACAGCATGTTGAATATAGTTCCCTGTGCTGCACAGTAGGATCCTGTTGTTTATCCATCCTGTGTGTAATGGTTTGCACCTGCTAATTCCAACCTCCCAGTCCATCCCCCCCATATACCTACCCTTCCCCATGGCCACCTCACGTCTGTTCTATGTCTGTGAGTCTGTTTCTGTTTCATAGTTATGCTTATTTGTGTCATATTTGAGTTTCCACATGGAAGTGATACCATATGATATTTATCTTTTGCTATCTGACTTACTTTACTTATTATGATAATCTCCATGTCCATGTATGTTGCTGCAGATGATATTATTTTGTTCTTTTTATGGCTGAGTAGTATTCCATTGTGTGTGTGTACCACATTTTTATCCATTCATCCATCGAAGGACATTTAGATTGTCTCCATGTCTTGGCTATTGTAAATAGTGCTGCTGTGAACACAGGGGTGGATATATCTTTTCAAATTATAGTTTTGTCCGGATATATACCCAGGTATGGGATTGCAGAATCCTGCTGTAACTCTATTTTTAATTTCTTGAGGAATCTCCTTGCTGTTCTCCATGGTCTGGCACCAACTTCTCTTCCCACCAACAGTGGGGAAGGGTTCCCTTTTCTCCAAACCCTCTCTCGCATTCAGACAACTTATTTTTTGTGTTTATTGTTTATTGCATATCTCCCCGAAGTGGAACAGGAACTCCAGGAGGGCGGGAGTGTTGTCTGTCTCGTTCACTGTGGTAACCTGAGGGCTGAGAACAATGCCTGACAAATAACTGGCTCGGGGTTTGTTGAATGAATAAATGACTCACTTTGGAACATGATGGCTTTTAAAGTCAGGGGGCTGAAAAGGGTGTAAAGGAAAGAGAAAGTTCCAGGATGGGAGAAGGGCTGGCTAAGCAGAGGAGAGTCAGCCACGGAGACAGGAAGGGGTCGCCCGCTGGGTCAGGGGACACCAGGAGCGAAGGTCGTCACGGAGGCTCAGCCCCTCCGTCTGCTCCCCACCAGGACCATCCTTCACGCTCTCAGGTCTTGGGTCAGTCCGACACTGAGTGGCTTCTCGTCGACTCAGCGATGCCCAGCTCCTGCGCGTGGCACCCGGCTTCCCTCTGGGGCCATGTTTCTCCTCGCTTCTCTGCCTCCAACCCCAGTGCCCCACAGCCCGAGGGTGTTCTTTGGCCTGTCCTCATGCTAAGCTGCCTGTCACTTCCTGCAAGGGCCAACCTCTTCTTCTGGCGCCATGGACTCGTCCACTCGTCCCTCTTCCTGGGACTCCCCATCCCGGGTACCAAAGCCCTTTCCCTGATGAGTGCTGACCCCCATCCAGGGCGCAGTGGAGATGAGGCTTCCTCCTGCGTGTGCTGGCCTGGAACGTCCGCGACTGGGCCAGGGACCCCTCCAGCGCCTGCGTGTGTGTGCATGTATGCGATGTGTGATGTGTGTATGTGTGTGTGAGGTGTGTCTGTGTGTGTGGCGACTGGGCCAGGGACCCCTCCAGCGCCTGCGTGTGTGTGTATATATGCGATGTGTGATGTGTGTATGTGTGTGTGAGGTGTGTCTGTGTGTGTGGCATGTGTCTAGTGTGATGTGTGTGTACACACTCCTAGTTCTTCCCCCGTCACAACACTTTGTGATATAACTTACTAACTTGGCCACCTGATGCGAAGAGCCGACTCACTGGGAAAGACCCTGATGCTGGGAAAGATGGAGGGCAGGAGGAGAAGGGGGTGACAGAGGGTGAGATGGTTGGATGGCATCACTGACTTGATGGACAGGAGTTTGAGCAAGCTCCGGGAGATGGTGAAGGATGGGGAAGTCTGCAGTCCGTGGCGTTGCAAAGAGTCAGACACAACTTAGCCACTAAACCCCACCACCTCCTGTTAACAGCGTGCCGGGCTTGATTCTAAGTGCGTTGCTGTGTCCCTCTTCCCTTTGAGTGAGGTGGTGTCCCTCTCCTTGTCTCATAGATAAACCGGGTCCACTGCCCACAGGAGGTGGATGAGGTGCAGAGCCTGAGGTGGTCTGGCCCGAGCCCACATTCTCCACCTGCAGCTGTGTCACCCCTCCCGAGGTCCGCTCTTTCTCGCCGACTAAGCTTTCTTAGCCAGAGGTGACTTTGCCCACGAAGGACGTTTGGCCACATCTGGAGGCATTCTGGTGGTCACAACTCAGGGAGGAGGCGCTGTGGCGGCTGGGGCTGGAGGCCGGGCGGCTGCGGAGAGTCCTGCAGTGTGCGAGGCAGCCCCCAACCGCTGTGCTAACAGGGCTGAGGTCGATCCCCACAGAGGGCTTGAGCGCCCCTCCCCGGTCCTCCGCGTGGCCTCCGGGGGCTCCAAGCACCGGGAGCCCCTCAGCTCCCCGTCCTCTGTCCTCTTCTCCACCTCGCTCAGTCCAGGGTCTCCAGACTGACCTTTCTCGTGACTCTCGAATTGGCATCTCACACTAACTACTCAGTACCCTGTGCGGCGCCCAGCACACCACAAGGGCAGTTGAACTGGAAGTTGTAACAGGAGGCAAGTTCGTCCTTGTGAGCAACCACGTTTCTTCTCTCATCTCAGAATCTCTCTTCCCTTTTGGTCCTTTTTTCCTTTCCTTCCTGCTGACAGAGCCGTGAATGCCTGCGCCAGCTGTCTACGCAGCCTCTCCACTCGGACGTCTGATGGGTTACTGTAACATGGCCAAAGCAGAGCCCTTGGAAGACTCCCCCCACCCCATCCTTCCCCACCCTGACCTACCTCTCCCCTGTCTTCTCCAGCTCAGGAGGCGATGGGACCATTCGTCCAGCGGCTCAGGCCAGAAATCCATTCATCGCTCAGTATTCTGCTCCTGTTCTCACGTCTAACCCAACAGCCAGTAAGTACTGTCTTCACCCCCTGAGCACATCCTGTCACCACACTGCCCACCTTCACAGCCCTCTCTGGCCCCTCTGCCTCGAGCTCTCCCAGGCAGTACCGACGTCACCTGTCCCCTAACTGGTCGCCCTCCTTCTAATCCAGCTGTCCTACACTCTGTCCTCAGAGCAGCCTTTCAGGAACACGAATCAGACGATTTCACTCCCTTGCTAAGAACAAACCAATGCAGACTTCCCTGGCAGTCCAGTGGTTAGGAGTCCACGCTTCCAATGCACGGGGCACCGGTTCAATCCCTGGTTGGGGAATTAAGATCCCACATGCCTTAAGGCAAAAAATAAAGAGATAAAAGATCATCAGAGATCCATGAAGGGCAAAAGGGAAGGATATGCTCAACCAAATGCAGAGTTCCAGAGAATAGCAAGGAGAGAAAAGAAGGCCTTCTTCAATGAACAATGCAAGCAAGTAGAGGAAAACAATAGAATGGAAAAGACTAGAGATTTCTTCAAGAAAATTGGAGAGATCAAGGGAACATTTCATGCAAAGATGGGCATGGTAAAGGGCGGAAATGGTAAAGACCTAACAGAGACAGAGGAGATTAAGATGAAGTGCAAGAATACACAGAAGAGCTATACAAAAAAGGTCTTAATGACCCAGGTAACCAACCATGATGGTGTGGCTACTCACCTGGAGCCAGACATCCTGAAGTATAAAGTCAAGTGGGCCTTAGGAAGCATTGCTACAAACAAAGCTAGTGAAGGTGGTGGAATTCCAGCTGAGCTATTTCAAATCCTAAAGAATGATGCTGTCAAAGTACTGCAGTCAGTATGTCAGCAAAATTGGAAAGCTCAACAGTGGCCACAGGACTGGAGAAAGTTTTCATTCCAATCCCAAAGAAAGGCAATGCCAAAGAATGTTCAAACTACTGGACAATTGTGTTCATTTTGCATGCTAGGAAGGTTATGCTCAAAATCCTTCAAGCTAGGCTTCAGCAGTATGTGAACCAAGAACTTCCAAATGTACAAGGTAGATTTAGAAAATGCAGAGAAACCAGAAATCAAATTGCCAACATTTGCTGGATCATAGCGAAAGCAAGGGATTCCAGAAAAACATCTGCTTCATTGACTATGCTAAAGCCTTTGATTGTGTGGATCACAACAAACTGGAAAATTCTTTAAGAGATGGGAATAGCAGACCACCTTATCTGTCTCCTGAGAAATATGTATGTGGGTCAAGAAGAAACAGTTAGAACCTTATATGGAGCCTTATATGGAACAACTGTATTAATGGTTTTTCCAGTAGTCAGGTACAGATGTGAGAGCTGGACGGTAATAAAGTCTGAGCTCTAAAGAATTGATGCTTTTGTACTGTGGTGCTGGAGAAGACTCTTGAGAGTCCCTTCAACAGCAAAGAGATCAAACCAGTCAATCCTAAAGGAAATCAACCCTGAATAGTCACTGGAAGGACTGATGCTGCAGCTCCAATACTTTGTCCACCTGATGTGAAGAGCCAACTCATTGGAAAAGACCCTGATGCTGGGAAATATTGAGGGCAGGAGGAGAAGGGTACAACAGAGAATGAGATGGTTGGATGGCATCACTGACTCAGTGGAGATGAGTTTGAGCAAACTCTGGGAGATAGTAAAGGACAGGGAAGCCTCGTGTGCTGCAGTTCATGGGATCACCAAGAGTTGGACGTGACTCCGCAACTGAACAACAACATCATAGACCAAAGAAAGAATATGAAAAATAAAATTTAAAAGTAAAATCTAACTCTTTTACCTGCTCTTAAGTCTCCTTGTCATGTGACGTCATCCTGTTTTCCAGCTGGAGCCCCTCTATGCCCCTTGCTCCAGTGAGATGAACCTTCTTCTCTTCTGCTCAAGTCTTTCTCTGCCCCAGGACCTTTGCACACGCTGGGTTTTCCACACAGAGTGCCCCTCTTCCAGCTCTTGCCACCTCCATCTCCTGCTCATTATTCAAGTTTCCAGTGGACATTCCTTCTTGGCAAAGTCTCCTCTGACCACTCTACTGAAAATGGCTCCTCCATAACTCCCATATTATTTGTAACACACCCATTTCTGTATCTTGTTTATTTATTGCTTTGGGGGCTTCTTTCACCCACTGGTCTGAAAGCAGTGACCTTGTCTGGTTACTGCTGTATCTTTAAAACCACTGGTCTGGTGCATTGAAGAAACGTGGTAGAGCATGTTTTGTGAATGCATGTGGGTTTAAAGGTTTTAAGGCTGAGATATAGGTCTGGACAGTTGTGTTTGCCTTTCAGTGGGCACATTTGAGGGCTTCCCTAGTGGCTCAGTGGTAAAGAATCTGCCTTCCAATGCAGGAGAAGTGGGTTTGAGGGTTTGATTCCTAGGTCAGGAAGATCCCCTGGAGAAGGAATGACCACTCCAGTATTCTTGCCTGGTAAATCCCATGGACAGAGAAGCCTGGTGGGCTACAGTCCCTGGGGTTGCAAAGAGTTGGACACGACTGAGCAACTAATACTAACACATTTGAGGAGTTTTTTCCATTAAGGAGACTGGAGCTATTCAAACTCCCCTGAAAATCCAGGGTTTTACTGTTTACAAAGCAAGCACACATGGTTTCCCCTGTGATGATGGGGGATTCATTTAATGAGTGTTCATTGCGCTTTCCTGTGTGCCAGTCACTTGCCAGTGGGGTTTGGGGTGGTCCTCATGCTCATCCTCCATGGGGACGCTGCCTGGACCCTCCAGAGTGAGCTCCCAAGAACTGTGGCTGAGGTGGACACAGCCTCAGACCTAGGGACCCCGTCTGTGTCCTGACTCTTAACAGCTCTGGGCTGTGTGACCACTTGAGGCAAGTTGCTCAGCTTCTCTGAACTGAAGCTTATGTGTGAAACAGAAATAATAGTAGTAAAGAGCTCGAAGGATTAAGGATTCAACCCCTGTCTCCTCCTGGCTGCACCGCCCATGCTCCCCACTCTGGAACTCTCTCCTGCCTCCCACAGCCGGGCCTGGTCTAGCGTTGGCCCAGGGAAGCTCGGTTCTGAGATCCTGCCTTCCTAGCAAGTGCTTGTCCACTGTGTTCATTACTGGTAACTTGTCCAAGCTGGCCACGCAGGCTGGCGTTGTCCTGCAGGAACGTTTGCTTGTACCAGGGCTCCAGACTTTGACTTGAAAGAGCAGGCCTTTCATGGAAGAACCTAGCCCTGCAGCAGGCAGATGAGAGAGAACTTTCTTGACAGAGTGAAGGGGCCCTTTGCTGGGACTCTCAGGTCACATGGGAGGTGATTTTGTTTTCGTCCAGGTTAGTCCCTGCAAGAACGTCAAGAATGGTCTCGACAACAACCTGCTGGTTTCCCCCTAAAGACTCTTGCCTCACTCCCATTGGTTTTCCATGCTGCAGCCAAGGTGAACCCTTCAAAAGACAGGTGTGATTGAGGCAAGCCTCTGCTTAAAATTCTACAATGGGTTCCACTGCCTTTTTAAAAAATATTTTTATTTATTTGCTGCATCTGGTCTTAGTTGCGTCATGTAAGATCTTTCACTGCAGCACACAGACTCTAGTTGTGGAGTGCAGGCTCAGTAGTGGCTCTGCAACATGCGGGAGCTTCCTGAACAAGGGCTCAAACCTGCATCTCCCACACTGTAAGGCGGACTCTTAAGCACTGACCACCAGGGAAGTCCCTCCAGTGCTCTTAGAACGAAACCCTCAAGCCTTAGTCCAGCTAACCAGGTTCAGTACTAGGTGCACACCTGCCCTTTGCCCTCTCACCCCTGGGCCTCCTGGCTCTGGCAGAGAGCCTCGTGCCTTGTGACCCCAGGTCCTCTGCACAGGCTGCCCTGGGCGGGACTTCCTTCCACACCTAGACCTTGGCCTGGTTTACTCCTCTCCATCCTTAAGATCTCAGGTCCCTCCCAGTCCTGATCAAATTTTTCTCTTCTGCTTTCTTCACTGGACTGTGGCTTCTTCTCTAATTTGGGGTGATTTGCTTACAGTCTTTGTCCCCCTCTCAGATGTAAGCGTCCTCTCAGGATAGTTTTTCTCACCGGTACCTGATACATAGGCTAGCTGTGCTCGGCAGGTCCTTGAGGATGCAGATGCATGATCAGGGCAAGGGGTCTGAGTTGGTGGGGGAGTTTTGTAGAGGCACCAGGGCTCCGTGGCTATCTGGCCCTGCCTGGGCACTCCTGGGAAGGGCCACACACCCCCGGAGGGGCAGCTCGTGTGGCGTTTCACACCCAGGCGGCCCTGTCAGAACTCCCACATCTGGCTGAGGATTAGATTTCACAGCAATAAGAGAACAGACGCTGTATGATTTCAATACCTTTCAGTCTGTTCAGTTCAGTGGCTCAGCCGTGTCCGACTCTTTGTGACCCCATGGACTGCAGCACTCCAGGCTTCCCTGTCCATCACCAACTCCCAGAGCCTACTCAAACTCATGTTCATCAAGTCAGTGATGCCATCCAACCATCTCATCCTCTGTCATCCCCTTCTCCTTCTGCCTTCAATCTTGCCCAGCGTCAGAGTCTCTTCCAATGAGTCAGCTCTTCACATCAGTTGGCCAAAGTATTAGAGATTCAGCTTCAGCATCAGTCCCTCCAATGAATATTCAGGACTGACTTCCTTTAGGATTGATTGGTTTACTCTCCTTGCAGTCCAAGGGACTCTCTACTGTCAAGAGTTTTCTCCAACACCACAGTTTAAAAGCATCAATTCTTTGGCCCTCAGCTTTCTTTATAGTCCAATTCTCACATCCATAATGACTACTGGAAAAACCATAGCTTTGACTAGACAGACTTTTGTTGGCAAAGTAATGTCTCTGCTGCTTAATATGCTGTCTAGGTTGGTCATAGTTTTTCTTCCAAGGAGCAAGAGTCTTTTAATTTTATGGCTACAGTCACCATCTGCAGTGATTGTGGAGCCCAGAAAAATAAAGTCAGCCACTGTTTCCTCATCAATTTGCTATGAAGTGATGTGCCATATCTTCATTTTCTGAATGTTGAGCTTTAAGCCAATTTTTCACTCTCCTCTTTCACCTTCATTAAGAGGCTCTTTAGTTCTTCTTCACTTTCTGCCATAAGGGTGGTGTCATCTGCGTATCTGAGGTTATTGATATTACTCCTGGCAATCTTGATTCTAGTTTGTGCTTCATCCAGCCTGGCATTTCTCATGATGTACTCTGCATAAAAGTTAAATAAGCAGGGTGACAATATATAGCCTTGATGTATTCCTTTCCCAATTTGGAACCAGTCTGTTGTTCCATGTCCAGTTCTAACTGTTGCTTCTTGACCTGCATACAGATTTCTCAGGTCTGGTATTCACATCTCTTGAAGATATTCACAGTTTGTTGTGATCTACACAGTCAAAGGCTTTGGCTTAGTCAATAAAGTGGATATTTTTCTGGAATTCTCTTGTTTTTTTCTATGATCTGACGGATGTGGGTAATTTGTTACCTGGTTCCTCTGCCTTTTTTAAATCCAGCTGGAACATCCTGAAGTTCCATCCTGAACAGTATGGTTCACATACTGTTGCAGCTTGGCTTGGAGAATTTTGAGCATTACTTTGCTCGCGTTTGAGATGAGTGCAATTGTGTGGTAGTTTGAACATTCTTTGGCAATTGCCCTTCTTTGGGGTTGGAATGAAAACTGCCCTTTTCCAGGCCTGTGGCCACTGTTGAGTTTTCCAAATTTGCTGGCATATTGAGTGCAGCACTTTCACAGCATCATCTTTTAGGATTTGAAATAGCTCAACTGGAATTCCATCACCTTCACTAGCTTTGTTCATAGTGATGCTTCCTAAAGCCCACTTGACTTTGCATTCCAGGATGTCTGGCTCTAGGTGAGTGATCACATTGTCATGGTTATCCTGGTCGTGAAGATCTTTTTTGTATAGTTCTCTGTGTATTCTTACCACATCTTCTTAATATCTTCTGCCTGTGTTAGGTCCATACCATTTCTGTCCTTCATTGTGCCCATCTTGGCGTGAAATGTTCTCTTGGTATCTCTAATTTTCAGATCATGAAATTTTTGCACCTTGTTTTATGTCCTTGGATATGTTAGTGTCTCCAGGTTCTATGGTCTATGGGAACTTGAATAGAATTTGTATCCTGCTGTTAACGTGAAAACTGTATAAATCTTAATTGTGTTGAATTGGTTCATAGCGCTTTTCAGGTCTACTGTATCCTTCTGCTTTTCTGTTCTGTCTCTTCTCTGCATGAAGAGAAGATGTGTATGTGTGCTGGATGTCTTAGCGGCTCAGGCTGCCAGGACGGAACCCTGCAGGCTGAGGGGCTTACGCAGCAGACGGTTATGTCCTCACAGTCTGGAGGCCGGAGGCCTGAGATCAGGGCTCAGCAGGGCTGGTTGCTCCTGAAGCCTCTGTTCTTGTCTTGCAGGCGGTGCCCTTCTCACTGGGTCCACATGGCTTGCTCACTGTGGGTGTGGTGTGTCTGTGCCCAGATTTCCTCTTCTAGTAAGAACACCAGTCAGGATGGGTTAGGGGCCACACCCACAGTCTTGTTTTTAACTTCATCACCTCTCTCAAGGCCCTCACTCCAAATACAGCCACCTCCTGAGCCCCTGGGGGTCAGAGGTCCCACCTGTGAATCTGGGGGGATGCTGTTCACCCCATCACAGTGGGTGATGGGAGTGACCAGAGGACACAGGCAGACGTGGAGGCAGGCTCAGACAGGGACCTCAGTTGTTTCTGAACGAGACCGTGTAGGACAGTTTCGGCTCCACGACCAAACCTGTACCCCACAAGGGCAGCACGGCCTATTTCCCTCGTGGTGCCTCGGGGCACATCTCCACAGTCAGTGGGCGGTTCACGAGGCAGCTGCTCTCCCTGTGGGCTGCCCACTCTCCACCACATGCGCCTGCTCCTGAGATCACAGGCTCTTGGGTGACTGTTGGGGGGCAGATGTCCTTTTCCAGCGAAGGAGTCTTCAGGGCTGGCCTCCCGGACAGGGGGCTCTTCAGAGAAGTGGGTTCCGAGGTCACTGACAAAAGCCTGGGCGTGGGTTTGGAAGGAATGGTGGGCAGGGAGTTGGACGGGGAGCAGAGCCTTTCCCCCAGCGAGCAGGGGAGGTGCAGAGGCTGGGTTGCAGCAGCAGGGGCGCGGAACCAGGACTCAGAGGGATCAGACCCAGCGTCTTGCCTCGAGGAGCACCACTTAGGTTGGGAGCCACAGCGGTGGGGGGTGGGGGCAGCCAGGCCCAGCAGGGAAAACACACTGATGCATTCATTGAATGAATGAGATAGACCCTTCCTGAGATGGACAGGCTGGTCCCGCCGCCCGGGAAGGCCTAGGAGACTTCCCAGAGGAGGCTGAGGAAGGAGTTGGCCGGTTGGAATGCGTGAAGGAACAGCTCTGAGAAGGTGAGCCTGGGCCGAGGCATGGTGCAGCCAGGGGTGGAGGGTTGGAACGCCATCCACACTCAGCCCCCCAGTTGCTGATCGAGGGGTCCATGCACCCATCCGTCTTCATGCTGGTCCTATTCCGATGGCGTCCGACGTCTCCCTTCCGCCTTCCATGTGCTCATTCCAAGTCTGATTGGGCACGCCGGCTTGTGCGGCCCTTTATGGTGTGCACGGCGCTGTCAGGCGTCTAAAAACGGTGTGACTGGGAATTTGGTATTAAGCTGTATTATTGAGTTCACAAACTCGACGTTCAGAAATCTAACCAAACAAGGGATTTGCAAAACAGTTTCAAACAGAGCAGCGCCGACTACATTTCCCATGACAATCGGCTTGTTTACCGCTCGAGGTGCCCCGTAACCGCTGTTGACACGCTCATTTGCATGCCAATACCCAGAATGCTTTTCCAGCCCCACTGAGCTTGGGTTCTGCCAGGGAACTGAAAGGTTTATTTATACGTACAATACATGACAACTTCATTTTCTGAAGCATCTTTCATACAAACCGTATCCCCAAAATGCCTTAAGTTGATGAAAGAATTTCAGAATCCTTTTAGAGTTTAAACCCTTCTTTCTGGGCTGAAGTGGGGTTGATATTTAATTAACATTTTAATTAAAAGATGCTGGTGGGCCAGGGGGGTTGCGGTTACCCAGCGTGTGTCATATTAGGTTTGGTGTGCTGGGCCAAGGTTATGAAGAGAAATCGCTTGGCAGAGATAGATCAGAGGCTGTGAGAGCCCAGCAGAGAGGGAGCCAGGATCAGAGAGTGTTTAACTGGTCGGCTTTCTCACAGCCAGAATCCCTTTGCATTCTGGCTCCCATGAAGACATCCCTCTCGGGGCACTGGGCATCGCCATCGCCGCATGGGTGACAGAAACACGCATAAGTACGTGCAGTTTTCCAGTGTTGAGAGTGTAATGGTAAAAAGCAAAAGCGATGGGAGTTGGTAATCCTGCAGGCTCTCAGGAGTGGGGCTGGTCTTGGAGAGTGGAACAGGACACCCTTCTGCCTTCCTGTCCCTGGTGGAAAGCAATGTAAGAGTTCCTTAGGAAAGCCAAATGGAAATGTATTGGGTAGGAAAAAGTTAGATTTTGTGCCCAAGGTAACTTTTTAAAGCGGTCTGTTGTATTTTTGAAATCACTTCTGCAAGCACTAGGCTTGGCCCTCGGACTGGGTAGGTGAGGGAGGCCGTGTTGTCTGAGAGTCCCTAGTTGTGTGAAATAGGGAACCAGGCTGTTTACCTCAACAGACAATGTTAACGAGCTCCATTTCCCTACTCTTGCCATAGAATCCAGCTGACGCCATCCCTGCCCCCAGCCACGGGATTGACACGTGGTCCGAGCAGAGCTGCCCTGTGGTTAGGATGGTCACCTCTAGGGTTACCACTTTGGACAACCCCTGCCGCCCCTCTGGCCGCCACCATAGGACTCTGGGCAGGAGAAGTGCCGTTTAGCTGGGATGAGGTGAGCCTGCAGCTGGCTGTAGCCATTGCCACATTTTGCCCGCTCCCAGCCCCACACTCCCACCTGCAAGGACAGAACCTGCACAGCAGGAAAGGTGGGAACCTCGTGGCCAGAGAGGAGCAAAGCCAAGGGCAGGGAGGGGGTGAGCTCCCTCCTCGGGTTGCCACGTCTCTGGAGCCCCTGAGGACAACTGCACTCTCCAGGAAATTAATTGGTTCAGTGAACCAACAAGAGACACCTTTTAGCCTAAAGTAGCTTGAAATCAGTTTCTGATACACATGATAAAAAGGACTGTGATGAGTAGAGTTACTGAGTGCCTCTACAACATTTAAAAAAATACTTTTATTTATTTGCCTGGGCTGGGTCTTAGTTGCAGCGTGAGGTACCTAGTTCCTGGACCAAGGATCAAACCTGGGTCCCCTGCATTGGGAGTGAGAAGTCTTAACTGCTGGACCACCAGAGAAGTCCCAGGACATTCTTAACTAGCATGGAGCATCTTAGAGAGCCGATAGATTCTTCCCTGGTAGGAGCAAAGCACCCCACAGACTGAGCAGTTCAATGAGTGTGTCCAAGGGAGACGGCCACCTCAGAGGGCCTGGCCAGGCAGGATGGATGGAGAGGTTGTCTCCTGAGTCCCTGTGCACACCTGAGCATGGCTTCCCTGCCACCCCCCCCAGGAAGCCCAGCGCTGCTCCAGGGTGAGGCCAGCTCACGCACCAGCTGCGACTCGTGCCCTCACGCCTGGACATTGTACTCTGAAACCATCCAGGTCTAACTGCCCCAGTGCCTTCAAGGGGGATGCATGGACACCAGCCTAAAAGCCCTGGTCCAGGGACCCCTACGTGCAGCAGTGCTGGTCACAGAGACTGACTCTATTCCAGGGACGGAACAGCCACGCTTGTCCCAGGTCTGGTCACGGTCCTGGGCGGGATCTAAACAGCTCTGACGTGGCATGGTTTCCCGAATCACTCAGAGATCTCAGCTGCAGACAACAGAAACAAATTCCCACTACCTAAGCAGAAAAGGTGTTGAATGAAAAGCCATCTGAGAGTTCACAGAATCAATGGGAAAGCTGGTGAAATGGCCGGGAAACCAGGCAGGAAGGGCGGAAAGAGACAGCCAAGGTCTCGCCGCCAGGCAGTCTGAGTGGATGTGGCCTCTGGGCTCGCTGGACCGTTCTCTCCACCACTGTCATAGTTCATCTGCCATCACTCAGAGGCTCTTAGCTTCACGGTCATGGGAAATAATCTCTAGCTGCAACATCCATCTCTGAGTCACTCCCCTCCAAATTCAGACTTCTGGGGAAAATGCTGGGTCCAGGTCCTACGCCCAGCAGTAAATATCTGGTCCTCGCTGGGTTCTGTTGGGGAACATGGGTGCTTGGCTATGCGGAAGTCCTTCAAAGTGTGACTGTCTACCTCCTTCCCCCGCCCCCATAATTCACATTTGACAATATCCGGATGTTTATTAGAAAGTGTGGGAGGGGGACTTCCCTGGTGGTCCAGTGGTTAGTGCAGGGGATGCAGGTTCGATCCCTGGTCAGGGCGCTAAGGTCCGTCGTGCGGCGGGGTAGCTAGGCGCTCTCGCAGCAGCTAGAGAGAAGCTCCTGCACTGCCAGGAAAATTCCCTGTGCCGCAACCAAGACACAATGTAGCCAAAATTAAATGAATAAATAAGTGAAAAAATATTTAGAATAAAAAAAAGAAAGAAGGAAAACAGTCCTGGTCAGACAAAGAAAAGGGAAAACCCCACTGATGTCACTGGTACCCCCTGACTTGAGAGAAAAGGCAGCCGAGATCCAGAAAGATCATGATTTGTGCAAAGTTGGTGGCATAATTGGGTGTGGACCTTAGGTGTCCAAGGCGGAGCCGCCTCCGAGGGGCCTGACTCCCAGCACAGTGCCCTTGGCATCCCACTCTTCTTATATCCTTGCTTTTGTGGCGGGGTTGGGGGTGAGTCTAGAGAGCCCTCACCCAAGTCAGAGTTTGTCTTAGTCTCCTAGGGTTGCCATACAAAATGCTGCACACAGACTGCGTGGCTTCACGAGAGTTCATCTTCTCTCTACTCTGGCTGCTGGAGGTCTTGGATCAAGGTGTTGGCAGGGTCAGTTTCTCCCGAGGCCTCTCTCCTCCGTTTGCCTTCCCCCCCAGGGCTTCCCACGTGGCTCAGTGGTAAAGAATCCACCTGCCAACGCAGGAGCTACAAGAGACGCAGTTTCGATCCCTGGGTCAGGAAGATCCCCTGGAGAAGGAAATGGCAACCCACTCCAGTATTCTTGCCTAGAGAATCCCGTGGACAGAGGAGTTCGGCAGGCTACAGTCCATGGGGTTGCAAGAGTCGGACATGACGGAAGCAACTTAGCAAACACATAGGTCTTCACAGGCTTGTCATTCTGAGTGGCTGTCCTCTGTCTTATCCTCTTCGTAGGAAGACACTTCTTATCTCGGATTGGGGCCCCACCTTTACAAGCTCATCTAACCGTAATCACCTCTTCAAAGACCCCCATCTCCAAGCTTGCTTGCATTCTGAGGGTTAAGGTGTCAACCTGCACACGGGGAGTGTGGGGCAGCACAGTTCAGCCCATAACAGAGCCACTCGAGACCTGCTCAGCATCGGGGCATCGAAGCAGCAGACCTCTGTTTCTCTCTGGCCCTCGCCAGTGACAGGGAGCTTATGGAAGTGGCCCCTTCCTCTCCTGGTGCAAAAGCCTGGGGTCCAGTGAGACCAGCAAGGGAAGCTCCTCACTGCAGGGCCCCTGAGCCATGCCCAGAACTCGTGTCCAGTCCCCTGACTGTGGTGGCACCTTTCTCACCCACTTTATTGTTTAAAATTATATTTATTTATTTTTCATTGATTGATTCAATATTGGTTTTGTTTCTGCCATATAGCAACATGACTTAGCCATTGGTGTACATATGTCCCCTCCCTCTTGAACCTCCCTCCCACCTCCCATGCATTCCCACCCCTCTAGGTTGTGACAGAGTCCTGAGTCACATAGCAAATTCTCACTGGCTGTCTGTTACGTTTGTTAGTGTATGCACATCCATGCTGCTCTCTCCGTTCATCTCCCCCTCTCCCCCCGACCTTGCCCAGAAGTCTGTGTCTGTGTCTCCATTGCTGCTCTGTGAACAGGTTCATCAGGACAATCTTTCTAGATTCCATATATATGTGTTAACATACAGTATTCGTTTTCCTCTTTCTGACTTACTTCACTCTGTATGATAGGCTCTAGGTTCATCACCTCATTAAAATGGACTCAAATGCGTTCCTTTTCATGGCTTAGTAGTATTCCCTCGTATGTACGTACCACAGCTTCTCTGTCCCCTCACCCACTCTTGCCTGAAACAGATGCCTTGGGCGGCACTTCCTCCTGAGCTGGGAAGGAAAGTTCACTCACAGATGGAGGCTGGACACCAGGCTGTGAAGTTCCAAGACCTGGGGTGCCTTGGTCATTTCTAGGGAGAGTTCTACCATAGGAGCACCAGGGCTTGGGTTCATTGTGACAGGATGCCCTAAAGCTGGGTGTCCAGCTTCAGGGTGACCTGGTTTTCCTCCACGTTTCTTTATCTTCCTTTCTTTTTAGCATCTCCAACACACACACACACACACACACACGCACACTTTATTAGGATGTCACTATTGGAAAAGACCCGATGCTGGGTAAGATCAAAAGCAAGAAGGAAAAGGAGAAGAGGGCAGCAGAGGATGAGATGGTTAGATGGCATCACTGATTCAATGGAAATGAACTTTGACAAACTCTAGGAGATAGCGAGGGACCGGGAGGCCTGGCGTGCTGCAGTCCATGGGGTCGCAGAGTTGGACACGACTGAGCGACTATGACAACAACTAGAAGTCCACCTGTGATCACCACATACAAGACTAGGGAGACCCTGGGGGGTGGGGTTACTGCCCCACTGGAATCAGCCCCTCCCTCACTTTGTGGGTGAGTCTGCTTCTGAATTGTCTGACAGCACCTCACTCACCCCCAGAGCCCAGTCTCAGGGGGCCATGGCCCAGGCAACCCTGATCCATGCCAGGGAGACCTCTGGGACCCATTCCCCTGACCTCTGCCCTCTTTTTTTGCTCTTAGTTGTCCCTAGGGACTTCCTGCTCTTTGCCAGGAAGAGCAGGCAAAGGTTTTTCTCAGAAAAAGTGAATAATGTGCTCCGTGGACGCTACTCTCAGGGGTCCTTGTGTTGAACCAGGTACGGGAGGCCTAGATAAAAAAGAATTGCTTTCTAGCTTCAGACTTGCAGACACTGGCAAAACGGACATGGTTTGTGACCCAGAAGAACCTGGTGGTGGTGGTCAGTGTGTGTCCTTGACAGAGGGGGATTCCTCCTGAGCTCCTCACATCTTCCCCCCAAAGTGTGGTCCTGTGGGTACCCACGGACATGATTGAAGAGGGAGCCCAGCTGTCCACAGGTCACGGGACCACAGGATCGCGGGTTCTCAGAAAGGCCTAGTGGCCCTTCCACTCCACTCACCCAGCACGCCTCCAGACAGATCCACCCTTTCAAGCCAGACGTCCAGGGCTGGCCAGCCTGTTCCCAGGCACCTGTGGTCTCTTCCCCCACACCCCACTACCTTCTCTTTCCTCTTGGTCCTCTCAAGCCCCTCCTGAGTTCAGAGTCCAGAGTCCCCAATGGAGAAGGTTCAACTATTCCGTGAGGGATGGATGAAGGGAAGGAGAGAAGTGCTTGGAGCTAGGCTGCGGACTAGCTAATGTCGGCAGAAAAGATACAAGTCTAAATCAGTGCTTCTTAACCTGCAGACTGGGTCTCAGAAAGAAATGCTCCCCCCCCCCCCGGGGCATCTGGGAACAGTGTCTGGAGACACTGTTGGTTGTCACCACAGGGAGAAGGGTGCTTCTAGCATGTAGTGGGTGGAGGCCAGAGATGCTGTGAAACATCCTACAGTGCACAGGATGGTCCCCACAGAGAGAATATTTTAGCCCAAAATGTCAGTAGTGGGAAATTGAGAAACTGGTGTAAATGCAGGTGGAGAGTCCCTGTCTGAACTTCGGTGAGTCTCAGCGCCTGGGCAGTTCCTGGCCATTACTGGTTCTCTGAATGACAGACTGACTTGAAGGAGTCCTGGAAACATTTGTATTTGTGTGTGTTCTCCAGCCTCTCAGTGTTAGGTTTGGGTGGCAGCCTGTGTGAGAGTGGTCATTTTCCAGCATTCGGTAAATAACTCAGCATCCCCCAGGCACAGCTATAGGCAGGAAAAGTGACAACCACAGCAAGATTAGTCAACATTTATTGAAACTTGGCAGACCTCGTGCTTAGTATTTTAGGTGAATTCAATCCTGTAACAGTGCATGATGACCCTGCAAAGAAAATCCCCATTTATGGGTGACGAAATGGAGGCTTAGGAAGAACCAGTGGCTTGCCCAAGATCACCCAACTGACCACTTGCAAAGTCGATCACTTGGATTCTGGTGTCCAGACTCCTAGTCACTAAACCACAGAGAAAAGGAAGGTGCTGTCCCCGAAATAAACCAGGGGTCCGTATGTGGATTACTCACACTCGATGATAATTTCCAGTAAATTTCATCCTGATAATTGTTTGATTTTAATTTCACAATTTGCCTTGCTATCCCAAATTACAGCTCAAAATAGAGTGGTGGTTAACGGGGCTGGATCCTGGCTTCCCAGGTAAGAAGCTGCGTGTCCGTAGGCGCGCGGTGCCTTGGCGCCCCAACCGAGGCCGACAGAGACCGCAGGGTGAGGAGGGTTGGACACTAAAGCACGTTGGACTCAGAAGCCGGTAGCGGCCCCCGCTCGCCGCCGCAGCCCTGTCCGCGCTCTCCCGCGCTGCGCCCCTATCGCCGCCTTGGTCACCGCTGGCACCGTCACAAGGAGGCTGCATTTATCCCCAGAAAGCGGAAAAGCCGGTTTTCTGGGAGCAGGACGGGGAAATGAAGTCCTGGGTAAAGAAAGCCGAGAGGAAGGAAGGCGCGCTCGCCCTCCCGTGAGAGCTGTAGCCGCGCGGCCCCAGCGCGCAGCCCTGGATGGGCGGCTTCTGAGAGCAGCTGGGACAGGAGGAGCCCCTGCGTGGATCCAACACTGAAGGGGTGGGGGCAGCATGAGGTGGGCGGCGGGGGCGGGGGCGGAGGAGCGATCCAGCTTCTTCACCGCTCTCCAAGCTCCACTTCCGTCTCTCTCAGCAACACACCTCCCCACGCCAACCCCATCCCCCAGGCCCCTGGCCCACCCATCTCCCACATCAGTCCTGGTCCAGGGGTGTGCCAACGGAGAGCCGGTCTCAGGTGCACCCTCCCCCCCGTGCCATGACCCAGGGAAGGGGCTGGCCCAAGCGAGCCCTCCGGATCCACGGTGGACCGGGGCCTGGGGGCCCTCCTGCTGCCGGGTCCCAGAGTTTCAAGGCAGACAGACTGGTGGGTTGCATTGGAGCTAAGGGATCGAAACTTTACTATCCAAAGCCTCTCAGATCAGCCGGTCAGCCGCGCAAAACTCGGAGAGCGTCAGAAGCATGGATAGTAACACGTTAGTTGCTATTTTGTTCACGGTCTGCCATAAAACATCTTGGGTTCGGCTTGTGCTGGCTTGTGCTGTACCTTCCTGAGAGGGCGGAGAACCGGTCTTCAGTGAGACTGATGGGGTTCAGACAGATGGGGATACGGGGGGCACGGGGGAGGGTGCCAGAGGGCGCACGGGACAGCCTTTCCTCTGCCTGGGACACCATCCAGTCATCGGCTGCAGGAGGAGCCTGGAGTGGCCTCTCTGTGGGGAGCCAGATCGCAGCCACCTCTGCTCTAGGAGACCTGGAGAGTGAGCCCCGCGTGTGCTTTATCTGAAAGGAAAAGCGCGAAGGTTTTAGAAATGACCCGCAACTGTGCTGAGCACACCAGCGCCTTTCTCGGAAAGGGAAGCCTGTGTTTGCTTCAGTACGCGGAGTCCGGCTCTCTCCAGGCTGTCTGTGTGGGGGTGTGTGGTGGAGAGATTTCTGTCTGGAAAAGAAGTGACCCAGGCTTCCAGGATC
>SJYT01030256.1:160019-186646 GCA_006410635.1 Cephalophus harveyi
CTCCCTAGGCGCACGCCTCCCCAGGGAGCCCACCAGATGTGTATAAGAGACAGGGCTTCCAGGATCGGGCGGGATTGGGGTTTGGCGGGGGTGGGGGTTGGGGAGCGGGTCATGGGAATACAGGTCCGCTGTTTCCCCTTCGCGATTTCCTGAACAGAAACACCTGGCCTCCGGTGGCCACGCGCCTTGCGCGCAGCGGAACCCGCAAACCTCCAGAGTCTCTTCCTCCGTGTAATGCGTAAAACCCCAGCTTATCTCCACAGGAGGGCTGGGGTGTGGATTCTAAGTCGTCGGGGGCTGTGGGGTTGTTAAGAATAGATGAGAACGTAAGGTCCTGGAGCCATCTGCACCGGCTACGCGGGGCCCCTCGCGGGAACCCGGGCGCAGGATCCTTTGGGTCCTCCGAAACCGCGGCTTGGGAGGAGGGCCCACGCTAAGGAAATTTGCAAAGCAGGAGGAACTTTCCGAGAGGAGGTCGCACCATTTCGCTGGGAATTTGCCCCTAACAAGTAAGACAGATTTTTAAAAAAGATTGATAAGTTATCAATCCGAGCTCAGCAGAGAACTAAGTTCACCGACTCCCTGACCTTGGGGATGGCGGTGGGGACAGGCATACCGACCGGCTGGCCTGGAGGTGGGGCCCAACCGTAGGCGGGATGCTGGCGTTGCAGGGGTCAGGACGAAAGGCACAGGGCCGGCAGAGCCCTTCCTTCCCTTGGGACTGGACTGTCTAATGAGGGGGTACACCTTGCCGGAACCAGACTGAGACCAGGGCGCGCACCCGGCCAGTGGGCACAGAAGACGGAGTGGGGGGGGGGGCGGTGAGGGTGCTTAGGGTGTACAGAGGGGCTGGGGAGCACAGCAAGGTGAGGGATGGAGCCGGACTCCACCACCCAGCCCGGACCGGCCCCAGCAGGAAGCCCCAACCTGGCTTGGGATCCAGAGCTATGTGGATTTCTAAGAAAAAAAAAAAAAGTTTATTTAAAATTTTGTAAATAAATAAATAAATAAATATCTTCTGGCATTACAGAGACCTTACAGTGACAAGCTAGGCCGGGGCAGGGCTCGGGTATGGGAGACGAGTGTCCTCAGAGGCAGACAGTGGGACTCGGGGGGAAACGCAGAGCGACTCCAAGACAAAGTGAACCGGCTTCCCGACAGGCAGTTTCTCTCGTGGGAGAAGAGAGAGCCATGGGCACAGCAGGGTCGGATGGGGGGCGACAAACGAACGATGAACTTCAAGGGGGCTCAGCGGGGAGGGGAGGAGAAAGGAAAAGAAAAACACCAAAACCCAGGAGTTCCTAAGTATGCGTGGCGGTTGGGGGGAGTGGATTAATCACCGTAGCAAAGAGGTGGGGAGGAAAGACAAAAAAAAAAAAAAAAAAAAAGAGGGAGGAGCGAGTGGGCACCCTAGAGGTGAAAGGCCGAGCTTGGCCCAGGGTGGAGAAGAGCCGAGGAAGCGAGGAAGCCTGAGCCAGTCCGGAGCTGGCGGGCGAGGAGGCGCCGGCCGCCGGCAAGGCGCTGGGCTGGGCCGGGCCGCTGTGTCGCCTGGCCGAGAAAGATTCGCGCGCTTGCGGTGTGTTCATAGCTGGGAGTCCGCTTTGGATAGCCGCGGGCCCTGGGGTGGGGACACCAAAGTCAGGTCAGCCAAGCTCTTGACGCTTCCCAGGACGGAAGACCCCTGCAAAGTCGCGCTACCTCAGTGCGCGACTGCCTTAGGCAGTGGGTGCCTGGGAAACAGTGCCGTGTCCGAGGACCAGTCTTGGAGCCACGCGCGGGGAGTGTCTGGGGTGGGCTCCCTGGGGAGGCGTGCGCCTAGGGAGTGACCGTGAGATCGCGGTCATCCTTCCCCGAAGAGGACGGAGACATGGGCACTTCATCGTCGTCCTCGGAGCATTTAGCGGAGGAGAGCGACGCGCACTTGCAGCCCTGCGGTGCGCCCTCGCCCGCCCCCGCGCCCCCGCCGCCGGCGCCGCCGCCGCCGCCACGGTGGTTGCTGCCCTTGCCCTCCTTCTTGTGCTTCACCCGGCGGTTCTGGAACCAGATCTTCACCTGCTTCTCCGACAGATTCAGGTAGGTCGCGATCTCGATGCGGCGCAGGCGGGACAGGTACATGTTGGCGGCGAACTCGCGCTCCAGCTCTAGCAGCTGCGTGCTGGTGAACGCCGTACGCATCCTCTTGCTGCTGGGCAGCGGGTTCGAGCTGCTGTCTGGAGGGGGTGGAGCGCAGAGACGCAAGCCATCAGACCTCGGCGTCGGAGTCCCCATCCTCCGATGGGCGGCCATCAGAATCCCGGGATTCTGGTCTCTCACCCACCCCTTCGCCCCAACACAATGCGCGGCAGCTAATAGCGGTCGGCCTCCTCGCCAAGCCGAGGGACTCTGGTACTCTCCACTTGTCACCGGGCCCCGCACTCCATGGAACGCCCTGCGCCCCAGCCCTCGCTCCCTCCTGGGAAGTCTCCGCCAGGATCGGGACTTCCTGCCTCGCCCTGCCTGCCAGGGTCCAGTCCCAGCTCTCCAGCAGCACGCCACCCAGAGTGGCCCTCTCAGAGGCCCGACATGATCATCCCCAGGAACCCAGGGTCTTCATCCCCTATCCCCGCCTGGCCAACTTTGGTCTGTCCCCTCCCCGCCCCCCCGCGCGGCTTACCCACGGAGATGCAGTGGAACTGCCTGGGGTCGGGGAGCGAGTACGAGGTCTGGTAGAGCGCGGCGGCGGCGGCGGCGGCGGGGCCGTGAGCGACCCCGGGCGACACGGCCGAGTGCTGGCGGCCCAGGGGCGCGTGGCAGTATTGCGAGCCGAAGGGCGGGAAGGACGCCTTGAGCAGGGGCAGCGCGGGCGGCCCGGGGGGCCCGTGCAGCTGGGAGGCGGTGACGCAGAGCGGGCACACGCACAGCAGCCCGGCCTTGCGCGCGTGGCAGGCGCCCGGGGAGAGGCCGTGCAGGGCGTGCGGCGGCGGCACCGCGTAGGGAAAGAGCGGCGGCGGGCTGCCCTCCGGCGCCTTCTTCTCGCCGGCCTCGCGCAGCACCAGCGAGTCCACGAGGAATGAGCGCGGCATGGCCCCGGCGCCCGGCCGCCCCGCCGCCGGCCTGCTCCCGGCGCCCCGCGGACCCCGGGGCTACTCGCGCGCTCGCCCGGGCTGCGGCCGCGCGCAGCTGCCGGTTCCGGGGAGGCCGCGGCTGGAGGCGCCGCCCAGAGAGCGCGGGGTGCTGGCCAGCACTAGTGGTGCTGAAAGGCGCCAGCGGCGCCGCTTAAATAGGACTATTGCCATGTGATGGGCTACGCCAGGAGCGGCCGGGGCTTCTCAATAGGGTTTTTGTGCCTTTTCTCTTGGCATTCACTCTGCACGCTTCCTCATTATTTCACTTGTTAACTAAATGAACTGCATAATGTACTCTATTCTTGTCAACCCCACCCACGCCGTAACAGGCGCCCTCGCCCCCGCCTCTCCCTCTTGCGGGTTTATTTTCTCATTCTCCTGCGATTTAATATTCTTTTCTTTCTCTTTATTCCTTACTCCCCTTTGACTTTGCATTGGCGATCGGCCCGTTTATCTTACTGATTTTGCACCGTCGCTTCCAGAGATCTCCCCATGGGCGCACACCCCCATGTTTTCTGCGGGACTCGGTCGGAGTCCCCGTTCTGCTATCCTTTCTCCCTCGCCCCCCGCCTTCCCCAAGATCAGGCTGCCTCCACTGGGTTTAAATCAGCTCTGTTGTGCACCCCGCGAGCGTCCCCGTGGCCGGCCACTGTTTCCACCTGTGGAATTCCTTCCCCTCTCCGGGTACGGGAAGCAGGAGCAGGGCTCCTGCAGGGGTGGCGTCGCTGGGCAGACAGAAGGGCTCGGTATTTGCTATCCAGCACTAGCCGCATCGCTGTCCCTCTTTTCTCTAAGTTTCTCAAATTCTCTTAACTTTGATGCTGCCTGTAGCGCCTTCGTCTTTGTTTGGGAGACGATCGTGGCTGTAAAGAGGCAATCAGCCACGGGGAATGACGGACAGAGACAGGGAATGGGAGGAGAACCTGGCCGGCAAAGACCTAGATCTTACACAGCACCAGAAATGGAGAGTGTGGGCGCTCTTTCCGCTGGCCCGTGCCCCAGCAGACCCGCGGGTGCGCTGGGAAGTCGTTGCCTTCCCCGAAGTTAGCCCGAGAGGAGCAGCGGCTCCAGAGGCAGCTCTGTGCCCAGCTTCTGCTGACTCTGGCCATGCTCTACCAGACTTTCTCTCTCCCCAAGAGCTGCTCCTGTCACCTGCGTCAGTCTCTTCTTTCTGGTCACACAGTGGTTAAACAACTTGAAACGCCTGGCGTAGTATACACAGCTTCAGCTTCTAAAATCGTCCTCTGGGCTCCAAGCAGGAGCTTTCCCCGTACAATGGGATATTAGCATACATTTTTCGAATGTACAGCCCGAGACTTTTCGAGGAAGACGTCTACTTTCGATTTTATTGGAACAGAGTCGCTGCAGTCACCTGCTCTGAGCCCTGAAAGGAATTGTGAGAGATGGAGAGGGAAGCTTTCCGGACGGGGAATCAGTGCAGGAAATAAGAGGGCCCCGAATGGAAGTCTTCGCACGACTTTTCATCATCCGAGACATCTCTGCAGTAGCAACAGCAGCATATGACAGCTGATCAAAAAGTAAAGAGAGTTTATTTGAGGAGAAATATTAGATTCCATAAAAGAGAGAGGGGCGGGGGAGAAATAATCGGGATGGAGGGCCTGTCCACTAGCAGGAAGAGTGAGGACTCGACGCTTCCTTGATGGATTGATCGGCCTGGGGGGCCAGCAGCGTCCCTCAACTCCAAGGTCTCTTCCTCAAGGCTCCTACTATGTGAGTGGGGGAGGTGTTGGCGGACAAGCCAGGGTGCATCAGTACAGCTTAATGCTGGTTCTAATTGCTCCCTGGAAAATTTGGGCTGGCCAGGACCTCAAAGACTGGGCCCAGAGGGGTACTAGAGCTGGGAGAGGGCCTCCCTTCTGGGCAGAAGTGGGTGGGAGAGGTGCAGGGTGCAGGCAGGACCCGGAAGCCTGAAAGGGGCAGCTGGGAGCCCGCAAAGGGTCAGTGAGGAGCTCTCTCCAGGGACTGCAGCCCATGCCTGGGGAGGAAGGGGTTAAGAGCCCCTGAATGTGAGCAAGGCCAAAGCTACTGGGAAAGAATATCTGGGGGTGTGGGGGGGAATAACCAGTTTTTTTTTTTTTTCCCTCCAGCCTCTGGACCTTATTGAATGTCATTGAAGAAAGTTTTGAATGCCAGATAAAGAGAGGCGAATTAAAGTGTGTGACAGCAGAGGATAAGCAAACACAAAGAGAACTCTGTCACACTTTGGGGCAGAATCCGTGGGCTTTTTACCAAGTCTCTCCGCTATGATTGAATTAAGTAATAGGAAAACATTTTCTTTCAGTTTAGAGCCATTAGACAAAAACTTCAAAGCGAATAACACTTTTTAATGTGCAGCCCACAATGGACTGGGTTTTGTGCTGAAATGTTTAAATGGTTTGTTGTGCAACTCGGCGCGGGAGAGAGCCGGGCCCAAGCAGAATAGCATCCTTGAGAAGAGTGTTTTGGGGAAGCCTGGAAAGAGCACACACTTAATCCCCCATCCCTAAACTGGGCAGGTTGTGGGCTGGAAAGAGGACTCCCTGCTTTTCGGTCCGGGGCCGTTGGCTGTACCCTAGGAGTTGGGTAATGTCAGGAAAAAAAGTTCTGTGCCCCCGGAGAAGGCTAGCTCCGCGGGCCAGGCAAGAACAGAGGGACGCCAGCCTCAGGGAGCTGAGTGCGGCCCAGCAAGGGTGCCCAGTGCCCTTTGGCCCGGCCCCGGAGGCCTGTGTCCTCGCCTGGCTTCCCATCACTGCCTTTAGAGCCCGGCGGGGTCCGGGGTCCCTCGCTCCCTGGGTGCAGGCTGGCGGCTGTAAGGCTATCCCCTTCCAGGCGCCTCCCTGAGCTGCCTTCAGCAGGGTGGGGTGGGGATGGGAGGAGGTGGCAGGATTAGCCTGACAGCCTGGGAGAGGGGCCCCAGGGAGCCTCTCTCGCCTGTGAGCCCTACTCGGCCCCCCTGCGGGTTTTCAAGTGTCCATTAGGGACAGTTCAACATGGAATCATTTCTGCCATGCTGGTCTTTTCTTTTACTTTCAGACTTCTTTCTTTCCTGTCGGTATAGAGGACACACCATCTTTCTCCTGGAAATGTAGTTCTAAGATATTTGCAGCAAAAACTGCACAGATTGCGAGGGGTGGGTGGAGTGGGGTGGAGTGGGGCAAGCTCTTGTTACCTTATTTCATTCACAAATTTCTTCAAATGTCATTTTCCTTCTTGGGAATGCCGAGGACCCTGCTTAAAAATACCTCTCCTCTTCTCCAGCGCTCCCCCCAGCGTTGCTTGCTCTATAAACACCTTGCCACTGTGTCGCTGAGGCATTAGATTTTCTGCTCCCTGCCCCTGCCCCACACCCACATGTCTGCTCCACTGAGGACTGGCTGTTTGTCTGTCTTGTGCATTGCTGTACTGTATCCCAACTCAGAACAGTTGTTCCTGGCACATAGTAGGTGTCCAGCATATATTTCCTGCATAAAAAAAGGAAAGAAAGTGGCCTGACTTGGGAGGTGGCTTGGGGAGGAAGATATGCTGGTTTGTCTGCTTAGTACCCTGGACACTTAGGAGTGTGGCCGGGGTGACTGACCTGCAGGGAGTGCTGACCCTCTCCCAGCCGCCACACCCTCCCCAGGGCTCAAACAGTCCGTGAGTTTGTTGAGCGAAAAGTGGGTCTGTAGGCAAGATGGCCTTCAGGGAGGCAGGCTGCTTCCCTTCCAGGCAGCTCTGTTGTCCTGCTCTGAGAAGCTGGATGAAACTTTGGTAGCTCAAGGCTAGGGTTGTCATCTAGGTCCTTCCGTGATATATCGAAGAAAAAACTGGTCAGAAAGAGAGCGATGCGGTGTAGGCTCTGGAATTACCAGCGACCGCGTCTGTGCTTCCTGTGGAGCGGGGATTCTCATTGTTACGGCAGAGGCTGCTCCCTTGACTAGGCTGGTGGTAACTCAGACCACTCCGAGAGAGCAACCCGCTCAGTGGACCTGAGGGGACCCAGGGCGCCGGGCCTCCCAGGGAGTGATGAGTGCACGTGAGAGGCAGCAGTGGCGTCCATCCACTGCAGGGGTGGGGAGAGGTGCCTGGACCCGGGTATGGTCGGGGAGTGGAGGCCAGGCCACGAAGGGTCACCCTAAGAGCTCTGTATTTGATCCTACGTGGAGAGCATTAAGCAAAGGTAGTAACAGAGTCAGATCTGAACTTGAGACCTAACTGGCAGCAGCAGTTGGTCCTGTTGATGGGGACAGAGAAAAGCCAGAGTGGGATCTAATAGAGTCAGCTGGCAGATGAATGTTTATGAACAATCCTATGAACGGAGGGAGGGAAAACACACAAGGAGAAAATTATATCAGTTCAAGTGATGAATAATGACCACCTGGGCAGGGGTGGAGGCAGGAGGGTCAGAAAGGGGAAACATTTGAGAGAAGGGAATGGATAAGATCAGTTAGGGGTGTGTGTGTCTATGTTGAAGGGGCATGAGAGAGGGATTCACATATCGCTTGGTCTGAGGGGATGGGAGGGTGGTGATGCCACAGGCAGAGACCAGGACCGTCAGAGCAGGGCTCATTTTTGCTGATGAAGCTGCAACATGATGTCATATTTGGACATGTTGCATTTTCATCCGTAACCTCAGAGTCTTCTGCTGATGTCCCATGCTGAAAATGTGAGTCTAAAGCTGAGCAGAGAAATCAGAGATGGAAAGAGAGATTTGGGACTAACATAGACAAAAATGGTAGCCTTAGTGTTAGGATGGATGAGCTTGGGGGTGGGAAGTTACAGAGAAGAAACACGATAGTAGATGTATTCCTAGGAACACCCATATTTAAAGAGACAAGTGGAGAAAGGCTCTTTCAAAGTTAGGGGAGTTTTTCATCCATCTTAAACCAGAAAATAATCCTGAAGATAGAGCTTCATGCTGGCAATAATGGAGCAGAAAGATGGCAAGAGCCAGAGTCTCTGAGGATCCAAGAGCCGCTTTACCTACTTTTTTGGTTGTAAGTGAAAGATGTTTATCTTTTAAACTATTACTTCAATTTTTTTATTACATCTGGCTATATTTAATCATAATTAATATGGTCCCTGGGCTACCCTGGTGGCTCAGGCAGTAAAGGATCTGTCTGTAATGCAGGAGATGCAGGAGACCTGGGTGCGATCCCTGGGTTGGGAAGATCCCCTGCAGGAGGGCATGGCAACCCACTCCAGTATTCTTGCCTGGGAAATCCCATGGACAGAGCAGCCTGGCAGCTCATGGGGTTGCAAAGAGTCAGACACGACTGAGTGACTAAGCACAGCACAGTATGGTCCCTAAGCCCTGATCCAGCCAGATAATAAGAATCAAGCCAAAATAAGGAATCAATGGGAATCCTGTCAAAGCAGCTGTGATGTCCTCCTGTTTTTTTTGTTCCCCAGCTAGATTAGAAAGCGTCCGGGCAGGGATAAAGACTTACTTATATAGGTATCACCAACCTTTGTCACAGAACATGACATGTTAGATATGTTGTTCAGTTCAGTTGCTCAGTCGTGTCCAGCTCTTTGCAACCCCGTGGACCACAGCACCTCAGGCCTCCGTGTCCATCATGAATTCCTGAAGTTTACTCAGACTCATGTCCATTGAGTCAGTGATGCCATCCAACCATCTCATCCTCTGTCATCCCCTCTGCTCCTGCTGATATATTGAGTAAATGTTTAATGTGGGTGCTAATGGCCATAAAGGGGCTGTCCTTTCTTTGCCCCTGTTCAATGCACCACAGGTAGTGCTAGTGGTAAAGAACCCACCTGCCAATGCAAGAGGTGCAAGAAACTCAGGTTCCCTGAGTCGCAAAGATCCCCTGGAGAAAGGCATGGCAACCCACTCCAGCATCCTTGTCTGGAGAATCCCATGGACAGAGGACCCTGGCGGGCTGTGGTCCATGGGGGTCCCAAAGAGCCGGACACAACCGAGCACCTGAGCACACACACACCACAGCTGCATCTTGATGAGCCCTGCAAGGTTTCAGAAGCTCTCGGAGCTTTCAGTTCAGTTCAGTTCAGTCGCTCATGAATCGCAGCACACCAGGCCTCCCTGTTCATCACCATCTCCCGGAGTTCACTCAGACTCACGTCCATCGAGTCAGTGATGCCATCCAGCCATCTCATCCTCGGTCGTCCCCTTCTCCTCGGAGCTTTAGCTTTCTTATAATAAAATGAGAATGATCCCTCACCTTCCTTGTAAGGATTAAAGATGATGCACATGTATCTTGAATGCTATCAGCTTTTCTGGCTAATGGGTGCAGGTGAAGGCAATTTATACCAAGAATCAGAGCTTCTCGGCTTCCCCGGTGGTCTAGTGGTGAAGAATCCACCTACCAATGCAGAGGACACGGGTTCAATCCCTAAGCAAGTAAGATTCCACATGCTGCGGAACAACTAAACCCGTGCTCCCTAACTACTGAGCCTGTGCCCTGGAGTCCATGCACCACAACAAGAGAAGCCACCGCAATGAGAAGCCTACACGCCACAGCTAGAGAGCAGCCCCTGCTTACCGCAGCTAGAGAAGAGCCCATGAAGCAATGAAGAGCTTGCACAGCCAAAAGATAAATAAAATTATTAAAAAAGTAATGCAATCCTGTGTTAAAAAAAAAAAAGTATCAGCGGTTCTATTTGAATCTTGTGGGGCCTCTGGGCTCCCTCTCCCATATGATTTTTCTGGACAGCCATCAAGGGTTGCCTTACCAGTGCCCACAGGCCAGTCTGTTAGCTGGCACCTACCCTGATGCCCACCACGCGCTGTTTCTTTCCAGAGCGACAGGCTGCAGGAGTGTTCAGTGAGGCCCTCTCTTGGCATGGATTGTCCAGTCTGAGTAACTCACCGTAAATCTTTTCCTTTTCTCTTCCCCCTTGAGATCGATGGAAGCAAAGATGATTTCTGCGGGATGAGGGTATTCTCCTACTCAGGGATCTGGAGGGTGAATGTGGCACCTCTTACTGAGGACTTCAATAGGAAGTGTTTGTAGATTTAAAGAAAACTTGGAGTTTGGAACAAGCAGAACCAGTCTCACCTCAAATAGTTTTCCATGGATGAGTGAACTCCTTACCTTTAAGCACGGCCTTTAGGATAAATCACTGTTTCCCCCTAATGGATGACAGTGACTCTTGAGACACAAGGATGGACTGGTCTGTGGCCTGAAGTCAGATTTCCAGTAGGAAACTTGGTTTTGAGACCTCGTAGTATTTCCTTTCCTGTCTGCCTTCCTTTCTCTGCCAAGGGGAGCTCCTGACTCAATGATCAGCCAGGTGGCAGCATAAAGCAATAAACCCGGTGATGGTGGAGCCCTCCTTCGACTGCTCAGGTGTCTCCACACCCTCTCCTCTTCCCCCATTTTCACCAGAGCGAAACCGGGACACATCTTCTCCCCCAAGCCTTTGAAAGCCTTTGGCTCAGAAACAGCAGGACCGCAAAGATAAGCCACTGGAAGGGAAAGAGCCGAGGGCTTGTTTACAGCTGGTGTGACATTCTGTGGTGTATCATGCAGAGTAGATCAACTGAGAAGGTCTGGGGGCTTCTATGACCATCACCCCAAAACCCACTCCTGACTAACACTGCCAAGCTCTTGTTTTGTTCAGTAAAGTACTTGACCCGCGGTTTCTCAGAGGCACAGTGAGCAGGTGATGGATGCTGACTGTGCATTCATTACATTTGGAAGAGAGGAAGGGGCGGGAGGATGGAAGGCGTGCCAGGTGACCTTGGGTCTTGCAGGAGCTGCTCTGGACTTTTCATAGCAATGTCCTTACCCCTGGCAGGGAGCTGGGTATTTCTACCCCAGGCCACCAGTGGGTTCTGGAGCCCTGTGGTCTTGCAGTCATGTACAATTCCAACGGATAAGGTGCTCACCTTTTAGCTAGTGTTCCTCATCCTCCAGGACCTTAATTCTTTATATATATATATATGATATTTAGAAATTAATGTTGTAAGAGAGAAAGAGGGAACCTCAAGAGCTCAGACTCTAAAAAGGCGAAAGGGAGTGGAATTCTGTACAAGTGGAGGCATTGTGTTTAGCAATAGAGGAAAGGCAGTGGATATAGGGAAAGACAGGGGTCTGCTGAAAGAGATGGTCATGGGAAAATGAGGTGTTTTTAAAAGTTAAATTCACTTATTTGGCTTCACTGGTCCTTGGTTGTGGCACTCAGGAGCTTCAGTCTTCATCTTGGCCTGTGGCTTGATCCCCTGACCTGGGTCCCTGCATTGGGAGAACAGAGTCTTAGCCGCTGGACCACCAGGGAAGTTCCAGAACTCTGGTTCTTAATTCCCACCGAGAACATTGTGTCTGGCGTTGCTACTTGAGTAATTGTAACTGTACAGATCTCTGTGTCATTTTGGAGCACCAGGCTAATGCCTTGTTAAAAAAAGGAAGAAAATTAAAGTTAGACTCCACGCAGAATTGTTGACTCGTGGATCTGCTCTGGGTGGGCCTAGGACCTCGGAGAGAAGTCCTTTTTCTAGCTAACAATGTAGAGTTTGTGAACAAACTGAATCCCTAAGAAGAGTCACTTTCTTTTCCTTCTCTAGCTATTAAGTGGAGGCCAATATCATGGGGCAGTTACTACCAGCAGGAGCCTTAGTGCTAAGGCTAGCTGGTTCTCTTCTGGGATGGCAAGAAGATACCACTTCTTTAAAAAAAAAAAAAAAATTATTTGTCAAGTCTTACTTGCAGCAGATTCAGGCTTGGGTCTGCCTGACTCCACCGCCTGGTTCCGCTCACTCCTCTGTGTGCCAGCCTCACACAGCACAAGGTGGTGTGTGCCAGTGTAGTCCCAGTGAGTTTTACTTCTGGAAGCATTCAGAGAAGAGTTCTTGCAGCCTGGGGCCAGGAGGAAGCATATCTCTGAGGAGGGGAGGCTTGACTTTGTCCTTCAGGAAGGTCAGGACTTAGACTGAAAGTAAAAGTGCTAGTCACTCAGTCTGTCCCACTCTTTACGACCCCACAGACTGTAGCCTGCCAGGCTTCTCTGTCCATGGGATTTCCCAGGCAAGAACTGAAGTGGGTTGCCATGCCCTCCTCCAGGGGNGGAAGGTCAGGACTTAGACTGAAAGTAAAAGTGCTAGTCACTCAGTCTGTCCCACTCTTTACGACCCCACAGACTGTAGCCTGCCAGGCTTCTCTGTCCATGGGATTTCCCAGGCAAGAACTGGAGTGGGTTGCCATGCCCTCCTCCAGGGGATCTTCCCAACCCAGGGATCAAATCCGGGTTTCCTGCATGGCAGGCAGGTGCTTTACCATCTGAGCCTCCAGGGAAGCTGTCAAGACTTAGATGCATGGGCTGCACATGGATGGATGAGATGGGGAAGAGAGAGGAGTTGGAAAGGACAGTATGAGAAGATGCACAAGAGTATATATTGGGGACATAATGAATTTATGAGGCTGGAGGGACAGTTGAGGGAGAGCTTGTTGAGGGGCCTGGTGTGTAAAGAGTGTTGGGCTTATGGTTGGTAGTAGGAATACCAAAGTGCCATTCCATGTCTCTCATTACCTTCTTGCTCCCACTGACTTGTTTTCCTTTTCTTTTCTTAAATTCATTTGGCTGTGCTGAGTCTTAGTTGCAGCATGTGGGATCTAATTCCCTGACCAGGGATTGAACCCAGGCCCCTTGTATTGGAAGCTAGGAGTCTTAACCAGTGGGCCACCAGGGAAATCCCCCCTCTGACTTGGTTTGCAACCTGGATAATTCCTGGGGAGAGGAGTATCTGATCGTTTCTCTAAGCTGGGAAGGAGGAGATGGCTGCTGGTTCAGTCCTTGCTGCCGCCTGCCTTGGAAGGGCAGGGAGAGAGCGTCTTCCCGGCGCTGTCCGGTGCAGGACCAGCAGAAGGCAGGCGTTAGCATAAAATGAAGAGAGAGAGCACAGGCCGGACTCGCATTAGCAGACAATATTGCTTTGATTGCAGACAACACACATGAATTGAATTGATAAAGGAATCTTCCCATCAAAGCCAGAAATGAGTGGAAATTAACTTTAACAAAGTAAGCAACTGTGATCGAGACAGAAGAAACTCAACCGCATACTTAGTACGTGTCAGCGGCATCGAGTCGCAGAGCATTCAGGCCCATCAGCGCGCGGGTGTGATTAATAAACACTTACCCGGACATTCATCTGACGGGCGACTGACAAAGCCCCACAATGATGGAGAGAAGGGGCATTGCCTCTTGATAGATGCATCTGAAATGCTCATTTACTCCTTTTTGATGGATTTAAATGTTCAGGTACTCTCTCTCCATAGAAATTGATTCTGAAATGGGACTGGGTTAAAAATAAGGGCTAGAGATATAACTGCGTCGACATGGCAGAAAATGTATTCCTCCTAGACATCCATGCATAGACAGACACATGCTGGAGTTAACCAAGGTTTGCGAGATGCTGGGGGTGGGGAGGGCTGCTTATTTTTTAAGTGTGAAGTGGGATAGATAGACACAAAAATCCATCTGAGAGTCTGTAAATAATGTTGGAGGCTATGACCCAAACACTAGCCTTTTTCTTTCTTGTCTGAAACAGTTTAAAAATTATCTATTGGGGAAAAGATCTCAAAGAATAGGTTTACGTTTGGACTTACTAAGATTTGCACCAGATCTGATTTTCCACTGGAGGAGGCACGGATGTGGCCATGGATGAATGATGAATTTGCCCCCAGAGGCAGGAAGCTCATTCATCAGGCCCCCATCCACCCTCCCCAGATAACAAGGTAGGTCTGGGTTTGCTAGGTTGAGTTTGCAACACTGGCACCACTGTCCCTTTGGGTGCAAAGCCCAGGCCAGCAGGCTCCTGGCACTCCACCTGCAACTCTGTGTCTGCTCAGGCAGACTTCTAATGAGGTGTTTTTAAAAGTTAAATTCACTTATTTGGCTTCACTGGTCCTTGGTTGTGGCACTCAGGAGCTTCAGTCTTCATCTTGGCCTGTGGCTTGATCCCCTGACCTGGGTCCCTGCATTGGGAGAACAGAGTCTTAGCTGCTGGACCACCAGGGAAGTTCCAGAACTCTGGTTCTTAATTCCCACCGAGAACATTGTGTCTGGCGTTGCTACTTGAGTAATTGTAACTGTACAGATCTCTGTGTCATTTTGGAGCACCAGGCTAATGCCTTGTTAAAAAAAGGAAGAAAATTAAAGTTAGACTCCACGCAGAATTGTTGACTCGTGGATCTGCTCTGGGTGGGCCTAGGACCTCGGAGAGAAGTCCTTTTTCTAGCTAACAATGTAGAGTTTGTGAACAAACTGAATCCCTAAGAAGAGTCACTTTCTTTTCCTTCTCTAGCTATTAAGTGGAGGCCAATATCATGGGGCAGTTACTACCAGCAGGAGCCTTAGTGCTAAGGCTAGCTGGTTCTCTTCTGGGATGGCAAGAAGATACCACTTCTTTAAAAAAAAAAAAAAAATTATTTGTCAAGTCTTACTTGCAGCAGATTCAGGCTTGGGTCTGCCTGACTCCACCGCCTGGTTCCGCTCACTCCTCTGTGTGCCAGCCTCACACAGCACAAGGTGGTGTGTGCCAGTGTAGTCCCAGTGAGTTTTACTTCTGGAAGCATTCAGAGAAGAGTTCTTGCAGCCTGGGGCCAGGAGGAAGCATATCTCTGAGGAGGGGAGGCTTGACTTTGTCCTTCAGGAAGGTCAGGACTTAGACTGAAAGTAAAAGTGCTAGTCACTCAGTCTGTCCCACTCTTTACGACCCCACAGACTGTAGCCTGCCAGGCTTCTCTGTCCATGGGATTTCCCAGGCAAGAACTGGAGTGGGTTGCCATGCCCTCCTCCAGGGGATCTTCCCAACCCAGGGATCAAATCCGGGTTTCCTGCATGGCAGGCAGGTGCTTTACCATCTGAGCCTCCAGGGAAGCTGTCAAGACTTAGATGCATGGGCTGCACATGGATGGATGAGATGGGGAAGAGAGAGGAGTTGGAAAGGACAGTATGAGAAGATGCACAAGAGTATATATTGGGGACATAATGAATTTATGAGGCTGGAGGGACAGTTGAGGGAGAGCTTGTTGAGGGGCCTGGTGTGTAAAGAGTGTTGGGCTTATGGTTGGTAGTAGGAATACCAAAGTGCCATTCCATGTCTCTCATTACCTTCTTGCTCCCACTGACTTGTTTTCCTTTTCTTTTCTTAAATTCATTTGGCTGTGCTGAGTCTTAGTTGCAGCATGTGGGATCTAATTCCCTGACCAGGGATTGAACCCAGGCCCCTTGTATTGGAAGCTAGGAGTCTTAACCAGTGGGCCACCAGGGAAATCCCCCCTCTGACTTGGTTTGCAACCTGGATAATTCCTGGGGAGAGGAGTATCTGATCGTTTCTCTAAGCTGGGAAGGAGGAGATGGCTGCTGGTTCAGTCCTTGCTGCCGCCTGCCTTGGAAGGGCAGGGAGAGAGCGTCTTCCCGGCGCTGTCCGGTGCAGGACCAGCAGAAGGCAGGCGTTAGCATAAAATGAAGAGAGAGAGCACAGGCCGGACTCGCATTAGCAGACAATATTGCTTTGATTGCAGACAACACACATGAATTGAATTGATAAAGGAATCTTCCCATCAAAGCCAGAAATGAGTGGAAATTAACTTTAACAAAGTAAGCAACTGTGATCGAGACAGAAGAAACTCAACCGCATACTTAGTACGTGTCAGCGGCATCGAGTCGCAGAGCATTCAGGCCCATCAGCGCGCGGGTGTGATTAATAAACACTTACCCGGACATTCATCTGACGGGCGACTGACAAAGCCCCACAATGATGGAGAGAAGGGGCATTGCCTCTTGATAGATGCATCTGAAATGCTCATTTACTCCTTTTTGATGGATTTAAATGTTCAGGTACTCTCTCTCCATAGAAATTGATTCTGAAATGGGACTGGGTTAAAAATAAGGGCTAGAGATATAACTGCGTCGACATGGCAGAAAATGTATTCCTCCTAGACATCCATGCATAGACAGACACATGCTGGAGTTAACCAAGGTTTGCGAGATGCTGGGGGTGGGGAGGGCTGCTTATTTTTTAAGTGTGAAGTGGGATAGATAGACACAAAAATCCATCTGAGAGTCTGTAAATAATGTTGGAGGCTATGACCCAAACACTAGCCTTTTTCTTTCTTGTCTGAAACAGTTTAAAAATTATCTATTGGGGAAAAGATCTCAAAGAATAGGTTTACGTTTGGACTTACTAAGATTTGCACCAGATCTGATTTTCCACTGGAGGAGGCATGGATGTGGCCATGGATGAATGATGAATGTGGTCCCCAGAGGCAGGAAGCTCATTCATCAGGCCCCCATCCACCCTCCCCAGATAACAAGGTAGGTCTGGGTTTGCTAGGTTGAGTTTGCAACACTGGCACCACTGTCCCTTTGGGTGCAAAGCCCAGGCCAGCAGGCTCCTGGCACTCCACCTGCAACTCTGTGTCTGCTCAGGCAGACTCCTGGAGGGCTGTGTGTCCTGGCCCAATCGTGGGGGTCATGTTTGTTTGAGGTGTGATGTTGCAAAAGGTACTGCCAAGTACAGGATTCCCTGGGAGACAGAGTATGTCTCCATCACTCTTCAGACTCTTTAAGACAAGAAAAGTCTAGTTTGGGGGCTCTGTGTAGGGCAGTTTTATTTATCCAAACAATACCGTCCCCAGGCACAGATGCCATGAATCACCTCATGAATCTTCCTGTAAAATACAGGAGGTGCTCTTAGAGTCCTGAGATTCTGTTTCAGAAATGTCTACCCGGGCACAGAAGGAGAATTCAAGGCCCCTGTCAGCCCTGCTCAGTTCCCACTGGGGCTGAACAGACTGTCATGAGCAAGACGGTCTTCCTTAGGCCTCCATCTCTGAGTGGCTTCAGACGGTAAAGAATCTGCCTGCAGTGCCAGAGACCTGGGTTCTATCCCTGGGTCGGGAAGATGGAATGGCAACCCACTTCAGTATTCTTGCCTGGAGAATCCCATGGACAAAGGAACCTGGTGGGCTACAGTCTATGGGGGTCACAAAGAGTCTGACATGACTCGGTAACTAACTTTCACTTTACTGAAAGAATCAAAGGACCTGGATAACTTTAGAAATGCTCTCCAGGGTTCTGAGGCGTGGCACTGGGCCCCTTAGGAATTCTCCCAGATACAAAGGACAAAAAAAAATCTAACAAACAATGGTTTAAACACATAGGATGTTATTTTTTTTCATGGAAACCATGTGTGGAGAAGCTGTGCAATTACGCTCTTAGGGAATCTAGGCTTTTCTTATCTTTCCTCCCCAGCATTTGTCGTCTGTTGTCTTTCATGTTCTCATTTGCCCCCGTGGCGGGCAGAAGGCTGCGCTCCATACCTCATTACGTTCCAGGCAGTGGGGAGAAGAAGGAGACAGACAAAGAGTGGCCACGGGCTTCTCGTCAGGAACCAAAGCTTCCCGGGAGCTCCACCTGGATTTCCATCCATCCTTCCTGGAGGGAGTGGGGAACAGGGGCAGGGTGAGGATCAGGTCAGGCAGTCACTCATGTCCGCAGGAGGGAGAAGGAGGAGGTGCCTCTGATTCAGAGACTGTGGTCGGGGTGTCACAGTCTGCATGGGCTTAGACAGCATACGTTTATTTTCTCACATCCTGGAGCCTGGAAGTCGGAGGTCAGGGTGCCAGCAGGGTTAGGTTCTTGGTGAAGGTCCTCTTTCTGATTTGCAGATAGCTGTCTTCTCATTCTGTCCTCAGATGGTGTCAAGCAGAAGGAGAGAGAAAGCAGGTTCTCTCCTGTTGCTCTGTTGTGTCTGGGTCTTTGTGACCCCAAGGACTATACAGTCCAAGGAATTCTCCAGGCCAGAATCCTGGAGTGGGTTGCCATGCCCTCCCCCAGGGGATCTTCCCAACTCAGGAATCGAACCCAGGTCTCCGCATTGCAGGCAGATTCTTTACCAGCTGAGCCACCAGGGAAGCCCTGTCTCTTCTTGCTGCTGCTGCTGCTGCTGCTAAGTCGCTTCAGTCGTGTCCGACTCTGTGTGACTCCAGAGACAGCAGCCCACCAGGCTCCCCCGTCCCTGGGATTCTCCAGGCAAGAACCCTGGAGTGGGTTGCCATTCCCTTCTCCAATGCATGAAAGTGAAAAGTGAAAGTGAAGTCGCTCAGTCGTGTCCGACTCTTTGTGACCCCATGGACTGCAGCCCACCAGGCTCCTCCGTCCATGGGATTTTCCAGGCAAGAGTACTGGAGTGGGGTGCCTTCTCCACTGTCTCTTTTTATTAGGGTGTTAACCCAACCGATAATTCTTCATTCTCATGACCTAACGATGGCCCAGAAGCCCTACCTCCTAATACCATTGCATTAGAAGTTAGTGTGAATTTTGGGGAGACAGAAACATTCAATCCGCAGCAGGGGTGGTGAGAATTGTAGAGAGGGTTTTTGTTGTTGGAGTGTAATTGCTTTACAACGTTGTGTTAGTTTCTGCTGTGCAACAAGGTGACTCAGCTGCATGTATACACATATTTCCTCCCTCCTGGATCTCCCTCCCCCCTCCCTCTGCATTCCACCCGCCCAGGTCCCCACAGAGCACTGAGCTGAGCTCCCTGTGCGCTACAGCATGTTCTATAGGATGGGCTTTTAAGTGAGGTTGACTCAAGATTTGCCACCTGAGGGTTCAGAAACCCTGCAACCTGCCAGACACACATTTTCTTTTAATGCTTGGTTGAACTAGCTGAACTCTCACCCCACCCCGGTAAGTCTAGTGCCCTCCCAAGCCTTCTGGGGGTCCCTGCAGCCTGCTTCCACTGAAGCCCCCCTTTTCTCTCTGCAGAATGTTCCCGAAGGCTCCACTCTCTCCTTCCTCCTTCGTTCTCCCTTCTTAGTACGGGGCTCTTACAGCCGCGGTGTTTTCTTTTCTATGCACATCTTTCATTCTTTTCAGTTAACTGGTTTTTACTTTAATCAGCTTCAGGGCTAAGGAATAAAACAGTATTTAGGACAAAATTTTTCTCAGAACGGTGAGTTCGCATTTTTCAAGAAAATTTTCTGAAGGGTTATTTACCTTTTTCCATCTGTAATCTGATTCTCAACGCCTTTTCAGAACAGAATCTCCCTTTTTCACCTTGAGATAGTTTTTCCTTTTCTTATGGACTCTGTGAGGCTGACATGTTTGTGGACTCAATACATCCGTGAGCTCTAACTAGTCTCTCCCTTTCCAATAGCCTTTGATGTCAGTCCTTTCCAAAGGCCCAGTAGTCACATTTCATGAAAAGAGAAATAAAGTGGAAGGTTTTTATCCCCCTGCCACCGATCAGAAATATGAAAATGATGTCTATTTTCTTTAGTAACAGCTAAGGGCAGAGACTGCAAATGAACCTCCCTCCATTAGGCACAATCAATAGAGATTTGGAGGTTTTCCTCCTAGTCTGGACTCCCCTTTGGGAACGAATGTGAGAATGAGGCCCGTTTTATGCAAAGGCCAGACGACAAAGGGAGCTGCTGGTCGCTGTCCATGTGATTCCAGGAATGGCCGGGCCTGGGGCTCAGGTCCTGGGCTCTCTGGTGGCAGGAGGTAATGATGGATGGAGGTCCAATCTGAAGGTCTGAGCTGCCATGAATGAGGCGGGCCTGCTGTGCTTGCCCGGGGCCGAGCTTTCTCAGCAGTCACTTTATAGCTTGCTGGGAAGCCCTGCCCTGTTTCTGTGATGCGCAGGGCAGCCTGTCGGGTGAGACTGGACCAGCGAGGGCTGGACAGTGAGAGGAAGCAGGCCATCCAGGGTTTGGTAAGCCTCCTGCGTGGAGAGGGGACACAGAACTGCCCTCCTGTCGTGGGGGTCCCTCTGAGTCAGCTGGAGACTCCTCTGGGGCAGCTGGAAATGCAGTCCTGAAGGCTGCCCCCATTGTGTCCTCCCATGTACCCCCAGCTTCCGCAGAGCCCCTCAAAAGGGGCAACCTGAGGTTAGAAGGGGAGGCTACCCTGGGGGAGAGGAGGAGGTGGTTAAAAAGCCCCTCTCTAGGCTAAAGCACTGAAGTCCTCTGGCGCAGCCTGCAGGGAGATGCCCAAGGGGCCGTAAAGAGGCAGGCGCTTCTCCCAAGGATGCTTGGGCGGACAGATAGCAGACACATGCCGGCCCCAGAGGATGCTGCAAGGACGCAGCTCTGCCCAGGGCTCAGGCACTCCTGTAAACAGAGCATCTCCAAGACTTCCTTAGGACAGAATTTTGTATTCTGGAAGGGCTTCCTTGGGCTCTCACTTACCTTGAGTGTCTGGGGCACCCGTGTGGCCCCAAGACCTGACGATAACAATGCTTCCAACAAGCACAATAATGATGGCTGATTCCACCGACCCAAGAGGAGAACAAAGGAGGAGGCCACGTGCTCAGCAAAGCAGCTTCTCATCTACCTGAACAGCGAAGGTGCAGAACTGCACGAGTGATGGACCCGCAGGCTTGCTGCGTGCGCTACCTTTGTCTGTTCCTCCAGCCTTCTTGATGGCTTCTAAACCCCCCAGCCCCTCACATCTCCAGCCCCGTGAGGCAAGACTGTGCCAGCCCTGGGTGTCCTCGCAGAGGGGACTGAAGGGCAGGGACAGAGGTCCGGTCCTGGAGATGAGGAGGAAGGGCAGAGAGTTGGGCTGGGAAGGGGACGGGAAGAGCGCTTGGCAGCCTATGCATATGCCCATGGGCCCCTCTGCACCCTCGCCGCCACCTTGTTGGCACTAAAAGGAAAAGGGGCACGAGGCGGACAGGATGCAGCCGAGCTGGTGGCTGTGGCGTGGGGCCTGTGATTCAGTGAGCCCAGACAGCCCCGAGGTGGTGGGAAGAGGGTGTGTGCTCGTGAGTGCTGCCGTTGGCAGGGCTCTGTGCCCAGCCGCTGTCCTGCATCGTCACCTTTGTGCCTCCAAACAGCCCCACCAGCTAAGCTGTGGGCTCTGCTCTGGAGATGAAAATACCGAGGCTCAGAGATATTGTCCAGGGTCCTGTGTAAGTGGCTGGGAAAACATAGCTGTACCTGTCCTGTGAGGTTCCCGGCTCTTTCTCTGGCTCCGGGGGGAGGTGGGGGTGCACTGCCACACTGGTTCCCTCCTCAGAGCCCCTCACCAGCAGCTGCAAGAGCTGAGCCCTGACCCACCCAACAGATTGCCCTGTAGGCTCGGGGTGGCAGGGCCAAGCCCCTCTCTGCACCGGGCTGGACTCCAAGCTGATGGCCTGGCGCTCAAGGGACCCCAGGCCTGCTCTCAGCCCTGTCCCACCATGGGGCTTCTCTTCTTCTCCATATAAGTAACAGTGGCGTGAAGATGCTGCAGCTAGAGAGATCGCTGGGCTCTGGGAGGGAGACAGCTTGCTGCCCCAGCTGTGGAGGGTGGTTTGCCTTCAAAACCGAAAAGACACACAGCGTGGTCAGACCATCCATGTTTCTCACGGGACACTTTGGTTTCTAGTCCTCCTGTGAAGTGCATTTCCTTAGAAGGGTGAGCGCACTCCCCTCCTTCCCTCTCGCACACCCTCACACACACGTGGCTCTGTATTCAAAGAGCCTTTCTGCCTGGGATGCAGTTCTGCTTCTGGCAAGGCAGGAACTGTGTCCTGAAGAGTGAGCAGGCCTCGGGGGGGGCAGGGAGGGAGGGGAGAGATGACAACCACAGGGCCTTGGTTCCTCCCTCCTGGCCCCAGGGCTCACCAGTTACAGAGGAAGCCGCAAAACCAGCACCAGTTACCACAGATGCCACGTGCTGTTGGGGACTGGTTTGAGTTGGTTCGTGGACTGGAGTGGTGGACCCTGCATGTGTGGAGCCGGAGACTCACAAGGGTCAGGAGGCACCAAGGCTGGGAGAAAAAAGGCCTGGGAGAGCCTTTTTTGGAGAGCAGGAGATGTTGGCAGGCGTGGGGAGAACCAGTGCTAAACTAACATCATGGGCCAGACCGGAACACTTTGGTGTTTTCTGGAAAGCTGTTTGCCAGGTCACGGGGAGGTCAGGGCCTGCCTTCTGATCTTCTCCCTGTGCTTGGCTCACCCCCAGCAACTTGCTTTGGGAACAGACCTAGGAAATGTTTCCCTGGTCCATGAATATCCCTCAGCATCAAGTCAGAGATTCCCCGAGAGGGTAAGTGGTTGAACGCGTTGGCTTAACAGACAGACGTTTGAATCCCAGCTCTGCCACCTGCTGGTTGTGGGACCGGGCAAATCAGTTAAACTCTAGCCTCCTCAGTTTCATCACTGATAAAATGGGTTCCTCACTGGTTCCTGGTGGGGAGTCAGTGCCACAGTCTAGCATGAACACACCCTCTACGTTATTTGTTGATGGACAAAATGAGATGATGCTCGTAAGATTTTTCAGGCAGTGAGTGACATGTCGTAAATGGTAAATGTCCAGTGATGATAACTGGCATTAACATTATCACCTTTTGGACTGCAGTGCTCAAGGCAGATGGGCCACCTGAGCCCATACTCACAGCCACTGGGGGCAGAGTGCGCCATCCTCAGTCCCCGGCCACATGCATGTTCAGTTGCTAAGTCATGTTCGACTCTTTGTGACCCCATGGACTTTAACCTGCCAGGCTCCTCTGTCCACAGGATTCTCCAGGCAAGAATATTGGAGTGGGTTTGCCATTTCCTTCTCCAGGGGATCTTCCTGATCCAGGGATCAAACCCACATTTCTTATGCCTCCTGCACTGGCAGGTGGGTTCTTTACCACTGAAGCTACCTGGGCTTCCCAATCTGGCCATGTGGCCACAGTATAAAAGTTTAGTCCAGACAATCAGGAGACAATTTTCAACTTTGATGACTTGTTTGAAGTGCACGCCTAGCCAGGAACCCACACCCACCAAGGGTCAGCTTCCTCCTCCTTCCCCACAACCCCCCACCTTTGCGTGAGAGTCCGTGGGAGGGCACACAGTCTTGAATGCTTTATCTCTTGAAGCTTGGCAGCCCCCCAGCATCTGTCTTTGCTCCCTCACAGAGGTGGCAAGAAAGGTCAGCATCTGCTCTCCATACCTTTCCTGCTGGCCTTGGTGCTTCCTGGCCCTTGGAGACCAGGGGCTCCATTGCAACAACAAAGCCACATTGCTTTCTCCTGTAGCTAAAAGGATAGAAGCCCATTTTCTCCTCTCACTGTTGCACAGACAGCCTCAGAGGTTCTGTCGAACATTTCGCGTCCTGGGGAGGCTTCATCTCCTGGAACTGACATGCCTGGAGCCCTCATACAGCTCCCGAGATGAAACAGAAGGCTGTCAGTTGCCCCGAGGACCTCCCACCTCCAGCTTGGGGTCTCTGTTTCACCTCCAAGTGACCCAAGTCCCCACTCCATCATCAGATGGCCTTTGGCTGGAGACAGATGCAGTCTGGGGGTTGGCAGGGCCATTCGAGCCCTCTGTCATGCCAGCCTCCTCTGCCTGTTCAGTCTTCCTCTGGAGGCAGCCACCAGGTCAGGGCAGTGGCCACGGTCTAGACCAAGCTGGCATCTGAAGGCTCCTTTGTCCCCATTGTGCTGTAAGTTCCTTGCTCAATTCAGAACTCACTGGCTTCACCCCCTTGGTGTTGTTGCACAGTGAGGAGAATTTGTGAGACAATTCCACATTGGAAAGTCACCTGTCTAGAATGTTTCAGACTATACATTTCAGAGAACTCACATTTGATATCAACTGGCATTGATTGGGTGGATTATTCTAAAGGGTCTTTCCTAGTAGTAGGTAATAATTACCTCCAAACAAAACACAACTGTGGTTCTGCCTAACAAAACTTAAAAGCAGAGGTTTCCCTGGAGGTCCAGTGGTTAAGAATCTGCCTGGCAATGCAGGGGACATGGGCCTGATCCCTGGTCCAGGAAGATCCCACATGTTATGGGGCAGCTAAGTGGTGAGCTGCAGCTGCTGAGTCCCAGAGCTGCAACTGCTGAAGGCTGTGTGCTCTAGCACCCATGTTCCACGACAAGGAAGCCACCACAATGAGAAGACTGCACACCGCAACGAAGGGTAGCTGCCCCTTTCTTTTGTAAATTCTGGCTCTATATTGGTATTTCTTTTTGATGAGTCTTTGTCACTATATTTTCCTTTGATTCTTTAAGCATGATTTCCCTTAGTTTAATTCTTTGCCAGAGAATTCTTTACTAACTGAGCCATAGGGAAGCCCAAGAATATTGGGTAGTCTATCCCTTCTCCAGCGGATCTTCCTGACCTAGAAATCGAACTGGGGTCTCCGAAATTACAGATGGAGTCTTTACCAACTGAGCTATCAGGGAAGTAGTAGTAGTAGTGAAGTCACTCAGCCATGTCTGACTCTTTGTGACCCCATGGACTGTAGCCTACCAGGCTCCTCCCTCCATGGGATTCTCCAGGCAAGAGTACTGGAGAGGGTTGCCATTTCCTTCTCCCCTTATAATAATTATTTTGAAGTCTTTGTGAAGTTTAACATCTGAAATTCCTCAGAGACAGTTTCTAATAACTACTCCCCACCTCCCCGCCTCAAAGTATTTATCTCCTTTTCCTGTTTGTGTATTTTGCATTAAGTAATTTTCTGTTGAATTTTCTAGATATTTCAGATTATGTGTGCATGTGCTCAGCCATTTCAGTTGTGTTCTACTTTTTTCGACGCTATGGACTGTTGCCCACCAGGCTCCTCTGTCCCTGGGGTTCTCCAGCCAAGAATACAGAAGTGGGTTGCCATTCCCATCTTCAGGGGATCTTCCCAAACCAGGGACCAAACCCAAGTCTCCTGTGCCTCCTGCATTGCAGGTGGATTCTTTACCACAGAGCTACTGGGCAAGCCCATTTCAGATAATATATTATAGCAACTCTAGATCCAAATTCCACCCATTGCCCCTTTCAGATGTTGTTGCTATTGCTGGGGTTTGTTTGTTTGCTCACTTGTTTGGTGACTTGACTAATTTCAGAGTCTGTTTCCCTTGCCATGTGCACCTGCTGATGTTTTTTTTCAGTTTTACCTAAAGTATTTTTATTTTTGATTCTGGCTTCCTAGGGGTCATCTCCATGTCAGTATAACTTATCGATCCACCAGTGATTGATCAGAGGTTGTGTTTGAACACCTTAAGGCTGTAAGAATTCCATCTTTTGCTAATAGATCTGTATGGAGGTTGGGGAACATACTGAAAATTTAGATCACTTACAAATCTTCCCTGGATTTTGCTTTTCATCTGGTCCCTGTGTCTCTCCTCTGTGTTTACACAAGTAGTTATTAAGAACTGGTGTTCAGCAGGGATGTGTGATAGCGAGGGCCCTCTCCGGTCTTCCTTGTTTGTGTTCAGAACTGCAAACGTGTGCCACTTTCGAGACTGCCAGTACCATCGGGTCCATCGTGGCTGTCTTCTTGTGTGGAGCTTTCTGTTACATTTCTGGCCAGTCTGACAGTATGTTATTTGCCCCGACCTCAGGCTCTCTGGGATGTTAACCTTTGCTTGGAACTAGAATCGCTACCATTTCTGACAGTGCCCGTGGCATGGGCTTTTTCTGCATTCTACTCACAGTCAAGTCAGGTCTGTGTGCTGGAGAGGGTGCTACCTGTCATGGGCCACCCTGCCCTGATCAGACTACCAAACCAGAGCTGGGGTGGAGGGGAGACAAGGAGGTGATAGCTGGGATCAGCTCCAGGCTAACAGGCCAGAGTCCCGGTGTTCTTTCCAAAAGTTCAGTGGTCTTTCTTGAAAAAGTATTTTGTGAGTTTTATATGCCTTTGATTGCATCCCGAAATGGTTGTTTTTGACCATTTTGCCTAGTTTTGTCATTAGCTTTTAATTTTTTTTAAAAAAAGTTTTAACTTATTGTAAATTGAAGGATAATTGCTTTACAATATTGGCTTCGTTTCTGCCAGATATCAACATGAATTAGCCATAGGTGTACACGTATCCCCTTCCTTGTCATTCGTTTTTGAGAAGAGCTTCTGCCGAACTTCTCACTCTGTCCTTATGTTTTGTCATAACCACGTGCACCCTGAACTTTATAGATAAAGTGTTTAAAAACTGTACATTGACAGGATAGGAGGAAGGAGAGTGAAATCTTTATATTCCCAAGTATGCAAAGGAGGCAACTTGGCAATGCCTAGAACTGAAAAAAACATCAAGAAGTAGCAATAAGAACATGTTACTTAAAGATATGAATATGAATAAACCAACTACAAGAAGTAAAAATGGCTACTTTTGGAGGAAGAGGAAATGGGGAAGAGGGACATGAGTGAGAAATATGTAGATTCACTAAACTATGTCTATATATAACTTTCACAAAAATAAAAAATTTCAAAAGTAGTAGGGAAAAAAGATTGAAAGAAAATTAAACCTTTAAGGTCACGTGGTCCACTGGAGAAGGGAATGGCAAGCCACTTCAGTATTCTTGCCTTGAGAACCCCATGAACAGTATGAACAGGCAAAATGATAGGATACCAAAAGAGGAACTCCCCAGGTCATTAGGTGCCCAATATGCTACTGGAGATCAGTGGAGAAATAAGTCCAGAAAGAATGAAGGGATGGAGCCAAAGCAAAAACAATACCCAGTTGTGCATGTGACTGGTGATAGAAGCAAGATCCGATGCTGTAAAAAGCAATACTGCATAGGAACCTGGAATGTCAGGTCCATGAATCAAGGCAAATTGGAAGTGGTCAAACAAGAGATG
>SJYT01030260.1:0-28726 GCA_006410635.1 Cephalophus harveyi
AGTGATCACATCATCATGATTATCTGGGTCGTGAAGATCTTTTTTGTACAGTTCTTCCGTGTATTCTTGCCACCTCTTCTTAATATCTTCTGCTTCTGTTAGGTCCATACCATTTCTGTCCTTTATCAAGCCCATCTTTGCATGAAATTTTCCCTTGGTATCTCTAATTTTTGGAGTTTTTAAAAAAGTATTGTGCTAAGTTTGAGCAAACTCCCAAAGATAGTGAAGGCCAGGGAAGCCTGGCGTGCTGCAGTCCATGGGGTTGTACAGGACTGAGCAACTGAACAACAGCAGCAAATTATACTAAGTATTTAAAATGGATAACCCATATAGTGTTTCATCTCTTAGAGTGTATTTATATGTGACAATATTTATTAACATTGTATAGTAACTTACAGAACTAATTTCATCATAAACTACATACCTAAACTACAAGTTCAGTCGCCAAGTTGTATCCAACTCCCTGTCCATGGGATTCTCCAGGCAAGGATACTGGAGTGTGTTGCCATGCCCTTCTCCAGGGGATCTTCCTCACCCAGGGGTCAAACCAATGTCTTTTACATCTCCTATATTGGCAGGTGGTTTCTTTACCAAGGGGCACAATGAAATTTTGAACTTAAATAAAATATCTCAAAGTGCTATTCATTTGAATGAAACTCTGTCGCTGTTAAAACATCAAAGTGTGCTGGAATGCTTTTTATTTTACTAAGAGCATTCATTTTAGTCCATTAGTTCTGAATTCAAACATTGAGCAGAAAGATTTTTTTTTATATATTTAGTTCAGTTTAGATTGGCTCAATATTTTGTCTCTCTCAACCCATTCATGAATCTGTCTCTCACTAGTAATCCAACTACATGTATCTAGAACTGCAATCAAGATTTATCAAGAATAGGGGAGAAAAGAAATGGGAAAGGGTAGAAAGGAGTTCGCTAAATATCTGACTTTCCTGAAGTTACTTTCCATTAGTAGAAACCAAAGTATATAAAATCAGTCTCTCTCTGGTTAACTCCCTTGAGAGGCAGAACATAACTCATTTCCCTTTGTATCCTGTTCCCTTTCATTAACCCAAAGAATCAGACTCATGGTAGATTCTCAGGAAACTGAATTTGAATGGTTCATAGGAAAAAATTACAATAATAGAAAATTAAAATATTACTTTTAATCTAATATGATGTAGCTTTTATTTATATCAATTTGTATTCCTACAAGTTCCAAAAGTGCCAACCAATTAGCAATGTATATTAAATAGATCTTTCTAGGATTTTCCAAGGCAGAAAAGGACATAAATAAACCCTGATTTCCCCTTACAAAGAAATTCCGGAATAGGTACAAAGCTTTAATTATAAGCATGAAATAATTAGTATATAGAAAAATAATAAATATCCCAAATTATAAAGAAAGATAATTGATGTGAAAACATTAGTTCATTTAGTAGTGTAAATTACAAAGTGTTTTTCATATATTATGGATTTTTTCCTTTTAGCTATTAAAGCAGACATTTTTTATGCCATTTTCTAAGATTTGGGAAGAATTAAATTTAACTAACTTGCTACTTGAGAAGCAGTAGAGGGTTTTGATTAAGAACACTACCTCAGGAGCTCGCCTGTTTGGATTTGGATCCAGTGAGGCTCTGAGTGGATTACTTAACCTTCTTACCTCAGTTTTCTTATCTGTAAAATGGAGAAATGATGATAACTTACTTTATCAAATTGTTGGAGGACTAAAAGTAACTCTTGTAAAACCTGGGATGTAATAAGCACTCTATTAATGTCAGTTCTTATTGCTCATAGACGTAGATTATATCACAGGTAACCTTTTACTCAGTCCCAGGGCTTGTACTACTAAAATATTTTGCTCGCTGTCTTTTTTTCTGATTGGACAAATTGAGCAGTATGCATTTTAATTGATTCAGGAAGAAGAAGGTGGATATGTGTTAGAATCTTAGACCATTTTATGAAAAAGCCAAGACTTAAGTTGTAGCTTGAGGAAAAGTACAGATGCACTTTAGGAAAATTAACCTGACTTTCATTATTTAGCGGAGGTAGAAAGTGAGGATTAGAAGACTAGCAAAACTCCAGATGCGAGTTTCTGATTTGTAGCAGCAGGAGTAGAAAGGCTGAAAACATGTGATTCAAAGATAATGGTTAAGACAGGCGGAGAGGCAGCCAGCAAATCAAGAGCAGCATAATGATAGTGTTGGTGAACTGGAAGAATGACAAGAGTAGGGAGACGCAGGAAAAGACAGGGCTGCTTGTAAATAAAGTAGAGGGGGGCCAAGTTGTAGAACTGTGTAGGTGTGACACACACTGCACCAGCCAGTGGTGAGGTCACGAACATACCGGGCGCACAGCTGTGGCATGCACTTTATCCTAAAGATCTGGAGAGCCAGTCCATCTCAGGAGGCCCACTGTGGCATTTATAGATTATTGTTTGTTGTTGTTCAGTCGCTAACTTGTGTCCAACTCTGCAACCCCATGGACTATAGATTCTCAGGCTCCTCTGTTCATGGGGTTTTCCAGGCAAGAATACTGGAGTGGGTTGCCATTTCCTTCTCCAGAGGATCTTCAATAATGCATATTAATGAAATACTTAAATATATTTTTATGCGTTCTTTATATTTTGGAAATTTGAAAAGGTAATTAAAACATTTTGGCTACAGTATGAAGTACATTCCTGAAAATCCTCACGTTCAAAAAAAAAAAAAAAAAAAACCCACTTAAAATAACAGACCTTAAGGAAAAAATGGGTCTGGGAAAGACCACTCAAACCCTGAACAACTGAACTAGAGCAGTGGTTCTCAAACTTTGCTGCTCATTGAAAACACATGGAGAATATTTGAAAACTACTAATGCCCTGGCTCCCACCCCCAGACATTCTAAATTAAATGGTATGAGGGGAGAGCCTAGGCATCAGGATTCTAAAAGGTCCACAAGTGATGGTAACAGGGAGCAAAGCTTGAGAACCAGTGGACAGCATTAAGAGAGACAATAACAGTCCAAATGAGAAGAACACATTTAAGAGAATGTAATATGTGAAACTCCTGACAAGTAAAGAAATGCTAGGGCTTCCCAGGTGGCGCTAGTGGTAAAGAACCCGCCTGCCAATGGAGGAGATGCAAGAGACAGCGAGTTTGATCCCTGGGTTGGGAAGATCCTGTGGAGGAGGGCATGGCAACACACTCCAATGTTCTTGCCAGGAGAATCCCATGGACAGAGGAGCCTGCAGTCTATGGTCAATTGGGTTGCAAAGAGTCAGACACAACTGAAGCAACTGAGCACACATGCAATAAGATGCTATAGTATGCAATGAGATGCTATAGTATGCAATGAGATGCTATAGTATGCTATGAGATGCTATAGTATGCAATGAGATGCTGTACCTTTAAAAAAAAATTGGAGGTGTCTTGAAAATGACAGTTTATGGAAGAAAGACACTGCTAAATGATGGAAGCAAGGGCAGAAGAGCATCACCCTCAAAAGTTGCAGACAGCACAAAATTAGAGATGCCAGAGACAGATGGCTCTGACCTGTTGTGTGTTGTTGCTTTTGTGCAGATCTAGGAGAAATGCAAAATAAGCACTATCAAAATGGAGTACGTGGCTGAGCTAAGCTGAGGGGACAGCGGGATGCCACAGAGTGAAAAGGTGTCATTTGGGTACCATATTCTTCCAGGCCAGGAGTAATCCGAGTAATCCAAGTCAACCATGTGACTTTTAGCTGTTGGTTCTTGGTAGCACAGGACATTAAAGTGCTAGAAAAAATTACCTACATACCAACCTGCTTTCTGCACTATTCTAAGGTTACTCCCCTATTTAACAACCACATGTGAGCTGATTTATACCACACAAAACAGTGTTCTAACACAGCATACTACTATTCCACGGCATATCTGGTCTTTGACTTTGGTTAACCTGCCCTTATTTTACTTACCTCCTGTGGCTGGGGCTGTGTGCTCAGTCGCTTTAGTCATGTCTGACTCTTTGGACTCTCCTGCCGCGCTACTCTGTCCATGGAATTTTCCAAGCAAAAATACTGGAATGGGTTGCCATTTCCTTCTCCAGGGGATCTTCCCAACCCCTGGATCGAACCTACATCTTCTGTATTGCAGGCAGATTCTTTACCACTGAGCCACCAGGCAGGTTGGTCTTATGTCTCCTCTGACTTTGGCCTGAGAAGGTGCTTGATTCATACAACTTGGGGCAACTTGATTTAAATAGCAAAAGTGCAACTAATCCAAATGGAGCACTCAGACTTGTGCCTTTTCAATATCCTTTGTGTGTTTGCATGTGTAAATTACTATTTTTGTGTAATCACTATTGCAAAGCAGATTAAGGAACATTCTTTTAAGCTGAGTGCTTACCTTTTTGTAATTTTTGCTTGTCTTTTAAAGATAACTGTCTTTAGCAGCTTGGATTGCAGTACAAATAAAATCATCCTGTCTTTTCACTGTGATTTTAGCATGATGGACTTGGAAAATGGTGTTGATGGCAGAAATTACTTGACTTATGTCTCTACAGTCTTCAACCTAAACTTGATTCTGATGGTATAATCTACACTGAAAGCATAGATTGATATAGATTTGTAGCAGACATCATGTGAGAGAGATCAAAGCTAATTTATTGATATACTGAGGTTAGCCTATGAGGTATGAATAATGTGAGAAAGTATAGAAAGATAAATGGAGTGGTGAAAGAAAGAAAGTGTAGTTGCTGAGTCATGTCCAACTCTTTGGGACTCCATGGACTGAGCCTGCCAGGTTCCTCTGTCCATGGAATTCTCTAGGCAAGAATACTGGAGTGGCTTGCCATTCCCTTCTCCAGGGGATCTTCCCAACCCAGGGATTGAACCTGGGTCTCCCACATTGTAGGCAGATTCTTTACCGTCTGAGCCACAAGGGAGAGCTCTTGGAAATGGAGTGGTAGCATGAAATATATAAATTGTCTTGACAAAACCAAGTTACCTTGAGTCACTAATGGAAAGCAAATGCCTGAAATTACATTAAAATATGTATGGAGTTTAAAAGAAAAAGTCAAAGCTTTACCTTACTATTGGGTTGGTCAAAAAGTACATTTGGGTTTTTCTTCAAGATGTTTTTCTGGAAAATTTTTCATTTTATAAGTTTTGCTGTAGTTGTTTGATTTTTTTACCTAAAATATAATTATTCTCCCACCTCTGCTGCCTTTCCCCGCACCCCCCCCCCCCCCCCCAAACCATGGATTTAGACTTGAAGAGCTAGAAGGAAATCTAGGAATTTCCAAGTTCACTTCTCTCTTTTGGTGGATAAGAAACTGAGTCCCAAAAAAGCTGAGAGAGTCTCTGAGGGTGACATAGCAGAACCAACAGTGAAGGCCTTCATGATTCTAGTTCAGTACTCTTTATAGTAATTAGAAATAAAGTAACTTTTACTCACAAGACAAAATTTGAGTCTGTATCTGCAGATGATCAGCAGCACGTCCATGGATATATCATTGTGTGCCTTTGTAAGGTAGACTTTTTCAAAGATCAGAAGGAATTGATATCCAAGAATAAACAAAGGCAGCTCAACATTTTTCAGATATCAGTCCCACTGGGAAGAGTAAGAGAAGCAGATATGTATTGTGGTAGGCAGAATAATGTAACCCCCCACCCCCCACCCCCAGGGATGTCCTGGAACCTGTGATTATTACCTTATATGACAAAAAAAGGATTTTGCTAATGTAGTATAAGGCTGTTTGGTGCAGAGAATATTCTGAATTATCTGAGTGGGTCCAACTCTAATCACTTAAAACCTTAAAACTGGAAGAGGGAGGCAAGAGAGTGGGTCTGAGACCCCTACATGAGATCTGGTTCTGCTGCTGGTGGCTTTGAAGTTGGAGAAGGAGGCAGCCAGGAGCCAAGGGCTGTGCTGGTTTCTTGCTGAGAACAGCCCTTAGTGTTCAGCCAGGTAGAAAGCAAGTATCTTGGTCCCAGGAAGAGAAGCATACCTGATTCTGCCCAAAAAACAAGTGAACAGGAAATGCATTCTCCTTTAGAGACTCCAGAAAGGAAAACATTCTGCCAACACCTTGGATTTTAGTCCAGTCAGACCCATACCAGACTTCTGACCTTACAGTGTGTCAAGTGATAAAGTTTTCTTGTTGAAGCCATGAAATATGAGATAATTTGTTATGGAAGCAATGAAAAATTAATGAAGATGCACAGCCACTTAATTTATTATCTTTGTGGATTTTGACTAAAGAAACTCATTGAGAAAAGTAACTGTACTATCATATAGAAGGAGAATTGGAGCATATTTGACCCTTTATAAAGAATGTAAGTACTATTGTGTTCATGACCATCTTTCTCTGAGGCACAGAGTCCTTCTAAATTCTAAAGCTCTCCCCAGAATTTTTAGGTGTAAGCATTGGTTTCTTCAGCCTAGCTTGCCATTTACTTCATATGTGTTTCTTACTCATTATACTGGTGTTATAAGGTTTAGGCTCCACTGCCAGGGCAAGGAGGAGTGGTATGTGTTCAACCTTCACTGAAATTTTAAGTCTTGATGAATTACTTAATTGTATTCTTCTTAGCCTCCATCTCACTTATGAATGTGTCCGTGGTTCTGCTGGTTTCTATTCTGGATTTTATCTTCTTCAAAGTCATTTTGTTAGTAAATGACACAGCCAGTCTTTGAACCTAAGTGGTCAAGCACTGCACTGCAATTTTAACACTGTTGTCCCAGGGATATGCCCAATCAAATGACAAAATAAAGACCGTGATGTCAACAAGAGGTCATGTGAAGTTACTGGCCCAGATGTGGGCACTGTGAATTTCCCTTCAGATTCTTTTTGAGGACTATTACAAAGAGACAAAATCAACAATTTTAAATATTTTATTTAGTAATAAATGCCTCTGGTACATTTATTTTTCTTCAGTAGTAGGCATCTGTATTGTTAATGTTAAACATCTCTAACCAGCTCACAGACCAAATTTTTTTAGAAAGTTTTGTTGGACTACAGTCACACTTGTTAGTTTATGTGTTATGTATGCTGGCTGCTTTTGGATGACAGTGGGTGGCTGTGACAGAAACCATATGGTCCACAAAATAATGAGTATCTGGCTCTTAACAGAAAATTTGGAGACCTCTGTTCTCTAATTTCAGCAAATGAGATTTGTAAATATCCATATTACCATTTATATCCATATTGCCAAATTGCCCTCTACAAAGTTGGCACACTCATTCTCCTGCCAGGGAAGTAAGCTAATTCATTATCCTGGTCAGCCTCAGATATGACCCTAATGCCTTGTGACCAGCTTTGAGATATGGTCCCCCCATTTTTCTGAATTTAACAATTCACATCATGAATAACAAACCAAAACTCAGATATAAGACTTCAGAAGAAAGTCTATGGTGTGTCCTCCCTCTCTCCCTTTCTTCCTATTGTTAAATTGTCACTCTGGAATCGGAGAAATGTTTTCCAAGTCATTACCCCATGTGATAATAACTCCTGTAATGGGATTTTTTCATGCATAAAAATAATGATAGAAAATAATGATCTGCTTTTTAACATATGCATCAGAAACTCAATTAAAAGCCACAGACATATCATAGCACAGTGGATTAAAAGAAATTCTAAGCAGTTGTTTTGGAAAACAGAAGGTAGTAATTCAAATGAAAAACAACCACTTGTAAGGGGTATTTATCTTTGTTTTCCAGCTGTTCAACAGCAGAGCTCTCTTATTTCTTAAGAATTTCCTACTTTGTGAGTTTGAGTGGGACATAGAACTCATTATATCAGTACTTTTTTTCTTTTTTTTGCTGTTTCTTATAGCAAGAGAGACCTAGACTCAGGTTTATGATTACCTGACCTAAGGAGAACACCCTCTTGTGGTCATACACTTTCAGCAAGAGCAAGTTCATAAAGGAGCCATGCCGTTGATGTTCCTGGTGGCATCCAGGGCATGCGGTCACACCAGCAGTATTTTGATGTGCAAGCCCGAGTCTGTATTGTTTTGCAGTGCTGTCCACAGGGTACTAACCCAGCTTTGCTATGTGTTTGGGACATGCTACATGGTTGTGTAACTTCTGGATCTTGTCCTCCAGCCTATCCCACAATTATGTGAGCTCCTGCATATCCATCAGTTACTTCCCTTCCTACTTGAATCAGCTCAAGTTGGTTTCTGGTTTCAAGTTGGCAACTAGGAATTCTGAATCCAGAAATCTTCAGGAAGTGTTGTGTTAGCAGTGAGCTACAGTGATCTTCAAACACTTTTTAAAAAAATTTAAACCAAAACCACCATTATACAATGGAGAAGGCAATGGCACCCCACTCCAGTACTCTTGCTTGGAAAATCCCATGGATAGAGGAGCCAGGTAGGCTGTGGTCCATGGGGTCGCTAAGAGTTGGACACAACTGAGTGACTTTACTTTCACTTTTCACTTTCATGCATTGGAGAAGGAAATGGCAACCCACTCCACTGTTCTTGCCTGGAGAATCCCAGGGACGAGGGAGCCTGGTGGGCTGCCGTCTATGGGGTTGCACAGAGTCAGACACGACTGAAGCGACGTAGCAGCAACAGCAGCATTATACAAACTTACTTTAAAAATCCTAAGTTTTTGCATTATAAATTTATTAATTATAAATAATATAATTCCTGTCACATAGTATTTTGTTTTGGAGAAGGAAATGGCGACCCACTCCAGTATTCTTGCCTGGAGAATCCCAGGGACGGGGGAGCCTGGTGGGCTGCCGTCTATGGGGTCGCACAGAGTCGGACACGACTGAAGTGACTTAGCAGCAGTGTTTTGTTTATGTGCTTTAAAAGATTTATTTTTTCAAATCTTGAAATTGCAGATGTAACTTAAAGTTTATGGCAAAACCCATACTTATCAAACCCATCAATGGACTTTATTTTCACTTAAAAAAATGTTACCATGTATTCCATGAAAACTGCTGGAAAGTTAATCCATCATGAGCTCTGAAAATCCATGCACATCTTTTCTGGATGTGCTGTCAATGTGAGGTCTTAGTCACTTTTTTTTTTTTTAACCTGGGCTAATTGTATGCCCTGTTCAGCTCAACTTCTAGGAAGGTAGCACATAATAACCATAATTTTTAATTCTTTCAAAACTGTTTCAGTGTGCACCAGTCACTTGGAGTTGTTGATATGTGCTTCTCTAAGGGCTTTTTTTTTTTTTTTTTTGCGTTCATGTGGCAAGTTGGAAATGCTGGGGAATTAACACCCCCAGAAGGTAGTCTTCAGTCAGGGACAGTCAAGAAGGGGTTGTAGATGCCAGTCATCAATCTGGGATACTTCAGATGGGTTATCTCCAGTCACTCAATGTCATAGCCAGCGTATACTGCACTTTTCACTGCCTGCCTTCCTTCCTTGTAATGCTTCTCACTCCAGTACTGGCTTCCCCCGAATAAACTAACTGCACTTGAATTCTTGCCTCAGGGTCTACCTTTGGGACAGTGCAGACTAAGCTAGATATCATGAATACTCCATCCTTTCAACAAGGCCTATATCTATCTGAGTTTGAGGATCAGTTCAGTTCAGTTCAGTCCAGTCATTCAGTTGTGTCTGACTCTTTGAGACCCCATGAACCGCACCACACCAGGCCTCCCTGTCCATCAACAACTCCCAGAGCTTGTGCAGACTCATGTCCATCAAGTCAGTGATGCCATCCAACCATCTCATCCTCTGTTGATCCCTTCTCCTCCTGCTTTCAATCTTTCCCAGCATCAGGGTATTTTCCAATGAGTCAGTTATTCTCATCAGTTGGCCAAAGTATTGGAGCTTCAGTATCAATCCTTCCAATGAATATTCAGGACTATTCCTTTAGGATGGACTGGTTGGATCTCCTTGCAGTCCAAGGGACTCTCAAGAGTCTTCTCCAACACCACAATTTTTTTTTTTTTTTTGCGTTCATGTGGCAAGTTGGAAATGCTGGGGAATTAACACCCCCAGAAGGTAGTCTTCAGTCAGGGACAGTCAAGAAGGGGTTGTAGATGCCAGTCATCAATCTGGGATACTTCAGATGGGTTATCTCCAGTCACTCAATGTCATAGCCAGCGTATACTGCACTTTTCACTGCCTGCCTTCCTTCCTTGTAATGCTTCTCACTCCAGTACTGGCTTCCCCCGAATAAACTAACTGCACTTGAATTCTTGCCTCAGGGTCTACCTTTGGGACAGTGCAGACTAAGCTAGATATCATGAATACTCCATCCTTTCAACAAGGCCTATATCTATCTGAGTTTGAGGATCAGTTCAGTTCAGTTCAGTCATTCAGTTGTGTCTGACTCTTTGAGACCCCATGAACCGCACCACACCAGGCCTCCCTGTCCATCAACAACTCCCAGAGCTTGTGCAGACTCATGTCCATCAAGTCAGTGATGCCATCCAACCATCTCATCCTCTGTTGATCCCTTCTCCTCCTGCTTTCAATCTTTCCCAGCATCAGGGTATTTTCCAATGAGTCAGTTATTCTCATCAGTTGGCCAAAGTATTGGAGCTTCAGTATCAATCCTTCCAATGAATATTCAGGACTATTCCTTTAGGATGGACTGGTTGGATCTCCTTGCAGTCCAAGGGACTCTCAAGAGTCTTCTCCAACACCACAGTTCAAAAGCATCATTTATTCGGCACTCAGCTTTTTTATAGTCCAACTCACATACTCATACATGACTATTGGAAAAACCATAGTTTTGGCTAGGTGGACGTTTGTTGGCAAAGTAAGGTCTCTGTTTTTTAAGATGCTGTCTAGGTTAGTCTTAGCTTTTTTTCCAAGGAGCAAGCATCCTTTAATTTCATGGCTGTGGTCACCATCTGCAGTGATTTTGGAGCCCAATAAAATAAAATCTGTCACTGTTTCCATTGCTTCCCCATCTATTTGCCATGAAGTGATGGGACAGATGCCATGATCTTTGTTTCTTGAATGTTGAGTTTTAAGCCAGCTTTTTCACTCTTTCACTTTCATCAAGAGGCTCTTTAGTTCCTCTTTGCTTTCTGCCATAAGGGTGGTGTCATCTGCATATCTGACGTTATTGATAGTTCTCCCTGTAATCTTGATTCCAGCTTGTGCTTCATCCAGCCTGGCATTTTGCATGATGTACTCTGCATATAAGTTAAATAAACAAGATGACAATATGCAGCCTTGACATACTCCTTTCCCAATTTGAAACCAGTCCATTGTTCCATGTCCTTTTCTAACTGCTGCTTCTTGACCTACATACTGATTTCTCAGGAGGCAGGTAAGGTGGTCTGGCATTCCGATCTCTTTAAGAATTTACCAGTTTGAGGACAACAATATCCTAACCGCAGTCCTAGTCGTCATCTGATTTCACCTGACCATCTCTTTTTCACATGATGCAAAGGATGGCATGAGTCTTCTGCCCTGCCCCACAGACCTGTCTATTCAGGCCTTTTCAAATATCCCTGGACAAACAATCACTGCTGCTACCTAAGTTTGTTTAAAGTGGGTTGTTGCTTAACAGCCTGAACTGGTCTGAACACCTGAACAACTAAAACACCCATCTCTGGTCCCTTAATCAGGTTGCTGCCTGACACTTCAGTCAGAATCCATGATGCAGGAACAAATGAAGCACAAGGATGACCCCGTATGTGACTGTGCCTCAGGAGCCCTCCTTTTCCCTAACCCCATAGTGATCTAGTGGCATCCAGAAGCCTGGGCTACACTCAACTTGGTGATTTTGGTCATGAAGAACAAGATTTGGGCTACCCCTGCCTCTTTCCTGGGATAATGGTGTGTAATGATAAATTTGTAAGGCCCCAAAGTTTACAGAGAAGTCATTCATGTAAGCATTTCCAGTATTAGTGGCAATCAAATCCTTAAACTAATGCCTTCCTTAAATCATGTTGGGATGGTGACAGTTTACCCACCTTTTTGCCACATTATCCCTATCATATTACCCCTCTGAGTCTGGCAATCTATAGATCTTTCTGTTTAGAAGAATGTCTTAGGACAGAGTCCCCAGAAACACAGCTTGAAGCAAGAATTTATTTGTATGTCAGTGATGTACTTAGGAAGTGTTTCCAAGTGAAACCAGTAAGGAAGCCAAAGAAGCAAGAGGGGAAGGGAGGGAGAGCAAGCAGGGATGAGTTCCCAGGTGAGGTCTCACCGAGGGTAGTTTCAGTCTGACCCACAGGGAATGTTAGTGTGTGAGTTGACACCATATATTTTTGTCCTCACCCTAGGACAAGGACTTGGGCTTCCATAACACGCACCCATCTGTCTTTTGGGAAAGCTGAGGGAGGCAGATTTCTAGCTCACTGTGAATGAGAACGAAGACCAACCAGCCTAAGCAAAGATGTATATCAATTAATGTAACTGAATTGTCCACAGATTCTTCCAATTTTAGGCTTTGGGAATCTTGATTTATAGGTTCATGTTGCCAAAATGCGGAGAAGGCAATGGCACCCCATTCCAGTACTCTTGCCGGGAAAATCCCATGGATGGAGGAGCCTGGTAGGCTGCAGTCCATGGGGTCGCTAAGTCGGACATAACTGAGCACCTTCACTTTCACTTTTCACTTTCATGCATTGGAGGAGGAAATGGCAACCCACTCCAGTGTTCTTGCCTGGAGAATCCCAGGGACAGGGGAGCCTGGTGGGCTGCCGTCTATGGGGTCGCACAGAGTCAGACACGACTGAAGTGACTTAGCAGCAGCAGTTGCCAAAATGAACACCAACTTCACTTTGATTCTTGGAGCTCTGTCCTCTGGGTGCCGGACTCATTTATACCCTAGATCTCCTCATGGTAGCGTTATGGGGCCTGACACTCTTCTCACATTGTCTACAAGTTCCTGAAGCTCCTACAGAAGAGCAAGGAAACTTCCTTGGAGGACTTAATAAGTCTCATATTTCATTGGTCAAAATGTGATACATGCCTATCCCTGAACTAGCATCAGGTGCAAGATGCTTTGCTGGACTTAACACAAGGGTGACATCTACCCTCTCAAACCACACAGCTCCTTTGTACTGGGGATGGGGGTGTTCTGTTGAAAATAAGGTCCAAGGGGAAAAAAGGGTAAATGGATGCTGTGGAAGAAGCCGACAAGTATCCACTCTTCTTTAGGATGCAGCAAAGCTCCAATATTAAGATGCCCAAGTAGCTTATAAATTTAGTTATATTGAGCCGAATCATAGCACCTGTATATAACAGCTATCATATCTCTAAAATACTATTAGACTGTCTTTTTCCTTTTGAGTTTGCTTGCTAGTAAAGTAATGGTCAAAATTCTCCAAGCCAGGCTTCAGCAATACGTGAACCGTGAACTCCCTGACAGTCAAGCTGGTTTTAGAAAAGGCAGGGGAACCAGAGATCAAATTGCTAACATCTGCTGGATCATGGAAAAAACAAGAGAGTTCTAGAAAAACATCTATTTCTGCTTTATTGACTATGCCAAAGCCTTTGACTGTGTGGATCACAATAAACTGTGGAAAATTCTGAAAGAGTTGGGAATTCCAGACCACCTGACCTGCCTCTTGAGAAATCTGTATGCAGGTCAGGAAGCAACAGTTAGAACTGGACATGAAACAACAGACTGGTTCCAAATAGGAAAAGGAGTCCGTCAAGGCTGTATATTGTCACCCGGCTTATTTAACTTATATGCAGAGTACATCATTAGAAATGCTGGACTGGAAGAAACACAAGCTGGAATCAAGATTGCCGGGAGAAATATCAATAACCTCAGATATGCAGATGACACCACCCTTATGGCAGAAAGTGAAGAGGAACTCAAAAGCCTCTTGATGAAAGTGAAAGAGGAGATCGAAAAAGTTGGCCTAAAGCTCAACATTCAGAAAACGACGATCATGGCATCCGGTTCCATCACTTCATGGAAATAGATGGTGAAACAGTGGAAACAGTGTCAGACTTTATTTTGGGGGGCTCCAGAATCACTGCAGATGGTGACTGCAGCCATAAAATTAGAAGACGCTTACTCCTTGGAAGAAAAGTTATGACCAACCTAGATAGCATATTCAAAAGCAGAGACATTACTTTGCCGACAAAGGTCCATCTAGTGAAGGCTATGGTTTTTCCAGTGGTCATGTATGGATGTGAGAGTTGGACTGTGAAGAAGGCTGAGCGCCAAAGAATTGATGCTTTTGAACTGTGGTGTTGGAAAAGACTCTTGAGAGTCCCCTGGACTGCAGGGAGATCCAACCAGTCCATTCTGAAGGAGATCAACCCTTGGATTTCTTTGGAAGGAATGATGCTGAAGCTGAAACTCCAGTACTTTGGCCACCTCATGCGAAGAGCTGACTCATTGGAAAAGACTCTGATGCTGGGAGGGATTGGGAACAGGAGGAGAAGGGGACGACCGAGGATGAGTTGGCTGGATGGCATCACGGACTCGATGGACGTGAGTCTGAGTGAACTCCGGGAGATAGTGATGAACAGGGAGGCCTGGCGTGCTGCGATTCATGGGGTCGCAAAGAGTCGGACACGACTGAGCGACTGAACTGAACTGATGTTTTTAAAATAGAACCATGAATCTCAATTTGGAAATAAAGATTTAAAGATATCTGACGTTTATAATTTCTGTCCTTTCAGAGAGAAATCCTAAAATCTTCTGTCTCAGAATTATTTTTTCCAGATACCCATGCTTACAAACTTTTTGGACAAATAGCATTGCCCAGGACCATTGCAAGTCAAAGCTATGCATTGAATAGAATGAGCTGTGCAAAATAAACATTTTGGTGTAGGTCCAAAAGAACTATACCTTTTTATATCTGAGAAAATGGTTTAAAACTCACTGCATACACAGGAGTAAGTAGTTTAATGTTACTTCTTTAAGTGTGCCATCAGAACTTTTTTTTTAATAGAATTATATGAAAGACTCACTAGTTTATTTCCATGGAGAACTGGTTTCTTTTTAAAGATATTACACTAAGGAATATTCCATACAAACAACTCATATTTTCTATAGTCTTTTTTTAAAAGTTTCTTTTAAAGATTGAACTAGCATTCATATCAGGGTTTCCTGAATCAGACCAGGGTTGATGTTGCAACAAGATAACACTTTTGCAACCTTCAGTAACAGGCCAAGATGGCATGGGCTGTTTTAGACCTTACTGAGATACATCATAATTTAGAAGCTGTGATAGTAAATGCTGGCAAATGTATAAATAAGTAAAGTGGCTTAAACAGTAGTTTCAAGCTATTTTTTTATTACCCAAAAATATAATAGCATATACATTTGGACAGATAATCTAGAGTAGAACTGGTTAATTTAGCAGTATAGAGATCTTTCAATGTGTTCTCCAACAATATTTCCTCTTTTAGAAAATTACCCAAAGGAAATCATTAGAGAACTTTTACAGTTAGAAAAAGTTATAGGAATAGAATAATTTAATGCCATTTCTGATCTGTATAAGTACATTTCTGATGAAAATTTAAAGAAATTAAGTCTTTTTTTTTTTCTCGCATCCCAAATCAACTTGATCTGATGAGCTTCTTTAGTGGAATCAGCTTCCTGAGACTGCTAATTTTATCCACATTGATGAGGTTAAATTTCTAAGTTTGAAAGGCTGAAGGAAATATCCCAGTTGGATAACAATATCAAGAAGCCCACTTTGTGGAGATCTATCTGAGGTAGCATCACACCCAGGAAATTCTAAATCTCACAGATTTTTTCTCAATTTTTCCAACCCTGTTACTCATTTTCTTTGTCAATTGAACCAAGCTAGTGTTATGTTATGCTATATTAACAAATAAGATAGTTTGCAGATATTCCCTTAAGAAAAAAGATATTTATTTCTGTCCTTTATTTTTGATAATATAAAGACTTAATGTTTTGCAAAATGGTTGAGTTATTTGAGAACCCATCTGGCCCAAAACTGAAGCATCAGACAAAAATTTCTCATTCCAACTCCTGTATATCTTTCTCTACCCCTTTCTTCATCATTGCCAACATTCTTGAATGAGCAGTTTGCTCTCACTGCCTCCACTTCTTCAGTGCCACATCTCCACCTCCCACCATCTGACTTGTACCCCCATCATTCTGCTGAAACTTTCTTCAAAAATTATGACTGATAATAGGCAGAGCTTCTTAATCCTCATTCTACTGTCTGCAAAAGTTGGATGCTGTGTTTTATGTCCTTTGTTTGAAAATATTCCTCCTTCCTTTCTTGATATATAGGACCTACTGTCTCTGTTTAATTTTCCTTTTTATAACATTTCCCACATTTTCAGTTTATACCCTCTCGTTTGGCATCTTTACTGGAAGCATTTTTTATTTTATTTTTTTTTAAATTTTTACTTTATTTTACTTTACAATACCGTATTGGTTTTGCCATTCATTGGAAGCATTTTTTAAAAAGAAATATAACAGATCAAGCTAATTTACCACTCCTATTCTTTCCCTCTCTTTTCTCCTATTCTGAAGTTGTTTTATCTTTAATATACTTTTTTACATGTGTGTGTCTGCATATAGTGTATGTTACTTTGTTTTAAAACTCACATATACAGAATCTCTGCAGCTTGCTTTTGCTGAAGGTTATGTATTTGAGATTTATCTGTTTTGATATATCTAGATTTAGTTCATTTTAATTTCTATGTTTATTAATGCAATCTTCTGTTTATGAATTAATGTCGGTTTCAACTACCCTTTAAATACAGACTCTTAAAATTAAGACTGTTTTTAGAGCAGTTTTAGGTTCACAGCAAAATTGAAGGTAAAGTACAGAGATTTCCCATATACCTTCTACCACCAACACATGCCTAACATCCTCCATTATCCACATCTCCCAACAAGGTTACATTTGTTACAGTTGATGAACCTACATTGACACATCATAATCATCCAAAGCCCATAGTTTATATCACCATGCACTTCGGGTGTTGTATATTCTATGGACTTGGAAAAATGTATAATGATGTGTATCCACCATTATGGTATGGAATAGTTTCACTGCCCTGAAAATCCTCTGTGTTCATCCTGCTCATCCCTTCCTCAAACCAAACCCCGAAAACCACTAAACTTTTTACTGTCTCCATAGTTTTGTCTTTTGATAAGAAGATCATATAGTTAAAATAATATAGTCTGTAGCCTTTTCTGATTTGCATCTTTTTGCTTTGTTGCATCTTCTCAATAAAATATGAACAGGGACACCTGCTGAGAGAGAAAGGTGTAAAAGATCAGGTAGAAGATTGAAGAAAAAGGATCCATCATCACTACCGTCATCCCAGGGAGCAAAAAAACTGACTTATTAGAGAAATGTAACAAGATTTCTGGGTCCTCTCAAGATTCAAACTGTGGCCTGAGACTATAGATTTAAAACAAAACTAGTCATCTGTGTGATTCCTATGACAACTAATTTTTTCCTGTTTGGGTGCAAAAAACCCTGAAGCAAGATGTATTCACACGTGGATTGGGGTTTTATTGGGTGAGCCCAACTGAGAGAAAGAAGGAACAGGGAGTAGAAAGTATTTGCAAAGGAGTACCATGCCAATGATAATAGAATCTGTGCTGAAGAAGACAGAAAGTGATGAGAGGGGATTGATGGATAACAAGAAAGTGGCAGGATAAAGGGATCAAATGCCTCCACATCATTGAAGAACCATGTGGTTGTATGGAAGTACTTGTATCAATAAACTGCACAGCTATGCAGGAGGAAGTTAGATCTTTCTACTTGAAAAGGTTCATATTTTTTAAAAGATGTAAAGATCCTATGTGTCACCATAAAACAAGTGACTGAAGGGGCAAAAGGTAAATGAAAGTGGATTATGGAAATCAAGAAATTGAGAAGCTGGGGCTTTTTGATGGGTCATCCACTTATTGAAATCACCAAGGATAAAGGTCAGAAACCAAATGGAATAGAAGAGTTTTCTGGGAACAGAAGACTAGTGAATGAGGAGGTCTGACTAGGAGGTGAGCAGAAGAGTGGGAGAAGACATAGAACGAATGCTATATATCCCAGTGATGTTAGCACTAAAAGAACAGAGACTTTTGCAGGAGGGAAAGGGTGAGATAATTTGAAAGTAGCAAGGAAGAAAGCTACCTCAACTCCTGGCCCTGATGTTTGCTCAGAACCCAGGTAGATTTTAAGTAAAACAAAGAGATGAAGGGAATATTTGAAGAAAGGAGAACAGCTGGTCACAGGTTGGGGTCACAGGAGACACTGGAAGGGTTTGTGAGAAGAGAAGTAAGTGGAGAAGACAAATAGAATTTGTGAGAAAAAAAACCATTTAGAGAGGCTGGGCCTCCTGCAGATTGGTGAAGTATTGACTACCTGGGGAGGTGAAGATGATGGGATTAGTGGTGAGAGGCTCACCTTGGGGCTTCCCAGGTGGCCAGAGTGGTAAAGAACTCGACCGACAGTCAATGCAGGAGACTTAAGAGACAAGGGTTTGATCCCTGGGTCAGGAAGATCCCCTGAAGGAGGGCATGGCAACCCACTCCCATGTTCTTGCCTGTAGAATCCCATGGACAGAGGAGCCTGGCAGTCCATAGGGTCACACAGAATCAGACACAACTAAAGTGACTTAGCATACACACCCACATCTGGTAATACTCTCAGTGGTGTGTTAGCCTCAGGCATTAATTTGCAGTGTGGCCTCAGGACTGCTAGTCTGTCAGGAGCTAAGAGCTCTAGAATCATCTGCCGCAATTAGTTCCATTACCTTGGACAAGGCACCAAGCCTCTGAAAACCTGTCTTTCCCCATCTGTGATGAGTAGTCGGTCTAAATAATATTTTTAATTTCTTCAGATATTTAAGATATCTGAGAATAAAGAAATGGGGTCATGCCACTGGTAAGTCTGTAGTACTAAAATTAAATACTCTTGCAAATCAATGATGTACTGGTAGATAATATTAGGAAGAATGAGGAATATCTGAGAATTTATACATCTGCTACATTTGGCTTCAAAACATGTTAATGATCTCAGCAGAACAGATAAGTGACAGAACAATTCAGCATATTTTAGAGACATTTGGTTATGCCTCCCTGCTAAGGCAGATACACTTCATAACTCATAAATATGAGTTGGTAATATATTTATGCTCTCTCAAATGCTAAATCGTAAAGTTGAAACTGAATTGCCAACCCTTATCTCTCATCCTTTTTCCATTCTCTTGTCCCTTCCATCCAATCTGTATTATTAGTTAACAGTATTATTCTAACTATAACAGGAGAATAATGTATGAATAAGACTTTTGAAAACATAATTGGTGAAGGCAATGAGTTAGTGTGAGGAAGTAACCTGTAAGATTTAGGGACCTTCCAGGCCAACTGAAAGGTTATCTCTGTTATTTGTGACTCACAGACCCTGACCTGGAGGGTTTGTGACTCACAGACCCTGACCTGGAAGGTTTGACTTTCCAGAGAGTCAGAAAAACAAGCTGTGTAAACTGTGTGTCAACTGCAGATTGTAAAAAATAATATCACCAGACCCTCACGAGCTTATCCTTGCAAAGATCAGCAGTATTGTGACCAATCATGATATATCTATACCTCCCCGCCCAATGTGGTTTTTGTGCTTAAAAACTGTCCTGTAACTGTCATCGGGGTTCGCTCCTTGCTTGAGGAGGACAGAACCCCGGCGCGCCGGTTCAATAAATCCTCTTGCTATTTGCATCGATCCTGTGTCTTGGTGGTCTTGGGCGACGGACTCCAGGGCGGAACCTTGCGGTTCAACATTAGTGATGAAAATGCTCCTTCAGAATTAATGTTTTTAATATTTAGATTAATTTTCTAACCTACTTGGTTGAATTGATGGATCAATTCAGTCAGTCCTATAACCACACTAGTAACATACTGATTAAAAGTTGGAGTGTGTTGCCATGCTCTCCTCTAGGGTAAAAACTGTTTATTTCAATCCAAATTGTGGAACAGCTTTGTCTCCAGTCAGATGATGAATCATCCTAGCTGTGGAGGTTTTCCTGAGATCTGGCTATGTAGCTGAAGTTTGGGGTCCTGGTAGGCATTTTGTCGAATGGCTTAGACTTGTTAGGGAGAGAAGTCTCTAAGGAAAAAAAAAAAAAACAGCAAAGCTTGAGCTTGGTTGAAAAAGGACATTATTTAATATAAAAGGTGGGTAATGTGGACATTAAATATTCTTTGTTTTAAAATAAAAATGCTATATATTGGAGTGAAACACCATATTGGACATGACTAAACAACTGTCACTTTCACTTTCAAAAACCTTATACATGTGAATTAATTCCACTCAAGCAGAGTTAAAGTTGGAATATTTCAGGAGTTGAAAAATAGATTTGCATATGAATGAAACTGGTTAGGTAGTATCTTTTTCTTATGATACTGAATATAGCTTTAAAATTTTGTGTTTGAGAAACACAGCATATTAACTTAGTTTCATCCTAGATATTGTACCTACAGTTTGAGGAATTGGCCACTAGATGGCAGGGCTGTAATAAAAGATCACAAGCTATAATGAGCATTCGGGGCTGTGCTGTGCTTAGTTCCTCAGTTCAGTCAGTTCAGTTCAGCCGCTCAGTCCTGTCTGACTCTCTGCAACCCCATGGTCTGCAGCATGCCAGGCTTCCCTGTCCATCACCAACTCCTTGAGCTTCCTCAAACTCATGTCCATCGAGTCAGTGATCCCATCCAACCGTCTCATCCTCTGTCATTTCCTTCTCCTCCAGCCTTCAATTTTGCCCAGCATCAGGGTCATTCCCAATGAGTCAGTTCTTTGCACCAAGTAGCCAAAGTAGTGGCTTTTCAGCTTCAGCATCAGTCCTCCAGTGAACATTTAGGACTGATTTCCTTTAAGATGGACTGGCTGGACCTCCTTGCAGTCCAAGGAACTCTTAAGAGTCTTCTCCAACACCACAGTTCAAGAGCATCAATCTGCGGCACTCAGCTTTCTTTTTAGTCCAACTCTCACATCCATACATGACTACTGGAAAAACCATAGCTTTGACTAGAAGGACCTTTGCTGGCAAAGTAATGTCTCTGCTTTTTAATATGCTGTCTAGGTTGGTCATAGCTTTTTTCCCAAGGAGCAACCATCTTTTAATTTCATGGCTGCAGTCACCATCTGCAGTGATTGTTTCCATTCTTTCCTCATCTATTTGCCATGAAGTGATGGCACCAAATGCCATGATCTTAGTTTTCTGAATGCTGAGCTTTAAGCCAGCTTTTTCATTCTCCTCTTTCACTTTCATCAAGAGGCTCTTCAGTTCCTCTTCACTTTCTGCTGTAAGGGTGGTATCATTTACATATCTGAGGTATTGATATTTCTCCTGGCAATCTGGATTCCAGTTTGTGCTTCATCCAGTCCAGCATTTTGCAGGATGTACTCTGCATATAAGTTAAATAAGCAGAGTGACAATATGCAGCCTTGACATACTCCTTTCCCAATTTGGAACCAGTCTGTTGTTCCGAGTCTGGTTCTAACTGTTGCTTCCTGCCCTGCATACAGATTTCTCAGGAGTAAGGTCAGGAGGTTTGGTATTCCCATATCTTGAAGAATTTTCCACAGTTTGTTGTCATCTACACAGTCAAAGGCTTTGGCATAATCAATAAAGCAGAAATAGATGTTTTTCTGGAACTCTCTCGCTTTTTCGATGATCCAGCGGATGTTGGCAATTTGATCTCTGGTTCCTCTCGCTTTTTAAAATCCAGCTTGTATATCTGAAAGTTCATGGTTCACATACTGTTGAAGCCTGGCTTGGAGGATTTTGAGCATTACTTTGCTAGTGTGTGAGATGAGTGCAATTGAGCGATAGTTTGAACATTCTTTGGCATTACCCTCCTTTGAGATTGGAATCCTTGGCCGCTGCTAAGTTTTCTAAATTTGCTGACATATTTAGTGAAGTACTTTCACATCATCATCTTTTAGGATTTGAAATAACTGGAATTCCCATCCCCTCCACTAGCTTTTTTTGTAGTGATGCTTCCTAAGGCCCACTTGACTTTGCATTCCAGCGTGTCTGACTCTGGGTGAGTGATCACACCATCATGGTTATCTGGGTTGCCAGGGTCCAGCCCCAGTGGATCCAGGGAATTTGAAGCAGGGACGGCGCTGGCGAGGAAAAACATTTATTTATTAATATAAGATTAGATTAGGAAGAAATAGTGTAGTAGGAAAATTTAGTGGAGAAAAGAGGCTGATTAACTTGGTTTATGTGGAAAACCAATAAAGTTCCAGACAAGGAACTTGCACCGTCTACATTGGGCCACAGGCACCTGTTTGAATAGTGGAGGGTGCCCTGCCTTGGGCTCCTTCTCGCGTGGGTCTCAGAAGCCCGGGCAAGCAAGTAGACTCGGTGAGCCTCCACATTCCAAGGGATCAGCCTGAAAAGGAGAGGGAGGGAACAAGAGAAAGAATTGACACGGGGGAGGCCAGGCTTGTGCAAAAACCCCTCCAACTTTATTATTCAAAAGTTGTTTATATAACAGACAAGGAACTTGCACCGTCTACATTGGGCCACAGGCACCTGCTTGAATAGTGGAGGGTGCCCTGCCTTGGGCTCCTTCTCACGTGGGTCTCAGAAGCCCGGGCAAGCAAGTAGACTCGGTGAGCCTCCACGTTCCAAGGGATCAGCCTGAAAAGGAGAGGGAGGGAGCAAGAGAAAGAATTGACACGGGGGAGGCCAGGCTTGTGCAAAAACCCCTCCAACTTTATTATTCAAAAGTTGTTTATATACCCTAAATTTTACATAATGGAAGATACAGAGTCATGCAGGGGCAGCAGTCCTGACCCTTTCTGTATACAGAAGGTCTCAGTGATTTACATTATCTTCTGGCCAAGAGGCTTGCTAACACTTTTTGGCTCTCTTCCTTAATGAATGTTAATCTCGTTCCCCCTGAAGTGTTTTTCTTTAATCTGCATCTCCTTAAAGCACTAAAGTTACATCTCTGTAGAACAAAGGCGCAGTGGGTTATAACAAAGAAGGTACTTAACTGAAAGGTCTAATGTTGCTACTCGTTTTTTTCTATATACCAACTATATCAACAAGTAAAAGATATGAAAATTTGGCAGCAAGTATTGGTTCAACAATGAAACGCTTAATCAGGTTTATTCTAATCATCTTGACACCTCGGAAGCCCCTGCATTCCTAGGATGTTTTAAGCTTCCTGTGCCTCTCCTGGTTGGGAGACTGTAAACAATTCACAAGCTGTAAAAAGTCCGGGGGAACCTGTTAGGCAAGCTAGAGAGTTATCAGAGGGGATTTTAAGCCGAGACATTCTTTTGCAGAAGACTGAAGCCCTGAATTAACTTTTTTCCAGAGAGTGTCAGAAGAGTGGAAAAGTAGACAGATTCTGGGTTTGGGGGTACATGCTCAGGAAATACCAGGGGGAAACCCTGAGGCTTGATTCGCCTTGCCCATCAGGCCTCTGCCTCATGACCTTGTCATGGGTGGGATTCCTCATGCTGGCTCCTGGCACTGGGTCATGAAGATCTTTTTTGTATAGTTCTTCTGTGTATTCTTGTCACCTCTTAATATCTTCTGCTTCTGTTAGGTCCATACTGTTTCTGTCCTTTATTGTGCCCATCTTTGCATGAAATGTTCCCTTGGTATCTCTAATTTTCTTGAAGAGATATCTAGTCTTTCCCAGTCTATTGTTTTCCTCTATTTCTTTGCATTGATCACTGAGGAAGGCTTTTTATTTTTCCTTGCTATCCTTTAGAACTCTGCATTCAAATGGATATATCTTTCCTTTTCTCCTTTGCCTTTAGCTTCTCATATTTTCTCAGCTATTTGTAAGGCCTCCTCAGACAAGCATTTCGCCCTTTTTCATTTCTTTTTCTTGGGGATGGTCTTGATCACTGCCTCCTGTACAATGTCACGGACCTCTGTGCATAGTTCTTCAGGCACTCTATCATATCTAATCCCTTGAATATATTCATCACTTCCACTGTATAATCATAAGGGGTTTTATTTAGGTCATACCTGAATGGTTTTCCCTACTTTCTTCAATTTAAATCTGAATTTGGCAATAAGGAGTTCATGATCCGAGCCCCAGTCATCTCCTGGTCTTGTTTTTTGCTGACCGTATAGTGCTTCTCCATCTTTGGCCGCAAAGAATATAATCAATCTGATTTCTGTATTGACCATCTGGTGATGTCCATGTGTAGAATCTTCTCTTGTGTTGTTGGAAGAGGGTGTTTGCTATGCCTAGTGCGTTCTCTTGGCAAAACTCTGTCAGCCTTTGGCTTAGTCTCTCAGTTGTGTCCAACTCTTTTGGACTATAGTTTGCCAGGTTCCTTTGTCCATAACAATTCTCCAGGCAAGAATACTGGAGTGGGTTATCATGTCCTCCTCCAGGGGATCGTCCCAACCCAGGGATCCATTCCAGGTCTCCTGCATTGCAGACAGATTCTTTATCGTCTGAGCCACCAGCCATGAATACTGGAGTGGGTAGCCTAGCCCTTCTCCAGCAGATCTCCCTGAATCCAGGAATCAAATCGAGGTCTCATGCATTGCAGGTGGATTCTTTACGAGCAGCTAGCAAGGAAGCCTGGACATTCTATAGGCACAGGCAATTGAAAGAGCCAACAAGTAGAAAGCCTTGTAATGTGATTTAAAAGCACAAGTTAAGCACATACTTAGGATTTTTGTAAATGCTGGTGGTGCAGAAATGAATATTATATTATCTCCCTTCTCAAAGTGTTGATAGTCTTGTAGCCAAGACTACTATATGTGTGAATTTTTTTGAGCATTATGATAAAATGTGATAAATAGTATTATAGTTTTTTTTTTTTTCAAAGTAATGAGAACATAAGGACTATTGCAAATAATTCAGCATCTTAAGATGTCGAGGCAAGGAGTTATTAGAAAATTATAAAGAAGGTAAAATCTGAGAAGAGTTCATCTTTTTATAAAAAAACAAAAACCTATTGTAAAGCCAAAAAGGACAAAGGAAACTTATCTGTAATTGTTATGGACAAAGTGGAAATATAAAATTTTTAATATTTTTTAAAAGGAAAATGAATTTACTATTTTTTTATGTAATCTTTACTTCCAATTAGGCTTCCCTGGTGGCTCAGCAGGTAAAGTGTCTGCCTCCAATGTGGGAGACCTGGGTTCAATCCCCAGGTCAGGAAGATCCCCTGGAGAAGGAAATGGCAACCCACTCCAACACTCTTGCCTGGAAAATTCCACAGATAGAGGAGCCTGGTAGGCTACAGTCCATGGATTGCAAAGAGTCGCACAAAACTGAACAACTTCACTTACTTCTAATCTGGTGGTTCTCCACCAGGGACAGTTTTGATGTCCATAGCACCTTTGGCAACATCTGGAGACATTTTTGGTCATCACATTTAGGGAGAGGATGCTACTGGCATCCAGTGGTCAGGGTTGCTGCTAAATAGCTTATTATGCACAGGACAGGTGCCAACAAGACAAAAGTTACCTGGCTCCAAATGTCAACATTGCCAACATATTGTAAATACAGCCGAATGTATCCAGTAGATTTAAAATTGGGGAAGAGGACAGCAGTAAAAGTTCAGTGTTTAGGAATGAGTTAGGTTCGGAATGTGAAAACTAGAATTTTTGTCTCTGGCATCTGGAAAGAGAAGTTAGAAACAGCACCTTGAATTAAAGATATGTAGGCAGGCAAGCCCCACTCAGTAACATTTGAATATGTGCAGATGGAACGGGAGCAACACAAGCTTAATTTTGCCTTGGCAAATAAAGGTTAGAGTGGAGTGGCCAGAGTCAGCACCATGGAGCAGGCAGGCTAGGGTTTGGATCTAACTCAGGCATTGATCGGCTGGGTGACTCATTTTACTTTCTAAGTTTCCATTCCTTTAAAATGGAGAATTTTTTGAAAGAATTGGAAGTGTAGGTAAAATGCCTAGGACATGCCAAGTGCTTAATAAATGATATTTAATGTTAATTGGCATACTTTTAGAGTCTTAACTATACTTCTCCCCCAGTTGTCTTCATCCCTTTTGGAAAATTGGTTAGTCAGGATACAACTATATTGCATAATACTGAAAACAGGGTAAAAAAAAAAAAAAAAAAAACAAGAATTGTAGGTTGTGAAGAGAAAAAGTGAATGACAAAACAAAACTTTTGCAAGACATCATTGGGAGACATATTGAAAGCTGAGATAGAATCACCAAGATCTCTGAACAATATTCCTCTCTGTTAGCAAGGAAATAGCTGAGATTTCTGTGAGGAGATGAGGGGTGGGAAGAGATGATGGGGGAGGAGGTGTTGCTGTAATTATCCACACACGGCCAAGTTAAATCCAACTCTGGGGCTTCCCAGGTGGCCCTAGTGGTAAAGAACCCACCTGCCAATGCAGGAGAAATAAGAGACACGGGTTCGCTCCCTGGGTCCGGAAGATACCCTGGAGGGAGAAATGGGAACTCACCCCACTGTTCTTGCCAGGAGAATCCCATGGACAGAGGAGCCTGGTGGGCTACAGGCCAGGTCATAGGGTTGCAAACAGTTGGACACACAAATCCAACTCTGCTGCTCCTGCAGCCACGCAGCTGTACTGGATGAAGCACATGGCGATGCTGACTGCTCTCCTGTTCTCCTTCCCTAAGTAGATGACTTCGCCCCCTGCAGTGATACTGTATATCCCCAATCCACACTCCTTGACTACTTCACACTGTATTTCTGAACCTTTTTTAAAATCTTGGAAGCCATCCTCCAACACAACGAGTCCTCCTGCTCTAGCACCATATCCTCAGGAATGTTGAAGCCAGGGCACAGGGAAGGATCAGCTGAGGAATCCACCAGAAATGAAGCTTCCTGGAGCAGGAATAAAGGTAGTCATGATTTCCAACAGAAATGTGGGTTCCTTTCCAGTTGCTAATTGTGCCCAGGGCCTCCTAGGTTTGTATAGTGATGCTAATGTTTCAGGCTAATTCTACTTTGAAGACCGAGAGAAGGGGACAGAGGGTGTGGTGAGGAAAGGGGACTTGGCTTGGGCAGGGAAGCTGTGGGTCCTTCAGCAGCACAGCAGACCCGGTTCCAGAGCTGGAATTCAGACATGCTCAGCTGTAATCAAAATGCAAGCCTCTCAAGTCCCACAATGAAGGCTCTTGGGTTGTGCTGAGCTGGTGAGGTGTCGGTCAAATATAAAGCTAATAGAATACTTGCTGAAAGAATATTCCAGAGCTATCATTTATGCCATCCAGAGATGTCTAGCTCACCCATGGTAGAGGTTAAATGGAAAGAAGTGAAAGTGAAAGTGTGAGTCTCTCAGTCATTTCCAACTCTTTGTGACCCCATGGATAGTAGCCAGCCAGGCTCCTCTGTCCATGGGATTCTCCAGACAAAGGATGCTGGGGTGGGCTGCCATTCCCTTCTCCAAGGGATCTTCCCAACTCAGGGATCAAACCCGGATCTCCTGCATTACAGGCAGATTCCTTACTGTCTGAACCACAAGTGGAAAGAAAGTGATAACTGAAGTGACATCTACATAGAAAAATGACAATGGAAATCAAAACAAGCAGCAGTGGTTGGAAGCCATGTATCACATGGATGGTGCCCATGTGATGCTTTGGCCTGTCTTTCTACAACAGAGTTCTGACATAAAAATGTGGTCATGTGAACAGTAGATCCTTTTCTAAAAAGCTTTAAAATAAATCCTTCTGTGGCCTTCCACATGGTTCTTTAAGTGTCTAAAACACAGTCAATGTTCAGTATATAGACATCTTTATAAAAACATAGGGCAAAATGTAACACTGCCTTTTTACACTACATCTCAGATAGTTTTGTGTTCTTTTCTGAAGCAGGAAGAAACCTTCACTGAAAGTCACAAGGAGATGGGGGTCTCCCAACTGATCACTGAAATGGTGATACCCACCGCTGTTGTTATTAAATGACTAGTAAACAGTGTATTGACTGTAACCCCTCACCATCATGGTACCATCTCCACATACATTTAGTCACCTGCCTGTGGCTGGTAAGATAATATGATCCATCCTGTACTCAGTGAGACTAAGTCTGACTTCTTAAGTAATAGTTGCAGAAAATCTTGGGTTGTGTTCCTAATCAGAAGAACTTTTAATAAATTGGAATAGCATCTTTTTGTAAGGAAAATCTCTTTTTATTTTGATTTGCAAAATGGAATTTTTTTTCATGTTTCAGATCTCTGTATTTCTCCTTTATGATGTTACATTTCTCTTGTGTTTGTTTAACTCATGCACATGTGTTCTGTGTACGATTTTTAAAAGTAACAAATTCCTATGTATAAAAATAGTATTATTTTTCTTGCTTTGAATCATATATCTGGCCTAAAGCGTTAGAATTACAAAAGAGGAACAGAAGGGATATGAATACATATAAAAGGTCACCAGAAACAGTACCTTTCTCTTAGAAGTATGATTTAAAATAGTTTGAATACTCTTCTTTGAAACTGTACTCTGAAACATTGCCATCATTTTCCCTTATGTATGGCTGCTGCTGCTGCTGCTCTAAGTCACTTCAGTTGTGTCCGACTCTATGTGACCCCAGAGACAGCAGCCTGCCAGGCTCCCCCGTCCCTGGGATTCTCCAGGCAAGAATACTGGAGTGGGTTGCCATTTCCTTCTCCAATGCATGAAAGTGAAAAGTGAAAGTGAAGTCGTTCAGTCGTGTCCGACTCTTAGCGACCCCATGGACTGCAGCCTACCAGGCTCCTCCGTCCATGGGATTTTCTAGGCAAGAGTACTGGAGTGGGGTGCCATTGCCTTCTCCTATGTATGGCTAGTTTGAATTAAAATGAACTCAGCAATACTGTAAGCTGTTTTCTTTTCAAACAGGAATATTCAATGTAATATTTCATGGGAAGGCAGCATGTCTACGAGTTGCTTTTTTTTTTTTT
>SJYT01030260.1:29031-56104 GCA_006410635.1 Cephalophus harveyi
ATTCATTGTTTTATTCAAGAAACACTCAATTGTGTATAGTGGTAATGTTGCTGCTTTGAGAAACTGGCCAATTGTACAATTGTATAATTGTATTTGTATAATTATAAAAAGTATTAAAACTGAACATATCAAAATGATTAGTTTTGTTTTTTTTTCTTTTGCATTATGTATTTGGCCTAAAGTGTTGGAATCACAACAGAAGACAAAATGGCTCAGTACATATAAAAAGTGCCAGACATTTTATATTATATATCATGAAATGATATCTCTCTCTTAGATATATCTTCTGAAATAGTCTTGAGTCCCCATAGTTTGAACCTACTCTATGAAATCTTTTGCCATCCTTTTCCCTTGTGTTTAACTAGTTTGAATTAAAGTGAACTCAATTTTATTGAGAGGGTTTTTTTTCAAATAGAAATGTATTCAACTTAATGCTTCATGAGAAGTCAGCATGCCTATTAGATTTTTCCATTATTCATTGTTTTATTCAAGAAATACCCAATCGTGTATAGTGGTAACAGTGCTGGTTTGGGTAGAAACTGGCCATTTGTGCAGATCTAATCAACTCTATCTGAGCTTGGTCTAAGAATGTGCCACAGGACAGATATGCCTCTGGAGGCTCCCTGGGAGCCTGGGGCCTCACCAGGGAGAGCTTTTTGCATGGAGACGGGGGGAGGGGAAGTGCCAGGGTCTGGCCTTGAACTAAAACCTCAGTAATTCAGTGGTGTCATCACAATGACAACGTCCTGTGTCAGGAGTGAACCCACATCTACAGCATGATGACTGATGGGGCCTGAGCTGGGCATCAGGGTGTGACTTCAGCCTGAGAAGGGACTCCACCCCTGATACACGGGCAGCATCAGTTAAATGCGGCCAGTCCTCCTAGTAGGGCAAGGCCCCCCACATGTTGGCTCTCAGGGCAGAGTCCAAGAGGAATGAAAGATGTGACTTGAATATGCCCTGAGGTCAGACTGTCAGAGTTGAAGCTGTGACCTCAGCAGTGGAGCCCTGCTTCCCTCTGGGACTGGATGGATGGAGTCCGGGTCCTGGACCCCCATCCTGGACCTGCTGAATGGGGAAGGGGAGGGGAGGGGGACACCTTCTCTTCATACTGACTTTGCTGAGCAGCCCTCTGCTCATTCACACATAAGACTGTCATTTGACTTACTGTCCTCTAGTGAGCCTTGCTCAGGTTGACTCTGAAGTCATTTTGTCCCTTTAGGGGGACTTAGAAAGAAAGAAAGTGAAGTCTCTCAGTTGTGTCCAGCTCTTTGTGACCTCATGGACTGTAGCCCACCAGGCTCCTCGGGACTTAGGTGACTCCATATTGGACACCTAATTGCACAGGTGAACCCAGAGCCTCCTTACTACTGTCTTTGAGGAACAAAGCAGATTGCTGTTGCCCACACCTGTTGTCTGTCCATGCCACTGGGCTCAGGGATGGGATTTTGTGTCACTCCGTCTACACTGGGAAAATGAGACCAAGAAGTAGCAGCCTCAGTAAGTCACAGATCATGGAAGAGCCCAGGTGGCTGGTGAAACATCAGGGATGATCTTAGAGCTGCAAGGAGTCCTGTCTGCTCCTTCCTCCAGAACAGGGTCCTGAGTGTGGATGGACACACTGTGTGGATGATGTGGATGGACTGTTGTGGATGGACACACTGTGTGGATGATGTTCAGCATCTGAACACCCTGGGGGTAAGATTCCCAGCTCACATAGGATGTATTTGGTGGTTTAGTCACTAAGTCATGTCCAACTCTTTTCCGACCCCATGGACTGTAGCCTGCCAGGTTCTTCTGACCATGGGATTCTCTAGGTGAGAACACTGGAGTGGGTTGTCATATCTTTCTCCAGGGGATCTTCTCGACCCAGTGATCAAATCCAGGTCTCCTACATTGCAGACAGATTCTTACGTTGACATAGTGGAGGAAACGCATACAGAAATAATGGGAAACCTGAGCCACAGCCTGGAGTTTGTTTGCTAACAATCACGTGCCTGTGTAGAGGACTCTTTTCTTCCATTAACTGTGACCTTTGAAAGTGAGCAAAGCTGGCTGTGGTTTAACTGTTCTCATTTCTTTGTGACACCCCAGCTAGCTGTTGCACAGTCCCAACTGGTAGGGTCTGTTTGCCTCTAAACATTTTCCACAAATCAACCAAAATGTGGTTTTGAGCAAATGAGCAAAGAAGCCTGAAAAAATGATACCCCATCAGCCACACCAGCGCCCTCCTGCTGCCACTGCCACCCACAATGCCCTCCCCTTTCTGCACCTCTCAGGCCAGGGCAGCCCAAGGCAGCTGGGGCAGGAAGTTGCTGAGAAGTTGGAAACCACAGGAGATACTGCCCAGCAGGGCCCTGGCAGGGAAATCAGCTACATAAAATTTTCAGAGATATGTAGGTTTAGCCTCTTTTAAAAATGTTATTGCTTCCATTTTTTGAATTTAATTTTTAGTTCGTATTAGAGTATAGTCAGGAGAAGGCAATGGCAACCCACTCCAGTACTCATGCCTGGAAAATCCCATGGATGGAGGAGCCTTGTAGGCTGCAGTCCATGGGGTTGCGAAGAGTCGGACACAACTGAGCAACTTCACTTTCACTTTTCACTTTCATGCATTGGAGAGGGAAATGATGACCCACTCCAGTGTTCTTGCCTGGAGAATATCAGGGACGGCAGAGCCTGGTGGGCTGCCGTCTATGCGGTTGCACAGAGTCGGGCACGACTGAAACGACTTAGCACAGAAGCAACAGCAGCAGAGTATAGTCAGGAGAAGGAAATAGCAACCCACTCTAGTACTCTTGCCTGGAAAATTCCATGGATGGGGGAGCCTGGTAAGCTACAGTCCATGGGGTTGCAAAGAGTCAGACACGACTGAGCGACTTCACCTTCTTTCTTTCTATAGTTCCTTTTGGAGAAGGAAATGGCAACCCACCCCAGTGTTCTTGCCTGGAGAATCCCAAGGACAGAGGGGCCTGGTGGGGCTGCAGTCTATGGGGTTGCAAAGAGTTGGACACGACTAAGCAACTAACACACACACAGAGTATAGTCAATTTACAGTATTGTGTTAGCTTCAGGTGTACAGCAAAGTAAGTCAGTTATAGTAATACATATATTCATTCTTTTTGAAATCCTTTTCTCATGTAGGTTATCATAGAAAATTGAACAGAGTTTCCTGTGCTATACAGTAGGTCCTTGTTGATCATCTATTTCATATATAGTAGTTTGTATGTGTTAATTCTAAACTCCTAACTTACCCTCGCCCCATCTTTCTTTCCCCTTTGCTAGCTATAGATCTGTTTTCTAAGTCTGTGAGTCTCTTTCTTTTTTTAATATAAGTTCATTTGTATCATTATTTTACATTCCACATATAAGTGATACCATACGATATTTGTCTTTCTCTGTCTGATTTACCTCACCTCGTATGATAATCTCTAAGTCCATCCATGTTGCAATAGAACTACCATATGATCCTGGATCAGGAAGATCCCCTGGAGAAGAAAATGGCAAAGCACTCCAGGATTCTTGACTGGAAAATCCCATGGCCAGAGGAAAAGGTTGGGCTATGGTCCATGGGGTCACAAAGAGTTGGACATGACTGAGCAACCGAGCATGCCACACATGATCCAGCAATCCCACTCATGGGCTTGTATCTGGAGAAGACCGTATTTGAGGAAACATATATAAGTAAAGAGGAACTAAAAAGCCTCTTGATGAGAGGGAAAGAGGAGAGTGAAAAAGTTGGCCTAAAGTTCAACATTCAGAAAACAAAGATCATCATCACTTCATGGGAAATAGATGGAGAAATAGTGGAAACAGTGTCAGACTTTATTTTGGGGGGCTCCAAAATCACTGCAGATGGTGACTGCAGCCATGAAATTAAAAGACACTTACTCCTTTGAAGGAAAGTTATGACCAACCTAGATAGCATATTCAAAAGCAGAGACATTACTTTGCCAACAAAGGTCCATTTAGCCAAGGCTATGGTTTTTTCAGTAGTCATGTATGGATGTGAGAGTTGGACTGTGAAGAAAGCTGAGCACCGAAGAATTAATGCTTTTGAACTGTAGTGTTGGAGAAGACTCTTGAGAGTCCCTTGGACTGCAAGAAGATCCAACCAGTCCATTCTGAAAGCAATCAGCCCTGAGATTTTGTTGGACGGAACGATGCTAAAGCTGAAATTCCAGTACTTTGGCCACCTCATGCGAAGAGTTGACTCATTGGAAAAGACTTTGATGCTGGGAAGGATTGGGGGCAGGAGGAGAAGGGGATGACAGTGGATGAGATGGCTGGATGGCATCACCAAGTCAATGGACATCAGTTTGAGTGAACTCCGGGAGTCGGTGATGGACAGGGAGGCCTGGCGTGCTGCGATTCATGGGGTCACAAAGAGTCAGACACGACTGAACTGAACTGAACTGATATACCCCAAAGTTCATTGCAGCAGTATGTACAATAGCCAAAGCAAGTTTCCCCTCTTGGCTTCTGTTGTTATTCTTGTTTAGTCACTAAGCTGTGTCTGACTTATATTGACCCTATGGACTGTAGCCCAACAGGCTCCTCTGTCCATCGGCAGGTGAATTCTTTACTGCTAGAGCTTCCCTGGTGGCTCAGATGGTACAGAATCTGCTTGCAATGCAGGAGATGCAGTTTCCATCCCTAAGTTGGGAAGATCATCTGGAGAAGGAAATGGCAACTCACACTAGTATTCTTGTCTGGGAAATCCCATGGACAGAGGAGGCTGGCAATCCGTAGTCCATGGAGTCAAAAAGAGTCAGACATGACTGAGCAACTAATCTATCTATCTTCTTTACCACTGAATGACCTGGGAACTCCTTGACTTCTTTACTTACTACATTATTTCTTTCCAGTAAGGAAATATTTCCGTATCTTTAAGATGAGAGTGACTTACTTTGTTTAAAGAGGTCTGATCAAATTAATGGGAAGCAAGGAGTGGAGCCGATCTAAACTAGATTTCCTCTATCTTATATATGGTTGATCTTTTTTGCTTTCAAATGGGGAACTTCCGCTTAGTGTTCTAAGAACTTGTTTCACACACACTGAAGCTGATTATAAACAAAGAAACAAAAAGCCTCCTTGGTTTTAAATGAGACAGTGTTTTATTCTAATACATTAAAAATTTTCTTTTAAAAGAATTCATTAGAGAAAATAGAAAATATACACTCACTTATTTTTTCTCCCTTTTACCATGAATTGAACTTCTTGTTTTATGTCTCTGTTTATAGAAATACACAGAAATACATATAAGGAGTGTTCTGTTTGTTAGTATTATTACTCAATAGAAAAAAATGGTTGAAACACATGAACAAATATTTCACCTTAAAAGAAGTTGTAAATCTACACACACAGAATAAGGCAGGATTTCCACCATGTTGACAATCAAGAGGGCAGCTATGGTGATACCAGAGTATATACATGAGGAGAAGACAAATGTACCCACATGTCCTTAAGACAATCCTGAATGAATCCCTGGAGGAAGCCTTTAGTAAGGAAGCAATGCTTTTTCTGTTTTGTTGTGTTTGTTTGGTTTTTTCCCCAAAAAAAAGTGAGTCAATGGAAAGCCACATGATACTAGGTAACAAAACATGGGCTCTGAGTTCAGAAAAACCTGAATGACTCTTACTTACAAAATAAGGACCATGAACAGACAAATTAACCTCTCCAACCTATAAACTGTGGACTCTAACTGTTCCTTCCTCCAAGCATTCTTAGATGATTAATGGGATTCCTGACAAACAGTAGAAACTGAGTCCCTATTCCACCTGCATCTAATCTCTTTGTGGGGAAGTAAGTTTTGAAATGAATATCAGTGCATTTGTGTTTGTGTGAAATCTATGATTTCTGCAGTAGAGCTACCACCAGTAGATGCTAATGTTATTGAGAACTTGCATAGATTAAGCATCGTTAACTCATTTATTCATTTACCCTTTGGGGTCACAAAGAGTTGGACACGACTGAGCGACTAAGCACAGCACAGCACAAGATCACTAGTTTCAGTCCCACTTTACAGGTAAACGGAGCACAGGGCACCGTGACTTCACTACACAGATGAGGAAATGATGGCACAGAGAGTTCAGATCACTGCCTGAGGTCACATGGATGCTAACACAGATCCAGGGTTCAATCCCAGACCCTTGGGAGTCATGGTCTGTGTGCTTCACCCTCCACCGAATGACCTTCTGGTGCTGGAGCAGTTCTCATGGGGTTAATGTGAGGATCAGGATTCAGTGCTTGTGAGACGCTGGTACAATCTGAGCACACACGGTGCAAGGCAGGATGGGTGTCATACTGTCACCATCAGAACGTCCCAAACCAGTGAGTCTGAATCTGGTGACTTTGAAAGAGAAGGACCCTGGGCATCTTCATTTGGCAGTGGCTCCTCTTGGAACCAGTGCCCCAGAGAAAGCACCATAGCCACCATTTCAGGGAAAGACTTAGAAATGTGGTATTGACCATTATTACAACCATGCAGAATTTGATAGCTCAGTTGTCATGATGTTTCTTACCTTGGTTAGATTTCATGAAATTAAAGTACACACAGACAAATGTGTGGACTTTTGATTTATTTTTTTACTTATTGTGCCTATTATGAAAAAGAAAGTACAGAGTTCAAGTAGCAAAGCTGGCTGCCCCAGGATGTGTAACAGGGAGGGTCAGGACTGTGGTCTTGGGGAAGATGCTGAGGGAGAAAATGGGGAGCTGCCCACTTTGTGCGTCCTGGAGGCATGAGGACTTAGGGTGGAAGGAGCTGATGCGGTTGGGGACAGTGGTGGGAGAGGCTCCCCTGGACCCGCCCTGGGCCTTGCTCCCTGAGTAATAACAGAATTCCTTGTTACAGGGTAGAACTGTCTGTTTGCCCAGTGTTTGAAAAATTGTTACACAATAATGACATAAAAGGGGAAAAATCACATATGTACTGAGATAACCCAAATCCGAAAAGCAAGCAGAGAATTTCAGTAACGACAGATGATTAAGGAAAGCTGACTCCTTCAGGGAACCTCTGTCACAAGTTCTTCTCATCACAGCAGATGCCTGTTCTCCGAAACACACAGGAGGTGATGATGATAAAGTAGACCGCACTCTTGAGGAGGAGAAGGAGGTAGGTGTAATAGGCAGAGGTGTTCATGAGCTGCAGCTGCAGGGTATCTAGGAGAAATTATTTGATTAGTTGCCTGTTCTTTTGAAAGGTCAGTACACAGTAATTGGAGGAGATCATAATTATTTCTGATGACCTACTGTGAAGTGTTACCCCTGAACCATCAAACCCCAAAGAAAACAAGTACAAGCACCATGAGCACCACCACTTCCAGGACAATTCAGAATCCAGTTGGCAATTCAAGTCAATCAACAACCTCAGCTAAATTCACTAGAATCTTCCAAAAAAAAAAAAGTTGTGTTTTGAAAGAATGAGTCCAAAAGGAAAAATATTTGTGATAAATAGCATATAGCATTTTTTGCCCCCCCTCCCACATCGCTGAGTAATAATAACAGGTTATATTCATTAATGACTAATCAAATATCAAACACTTATTTTGAGAGCTTTGCATGTAAAATTCTACTCTTATTTAAGCTTTAAGATAACCTATGAAAATTATTGTGCTTCCCTAGTGGCTCAGATGGTAAAGAATCCACCTGCAATGCAGGAAACCTGGGTTCAATCCCTGGGTTGGGAAGATGCCCTGGAGGACGGCATGGCAACCCACTCCAGTATTTTTGCCTGGAGAAACCCAATGGAGAGAGGAACCTGGTGGACTACTGTCCATTGGGTCACAAAGAGTTGAAATATGACTGAGTGACTAAGCACAGCAGAGCATGAGATTATTAGTTTCAATCACATTTTACAAGTAAACTGAGCACAGAGAAAACTAACTTGCCTGAGGTCACACATGTAGAAAGCACCAGAAACCACATTTCATTCCCAGCAACATGACTTTGAAGAACACATTCTTAGCTGCTCTGTAATCCTGCAACTCTGTTTGCAACTGACACCAGACATCAAAGTTAAGCATAAATATCAAGGTGAATTGCTGATTTGGGAGGATCTGAGCCATTATATGTTGTGTATAAATGAGGTTCCTAAGAAGGACACAAGTCATAGAAATCTGGTTGTGATACAGTAGTGGGCAGAAGGTTTTGGTAAAGCGGATATTATATCAAATGGAAGGGCTTTAGTCCAAAATTCCTGAAACATCAGGAGCTCATGCTTCACTCACCTGTCTGTCTTGAATGTCTAACATCATGGCTGTGATGTTATAGGATAATTGCACTTATGTGTCTTTGAAGCTTTACAAAAAATATATGCTGTCAAAAAACAATTAACAGCACTAAGGATGGGCCTGACTTGGCTACTCAATTAATCTCAAGACTGAGTTTCTTCCTTTGGAAGTTTCTCTTTCCCACACTTCATCTTCATACAGTCAGAACTCCAGAGTCACTAGCATTTGGTATGGAAAGGATCTTAGGGGATCTTAGCCCTGCTCATAACTAACTCCCCTCAGTCAGGTCAGGTATTAGCTAAATTCTGGGCCCCCTGATACTTGGAGTGGAGGAGGGATCAGCAGGACTAGAGCCAGAGATTCTAAATGTACTTGGAATCTTCATGTAGGGAAAAGGGGCCACCAACTAGTACTGATTCTGTGCCAGCTAAATGGATACCCTATCGGAGACACTCCACATACGTGATCTTATATCTCCAATAACTGAGTTCAATCTATTATTGTTTCCAACTGGCATATGAGGGCAATATTGCTCAGAAATGTAACTAATTTACCCATTTTTCATGAAGCTAATAATAAAAGAACTGGGTACTATGATATTCGGAAGCCCATGCACTCAACACCCCTGCCCGTGGGTTCATCCTGTCTTGGGACCTTGGCTTTGGGAGTCTTGCTCTTTGTCTGCCTCTTAGAGGAGGAATAGAGAACTGAGCATGTTGTGTGAACCATTGATTCAGATGGACTAAGTTGAATCCCCAGATCGAGCTGTGTGACTTTGTACAAAGGACTGAACTAATTTTGGCATATTGCCCTGATAGCAAAATGTTGGAAAAATATTGTACCACCTCACAGGAGTGGTTATGAGGATCAAATAGAGTAAACGTGGCGGATATAGCAATACACTTTGTGTATATCAATTTCTCAGTGTTAGTTCACGTATTAGATGCAAACAAGGGCTAAAATTCAAATGTCTAGAAGCAACTTGACATCACATGTCTCTAGTAACTACAAACAAAAGCTACACAACTGAGTGAAGGTCATTGTTGAAGCAATTCAGAACCTATCACTACATCCTCAAAACTCCAAAACCAACATTTACTGTGCTAAGATGACTCTTAGGGAATGATGGATTTACTTAAAATATGATGCCATCCATTCTGCAATATCTAGACTTTCTGGCTTTCTATCTTAAACCAAAGAAGTTCAAAAGTTAAGTTTATTTAGAGGGGAAAAGTGCTGTAACATGACACAAAGGCAAAACTTACTGCTTTCATCTTCCAGACACACTTTTGTAGAATTATTATCAGCAGTGACTTCTAGAAGAAAGGAGAGCAAGTATTAATCAATTGTATTGTCAGTTGTTCATATCTATTATTATACAGTGGCACATATGTGATTAAGTATATGTGTGTTAATATATATGTATATATAAGGTAAAATTTACTAGCACAAATAGAGATACTCTGATTAAATGTATGAACTCCACAATTTCAGGAATAATTGCTTTTTCCTACCATTAAGCAGGGAAGTTCAAGAGGTAATTTGATCAGGAGGGAAAAATTGCTGTAGGATTTCATAAAGGCAAACAAAGGCAAAAACTTACCACTTTCATCTTTCAGACAAGCTTTTTTAGAACCAGCACCAGTACCTTCTAGAAACAATGGAAGCAAGTATTAATCAGTTGTCCTTGCCCATTATTTTACAATGTGTACATATGTATGTAAAATGTGTGTGTCTGTGTATACACTCCAGTACTCTTGCCTGGAAAATCCCATGGATGGAGGAGCCTGGTAGGCTGCAGTCCATGGGGTCGCAACTTCACTTTCACTTTTCACTTTCATGCATTGGAGAAGGAAATGGCAAGCCACTCCAGCGTACTTGCCTGGAGAATCCCAGGGACGGGGGAGCCTGGTGGGCTGCCATCTATGGGGTCTCACAGAGTCGGACACGACTGAAGTGACTTAGCAGCAGCAGTGTATATATAAATATATATATATATGTATATAATCTGCTGACAGTGAGACGGTAGAGACAGTCATTAAAACTGTGACAATGAGCCCCACAATTCCAGATAATTGGTCTTTTGTACTTTTAGCCAGAGACGTTCAAAAGATAAATAGATTAGAAAGGAAATAAAAGACTAAAGCATGACATAAAGGCAATCATCTACAAAAACTTACTGCTTTCATGGTTTAAACAGTCACTGGGAGACTCAGTGGTAGGGACAATTGAGCTGACAACTACAAGAAATGAAAAAAGTATTAGTCAATTATTTGTGCCCATTATTTGACATTGTGGGTGCTTATACATGTGTTATTGTAATATATACATATATCTGTATATATATAGATAATCTGCTGAGAGAGACACTTATTAAAAATATGAGCCCTACAGTTCCAAAACTAGTTGGTCTGATTCCATGTAATTCATAGATTTCATTTGCATATGGTTTTCTACACATGGAAATGTTGAAGTTCATGAAGGCTACATTTTACCATAACTGGAGGGTAATACCCAATGGCATCCTATTTTCCTTCTGTAATCATAGCTCCTAGCACTGTGCTTACCACAAAGTAGGTTGTTGGAGAAATACTTGTTGCAAAGACAAGTAATCAGGAAAAGTGGCTGCTCCGTAACTTCAGCACCCACTGCCGAGATGAAGAATTGCTACCAAATCAAAGTCATTCAAAGCTAGAGTCCTCAAGGGAATCCCACGTTTGAAGGAGTTAGGCCAAGTCATATTTCCCATCAAGCAAAAGAAGGCAGCTGAAGCTTTCCAAAGCACACACATACTCAGTATCCTTGGCTCATTGAAATGATTTTTCTGTAATTGTGGGGCTTATGGGCATAAGCAAAGCAATATTAATAAGGTTAATACCTGAGTGACTGTAACTGGGCCAGGCACTCGCTTAACTCTTCACATGCATTATCTTCTTTAATCCCCCAGTGACACTGGAGTGATTTGTGTTTTGGAGGATTCCATGTTACAAAGGAGGAGATAAGAATTAGAGGGTAACTGGCAGAGAGTCGTATCAGTGATACCAGTGGTGGCAGAGACAGAATTCAAAGGATGGTTGTTGGGGATTAAATGAGACAGAACAAGTGGAGAGTACTCTAAAAATAAGCCTTAGAAAGAGAAAATAACCTATGCAAAGACAACAGAATTCTACCATTGTGGCCATTAAAAACATCTTCTCTTCTAGAGATCTTAATTATTCTTAACAATGACCTTTTGGTTACAGGAGCTCAGCATTTCTTTCCAGGGGTAAAAAAAAAAAAAAAGGGTTAAATAACATTTTTAGTTATCTGACTTGATAAAACTTGAACTAAGAATTTATTCATGAGTAATGTCAAACAAAAATATAACCTTATTAGTACAAAATTTTTTTAAAAGATCATGGACTGTTGGATGGAGGAAATCAGTCACAGAAGTTGTTTGGTTTATTGCTTTTCTCCTGGATGGATTCATTTCCACATGGATATAGTCTGGTATGCCTTTTATGTCCTCAATGAGATCTTTTTCCCCCTATGATCTAAAATGTGGATTTGAGGTATGAATGCTTTGGAGTAAATCCCAAGAATGAAAATATAAGTAGAGTCATGTTTTGATGTTAAAGTATCCTCAAGAACTGACTTTAATAAGTCCCTTTCTTTCCTTATAATGATTTTATTCATTAAAAGGTAAATAGAGGCTTCCCTGGTGATCAGTGGTAAAGAAACTGCCTGCCAGTGCAAGAAGCATGGGTTTGATCCCTGATCTGAGAGGATCCCACGTACTATAGAGCAACGAAGCCCGTGGCCACAACTATTGAGCCTGCACTCAAGAGCCTGGGAGCTGCAACTACTGAGCCCACATGCCACAGCTGCTGAAGCCCGCAAGCCTTAGAGCCCATGCTCCGCAACACGAGCAACCACTGCAACGAGAAGCCCACGCACTGCAGCTAGAGTAAAGCCCGGCAGCAGTGAAGGCCCAGTGCAGCAAAGCATAAAACAAATAAATGTTAAAAATTATTAGAAGATAAACAAATTTCTTATTGCCATGCATTGAGGTAGAAACAATAAAGAAATGAATTTTTGTAATAAACTTCATGTGTTTATGATAAATTCAATTTCTCAGTAAAGGCTGGTTGAAAACTAGGACCAGATTAATTTTATTTTTCTTCACAATCATTTCATCAGTCTGTACTTCCATGTTATATTCTTAGCTTTTATCAAAAACAAAAAGCCTCTAAGAAACAACGTTAGAAATCTGCAGTAGAATGACATTAGCAGAAATGCCCTCATTGGTTTTACTGCCATTAGAACCCCTTGCAGAGCATTTGTTTCAGAAATTGTATCAGGTAAAACACATTATGAACTGGAGCTTCTCTCCAATATGGTAATTGTCACAGTGACTCATTTTTTCCTGATTACAAGAAAAATTAAAACCTAGTAGGACAATCAGAGCTGTGGTTACATTAGACTGCACTTAGCAAATTTGCTTCCTCTCTATTGATAAGAGTAGAAATAACAATTTAGGGCTGTTTTTGTATTCTTACTTTTAATTAGTTTTAGGAAAGGATACAAATAGATTTGATGAATATGAGAATAAATACATCTATGTCATGCTTTGGAACGTTTTCTCTGCTGCTATTCTATTTGCTCTTCATTGCAGTCCCAGGACAAAGCCAAGGCAAGTGTTCAAACCGAATTTGATCACTGGACAAACTGAGGATCAGGGAAGAGATAGGCTTGCTTCAGAAATTCGGACTGGTGCCCAGTAAAAGTCTATGTATATTTGATTAAGAACGTGGTTCCCATTGCTTAAAAAGGGCTTCCTATCATGTATGGAAGTGAGAGTTAGACTGTGAAGAAAGCTGAGTGCAGAAGAATTGATGCTTTTGAACTGTGGTGTTGGAGAAGACTCTTGAGAGTCCCTTGGACTGCAAGAGGATCCAACCAGTCCATTCTAAAGGAGATCAGCCCTGGGTTTTCTTTGGAAGGACTGATGCTAAAGCTGAAACTCCAGTACTTTGGCCACTTCATGCAAAGAGCTGACTCATTGGAAAAGACTCTGATGCTCGGAGGGATTGGGGGCAGGAGGAGAAGGGGACGACAGAGGATGAGATGGCTGGATGGCATCACGGACTCGATGGACGTGAGTCTGAGTGAACTCCAGGAGTTGGTGATGGACAGGGAGGCTTGGCGTGCTGCGATTCATGGGGTCGCAAAGAGTCGGACACGACTGAACCACAGGGAAAGGCACAGAAATGATTCCTAGTTAGGGACACTCTGGGGCGTTTGGTCTGCTAGGTGAGTACTGAGGACTTTCAGTCCAGGGTCCTGTGAGTTACGGGACCACTGCCAGGGCCAACGCGCTTCCAGCCCTCTGCCCAACACCAGCACCACAGGGTCTCCTTTGGGACCCCTTGCCCGAATCACGAGTAACCCTGAGTGATTAAGAAACAAGTATATTCTCTTGACTGTAGTGCATCCTTCTGGGAGAGTAATTCACCTGAGTGTGTTCATCCACACTCCCTCCAGGCCTGGCACATGCTAGGGCGGCAATGAGAGTTTGTGACAAGCATTTTCCAATGGCAAGAAATGCAATCTTTATGTAGAATGAGAGTAAGTCTGTATACTTTAGCTTCACCCCATCTCTAATTACAAAATTTTAGCTTATCTTATGGTGATATGTAAAATACAAATTTCAAAAACCTAAAAACATAATAAAACCCCAGGAGTCTAATAATTCTACTTTTTGTTGAACTGCAATCTGCCTCCATCATACAAACACCATTTTATCATTTAATAACTTATTGTTTTGGAATTGTACCTTACATAAAGCAGGATTAAAGTGACACTGACTTTATTTGCTGAGAAGAACATTCCCGAAAGATGCATACATGTTCTCATTTCCTTATCAGCCAAGGTCATCCACAGTGGAGATTTGTTATGTGCTAAGTTGCTAGATATTTTCACAGATGTTGTTTCCTTAAGTCCATGCAGCAACTTTAAGAAACATCACTATGATCTTAATATTTTGGAAGATGAAACCAAATCTTAAAAGGTTAAGTAAAATTTTTTTCATATTTATGTATCAAAGTCTATCTGACTTATTCTATGGGGGAGATAGCAGAACATTCATGCTACCATTCAATAAAACATCATTTTATAAAGACATTTGTTTGTTTTTCATTAATGCTTAACAGAAAAAGTGGTGTATTTTATTTGAAAAGCAGTGTTCTGGGAGGTTATATCTATGTTTATTCACATACCTTCATTTATTGAAGGAAAAAGAATCTCTTGATTAATTCCTCCTATATTTCTCTCATGTTGGACGACACAGATATGTTCTTTATCCATGGAGTTTTCGGTCACGGTCAGCCAGCTGAGCTTCATGTATGTGTCAGTGGTCTTCATGGTATTTCCCTGCTGGGATGGCAGAGCTCTGTTGCCATCCTTTTCTTTCCAATAAACCTTAATAATATCGGGGAAAAATTTCTCCAGAAGACAAAGGTATGTTCCAGTCTTATTGTGGTTGATTTCAGCAATTGAAGGAAGAAAGATAGTGGGCTTGGGTGAAAGGTCTGTAGCAAGGTTTCTATCTGTGGGGGAAAATAAAATATAATTAAAAAGAATCATTAGAGCAACACCAACATTTTGAGGTTTGGAAAAACCTAGCAAGTAATAACGGAGAAGGCAATGGCATCCCACTCCAGTACTCTTGCCTGGAAAATCCCATGGACGGAAGAGCCTGGTAGCTGCAGTCCATGGGGTCGCTCAGAGTCGGACACGACTGAAGCGACTTAGCAGCAGCAGCAAGCAATAAGGCTTCCCAGCTAGCCCAGTGGAAAAGAATCCACGGCCAGTGCAGGAGACACAAGAGATGTGGATTCAGTTCCTGGGTTGGAAATATCCCCTGGAGAAGGCAATGGCAACCCACTCCAGTACTCTTGGATGGAAAATTTCATGGGCAGAGGAGCCTGGCAGGCTACAGTCCATGGGGTGGCAAAGAGTCGGACACGGGTGAATGACTGAAGAAAGGCGTCAGTGAACCAGTGCTCACCGGGGCCTTTCATCCACAACAGATTGTCAGATGCTGATTATTGTCCTTATCTTTGATGGAAAGGAAAGTTCAAGACTTCATGTAACTTGCCCAAAGTCACAGCTGTTAAGTAGTAAAGCTAGATTATACCTTGACCTTCATTTTTCTCTATTTGTAAAGATGGCATATGACTTTTAAATACCCCATGTAAATACTCCATATCAAGGCTTCCAAAATTCATGAATACATGTATTGTTTTGTCAGCTTATTTTTTTGTTGTTGTTTTTTTTGACCATACTATGCGGCATGCCGTATCCTGGTTCCTGCACTATGGATTGAACCTGTGCCTCCTACAGTAGAAATACAAAGTCCCAACCGCTGGACTGCCAGGGAAATCCAGATTTTTTAAAAAAAATCTCTTTTGCTCTATCATAGTGGAGCCTCTCTTGGAGTGGATGGGCGGGTTGTGGGAATGCGGATGGAGGAGGAGACCAGGTAACTCTGATGGTTTCTCTATCTGTGAGAATCTTTGATGCTTTCTAAACCACTTCCCTTTCCCATCTTATCTTGTATTTTAACTTATGCTCTCTTTCACCAAATGACACATTCTCATGTTCTGAAACTCTGTGGAAACTCATTTTTCATTTAACTGATTCTGGGACGCATCGTATTTTATTTTATTTCCCACAAAAATAAACACCCAGAGAAGTTTATCATTTTAAAAAAAGTGATATGCAGTTGCTTTTTAAAATGGAGTCAGTGTCCACTGGTATGTGACAATGTATGAAGTTACCTTTTCTCTCCAAATGTGGGTCCCATGCCCAATTCTGAAGTGCTGGAATTCTCTTTATTTTTAATTCTATTTAACCTCTCAATTTTACATCTGAACCACTCCAGATTTTTTAGTAGAACAGTACATTATTTACAGTGCCTTGAATGTGGAAGCAAGATAGCTATATTTCTAAAACTTCTATTTAAAATGTATAATTAATCCCAAACTCCTAATTTGGGACTAACAGATAGCACAATACTATATATAAAACAGATAAAACGATAAGACCTACTATATAGCACAGTGAACTATATCCAATATCTTGTAATAACCTTGTAATAATGGGGAAGAAAAAGACTATACACACACAGATACACACACACACACACATATAAATGAATCACTTTGCTGTACACCTGAAACTCACACAATGTTGTAAATCAACTATACTTCCATTTTTAATAAAAAGTATTATTTTCAGAAGAGCTTCCTCAGTGGCTCAGCGGTAAAGAATTCATCTACAATGCAGCAGACGCAGGAAAAGTAGGTGCGATTCCTGGGTTGGGAAGATCCCCTGGAGGAGGAAGTGGCAACCCACTCCAGTATTATTGCCTGGAGCATCCCATGGACAGAGGAGCCTGGTGGACTACAGTTCATGGGTCGCAAAGAGTCAGACATAACTGAAGCAACTGAGCACACATTATTTTCAGAAATGCTCTAAAGAGACACAGATGTATAGAACGGACTTTTGGACTCTGTGGGAGAGGGAGAGGGTGGGATGATTTGGGAGAATGGCATTGAAACATGTATACTATCATGTAAGAACGAAGCACCAGCCTATGTTCAATACAGGATACAGGATGCTTGGGGCTGGTGCACGGGGATGATCCAGAGAGAGGATATGGGGTGGGATGTGGGAGGGGGATTCAGGATTGGGAAACACTAAACTTATCAAGTAATACATTTATCAGGATTTTGTCTCAATTCAGAAAGTTCACCAAAAGCACATTTTATTTTGAATTTCATCTAAATTCAGTAATAATATACAATATTTTGACTCTCATTTGAACCTACCCTGTAAGGCTGCTGGACTGCTTTGGAGCGCCACTATTTGCTCTTTTCCACCTACTGAATAGAGTGTGAATCCCAACCGGGAACTGAACCTGTGCCCCCTGCACTAGAAGGCAGAATCTTAACCATTGAACCACCAGGGAAGCCCCTCACTGGGAAATACCTTAAGAAAAGAAAAATTGGACTTCTCACATGAGAAGAAAAGAATTATTCAGAATTTCAGCCTGTGCAGCAAAGCTCCTGATTTTTCTACTAAATCAGTAAACAGACGGTGTTGATTTTTAACTCATGCTTTAAATATAGTTGGGTCTTAATGTGTTTATTTAATGTTACACATCTTCCCTTTAGAACAAGTATTACTTTACTCATTATCATAGCAAGACACTGTGTATTTCTCCAACCATATACTATGTTGATATTAACATGTTCTCTTTTTTTTTCCTTCTCACTTTTCCTTTATAAATTAGATAATTAGAACTGTTTCATTTTTAAATAGCAGTTTAAAATTCATGATATTTCCCTCTACATTTGACTTCACTTCTTGATCACTTTCTTTATAAATTAAAACTTTTTTTCTGATAAATATGAGCATGAAGTCCAAGCTTATTGACTATATATTTTAGAGCTAATAAATATTGTTGTTAGAAATGATACCAATTAAGCTAAAGGATTAAGATTTAAACCACATAAAACAACAAGACATATAAAAAATATATATTTTAATCTAATTTTTCTTGCTAAGTAGACAAGAATCTGCTACAGAGAGACAAATCCCCCCCAAATTCAATTTTGTATGTGTATGAGTAGACAGTAAGATAACTTCTCATTTGAGGAGTCAGAAGTACAGCTGCATTCTCTGAAGAATTTCAGTTCTGTCAACAGTTTTGCAAAAAACTCTCCCTCTTGGATGCCATTTTCACTTTACATTTGAATAAACACCTATCCAGCACCTATGAAGTGTTAGCCAATGTACTAAGTACTTTATTCACATTATCTCATTCAGTTCTTCTACTGCTGCTGCTGCTGCTAAGTCGCTTCAGTCGTGTCCGACTCTGTGCGACCTCAGAGACAGCAGCCCACCAGGCTCCCCCGTCCCTGGAATTCTCCAGGCAAGAACACTGGAGTGGGTTGCCATTTCCTTCTCCAATGAGTGAAAAGTGAAAGTGAAGTTGCTCAGTCGTGTCCAACTCTTCGCGACCCCATGGACTGCAGCCCACCAGGCTCTGCCACCCATGGGATTTTCCAGGCAAGAGTACTGGAGTGGGCTGCCATCGCCTTCTCCCAATTCTCCTACTACCCCTGCTGAATATACACTGTTATCCTATCTTATGGATTAGGAGACTGAGGCCAGAGAATCACCCCCATGTTCACAAAAGTAGTTAGTGGTGGGTCGGAAGCTCCAGGTCAGCCTGACTCGAAAGCCCATGTTTTTGAAAATACATCTTCAGCATCAGAAAAGGAAACCTGTCACCTCACAAAACTTAGCTATAATGACAAACTTCAGCCTTGGGCCAAACACTCTCATGACTATTACATATAATACATTATTGTTTAGCTGCTAAATCATGTCCGACTCTTGCGACTCCATGGACAGTACCCCGCCAGGCTCCTCTGTCTGTGGGATTTTCCAGGCAAGAATGTCACATGGGCCCTTTATTGAAGTCCACATGGATACAAAGCCAGATCTTATTACAATATTTGCACAGTGTTGTCTACACGCTCCTTTACTATATGGACTTGTAAAATCTCTCCTAAACCTAATCCCCAACCACATACCCATTTTTTGTGACTTTCATTCTCATTTAATTGTTCCTCACTTTCCCTCTATTACCTTGAAAAAAAAATTACATTCTCTGATACTTACCTGTGACGACAAGTTTTGTTCCAACGTTGAAGTTTTTTTTGTAATTATTACACAGTGATTCAGGCTGTATCAAAAACTTTAGACTAATTTAACTTCACTGATTCCTTCAATGGCCTGGAATTCAAGACACCAGGATTCTGGTCCTAGTTCATTTTGCTCCTAACAAGTTCTGGGATTGAGCAAATCAAATAAGCTAAACCCTTAGATACTTCATTTATTTGTAAAAGATGTTATTACTGTTAAGTCAGTTGAGCCTCCTTATCACTGTTGCAGTGAGATCAAAACAAAACAAGAACTGAAGAGTGATTTGAATAAAAATAATATGGAGATAAGATACTATAAAAATTACTATATTGTCATTATTATTAGCATTTTTATTTCTGATAATTGTGTGGCCCAACATGACATTTTAATAACATGGGACCAAATTTTGCAAACCCTGATAGGAATTCAGTGTTTGGGGTTTGCAGTTAGATCTGTAGCAGCTAATGACTTGTTTGCTTTACTCTGTGCTGTAATATGTCTAGGGCTCTCAAAACCATCATCACAGTTTTTCACATACCAAATTAATAAGCAATCATTTGTTTATTCTTATTTGCTGTATTTCTACATTTAAGAAAGCCAAAGAGAACATTGGCTGAAGCAGTCAGTACATGGAACTTCTTCACTGGTGTTGTCCAAAATAAATGGCATTTTTTTTCTCCATTAACAGCACATCTACTGGCATCCCAAGCTTTTACCTGAAATTTCAGCCTCAAACTGAATTCTGCTTAACTTATGCCCAAAGTTCAACTTACAACTCTGGGCACTGAACCTTAAGACAGAATGACTAAGAGAAATGGCCTGGTCCAAATGAAGATGCCCAGTCCTCAAATCCTTCTATTGTCTCCTCGGATCACTAGAACATTGCCTGCTTTCCTGCTGAGGGTCACCATCTGTGGATGACATTAAATGTTGGAGGACATAGCATTGATGTACCGGGAGTATAAACGTATTTGTTTAAAGACCATTTCTTCCATTTTATAAAATGGATGTTGAAAGCAATGTCCCCTTTTTATTTATTTATTTTGCAATGTCCACTTTTTTTTACTTCACTTTCCTGCTAAAGAATCCTGCATTGAAGTTCTTTTCTAATTTTGTGGAGGGAAAAGCATATCATATTTGAAAATTTGGTGTGTTTATCAGTTAACAAAAAGTATGTATTCCACTACATTTTTTTTCTGCTTTATTTCTTTTTCTTACTTGCTTCTTTTGTATTGAGATAAAACTGACACATATTCTGAATATTTAATAAATGCATATTCAATATGACTTACATAATCTTTTGGGCATAAAGAGAGGTCATTTCAGTACCTTTGTTAAAAGCAAAAGCATTGTTTTCACATATGAGTACTAATACAAAGTGTGCACTATGACAATACTGTAGTTAATTGAAGGATCCTGGTCAGACTACAGAGAGTAAATATTCAGGATATAAAGACATGACTTAATATTTCTAATATCATGTAATGGTCCAGTCCACTTACTTCAGAATAAACAAGTCTCTGTGTGAGTGTGGAAGTCATTCAGTCATGTCCGACTCTGTGACCCTATGGACTACGCAATCTATGGAATTCTCTAGGCAAGAATACTCAAGTGGGTAGCCTTTCCCTTCTCCAGGGGATCTTCCCAACCCAGGGATTCACCCCAGGTCTCTCGCATTACAACCAGATTCTTTACCAGCTGAGCCACAAGAGAATCCCTATTGGATCCCAAACTTTGCCAATAGTAATTAGTCATATGACTTACAGCATTTAAGTGAACTTCTCTAAACCTCAGTTTCCTTATCTATGAAATAAGAATGGAAGGATTCCTGTTGAGGAAAAGATAAGGCATTGAAATACTGGCCCTCAGTAAATACAGCTAATATTGACTAATATTAAAATTCTCTTTAGTGGGATGGTTTCAGGGCCGTTTCATCAGTCTTCCATCAAACAAAAGGTGTAGATTTTACAAACAATAACTATTACATTGGGCTTCCCTGGTGGTTGAGTGTTAAAGAGTCTGCCTGCCAATGTAGGCAACATGAGTTCAATCCCTGAGTCAGAAAGATCCCCTGGAGAAAGAAATGGCAACCCATTCCAGTATTCTTGCCTGGGAAATCCCATGGATGAGTCTGGCGGGCTACATACAGTTCATGGGGTCACAAAGGAGCCAGACATGACTTAATGACTCAACAACAACAACTATTTAATCAATTAAAAAAGGAAACAAGTTCATCAAGGTGTCCTGCCTCTCTGCAGCCACAGATCATAGAACATCGGTCCGCATTAAACCAGAATTTCGAACACTTTTCCACTAGAATAGAAATGGTTTGTTTGAGTGTTATCCTTGTTCTATCTGTCATGTTTACACTTTTATCTCAAGCCTCCAGCACAGAAACAATTCAATAAATATTTGCTGAGAGAATGAAAGAGCAAATGAGGATATGTAACCGTGCGCACCATTTTCAAAGACTTTGGAGCTGAAATGACTTGAGCTGACAAAATTGTTCATATCCAGGAAATTTATGGCTGATTCATGTTGAGGTTTGACAGAAAACAACAAAATTCTGTAAAGCAATTATCTTTCAGTTAAAAAAATTAATTAATTTTTAAAAAGATGCAATAGCTCAAGTTTTAAAAAATATCAGCCTACCTCCAAGAAGCTACAGTAATAAGTGAGATTTATGGAAGTTCTATAGTCATTTACTATAGAATCTTTTTGCACTGCTATTAGGGATGAGGTGAAAATCTATATTTGTTTTGCAAGTTATTAGGAGAATGGAGCAGTTTTATCTCAAACTCTAGAGAAGAGCTAATTAAGAGAAGAGTAACTCACTTAACAGATCATCTTCAAGAAAAGAAACCTGAACCAAAAACTTACACTAACATAATAAAGAACATGATAATGGTATAAGAATATTGAAATATAAATGAAACAATAAAACTGAGTCCTCGGAATATTTTATTATCTAGCCTCATCCTATACTGTGTGTATGTGTGTTTTCTAGAAGAAAAATTTCAACTGCCTACAAGCAGAGAAAATAAACCATTTCCAAAGTAGTTTAGTTTCCATATACAGTGACCAGTAGCTGAAAAATTGCTGTTTGTATTCTGAGACCAAGAATGTGGCAGTCAGATAAGGAGGAATCCTAAATTGCTTTTCTCTAAAAAGCATCTGTCAGAAATTTCTTGGCTATCCAGGGGTTAGGATTTGGCACTTTCACTACCATGGTCTTGGGTTCAATCTCTGATCAGGGAACTAAGATCCCACAAGCCCCCAAAATAAAATAAAATGAAAAGCATCTGCTAGTCTTTCACAACCAAGGTAAAAAAATAGAAAAAAGTTACTTACCATGGGGAGCTATTATGAGCTTAAGTCCTTTTCCAAATATCTTCTTTCATTCTGAGCCACTACCCCGGTTGAAGCTCCTACAATAATCTCAGCCTTCACCTACCTTCATGACATGACTAGCAGTTAAAAACTTTGTACTGGCAATTTGATTTTCTGGGTTCTTTTGAAAGTCCTTGAACATAGGTTTTGTGGTATTTGATGTTTTATTAGTTTTCCTCAGATAAATGGACCCAAATATCTGCTTTCCACAGAGGAGAAATCATTGAAAACACTGATAATAAATGAAAAGTGTAAAAGCAGGTAAAGAACACATCATTGGCACCAAACAGTTAACTACTGGCCTTTCTAAATTTCCAGGAATAGTATTCAAAGAATTAAGACTTTTTTTTTTCCCCAGGTGTTCAGCTCTGTTGAAACAGCTCAGAGTTTACATCAAAGGAAACAAACACCACAAACACCAGGGCTGCTCTGTTAGCAATTTAGGAATGTATTTCTGAAAAGAAGAAACTCTTCAGTAACTGAAAATGCAAATATGCCAACACAAGTGTACTTGAGAAATGTGAACAAAGTTCTCCATTTGTTGAATAATGTAATTCTTTACCACGGCAATGCAAGATGAGAAAATACATCCTATGATGACTTACTATTTTTCCTAGAATAAAGGAAGAAATTTGTATAATTCTATCTGCTTTGAGATTAGATTCCTTACTAAAACTAAAACTTGAAAACAATATCCATTTCTCTGATACGTTGAAAGAAGACTCTTAGAGGCTGTTCTGTAATCTCAAGGCACTCACCTTAGATCAGGAGGAAAAATAAATTTCCAGAAGTAACTGAGTGCTTCTCTGAGCACAGATGAACTGTCCATCTGCCAGAATCCAGACAGGACAGGCCCTGAGATTCCCATGTCCATGGCAGATCCACCTAGTCCTGTCCTGAGGCCCATGAGCACTCAATGCCTTTGCCCTGAGGATGAAAGTAAGAGGAGATCATGGTGAGCAGCTGTCCATTCACACCACCCAACACAATAGAAAAGGATGAGAGACCTGGATGAAAATCATATTTAGAAAGGAGTCTTTTTTTAAGGGCTTCACTAGTGGATCACATGGTAAAGAATCTGCCTGTAATGCAGGAGACCTGGGTTCCATCCCTGGGTTGGGAAGATCTCGAGGAGAGAACAACAACCGACTCCAGTATTCTTGCCTGGAGAATCCCCATGGAAAGGGGAGCCTGGCGGGCTACAGTCCATGGGGTTGCAGAGTTGGACATGACTGAGCGACTAAGCACATCTCATCTCTTTTTTTAAATTGAAAATTCTGAGTTATTAGTACTTGGGGCTGACATATACTCTTTGCATCTATTATAGACATGAGTGATGCCCACTCATCTCCTTTTTGACGTCTTGTCTTCTGTTTTTCCTTATTCTAAGACCATGAGCAGAATTTTCAGAAGCTTTAGGAGTTGTCTGTATTCCAAGACCCATGAAGTATTTAAGTAGTAAAACGTAAAAGAATAGGTAAACAGTTACAAAATCTTTGATTATATTTACAAAATAATACAAGACCATATGAAGAAAACAGTACAGGATTTTACTAAAGGGTTGAAAAAAAAACCTGCATACTTAGAGGGACATATCATATTCATGAAAGAAAAACTCCATATTATAAACATGCTAATCCTTCCTAAAATCACATAAATTGACTATAATTCCAATCAGAGTTAAGATAAACTTTATTTTTGTTGTTGTATGTTGTAAGGATTGGGGTTGAGCTAATTATGTTGTAAGAATTTTGAAACATAAATGAAACAAAAGTCCTACAGAAAACACTCCAAGCATATATTAATGTAAAAATATGATAAGGAATTTTTAAATTGTAGGGAAATGAGATATTGTTTTAAAACTGGCTTTGAGCTACTGATCATTTGTTGGGAGAACAAAAATAGCTCTTTATCAAATGCCATATAAATGTGTTGCTGTTGTTCAGTTGCTAAGTCATGTTTGACTCTTTGCAACCCCATGGACTACAGCACACCAGGCTCTTCTGAATTCCACTGTCTCCCAGAGTTTGCCCAAACTCAGGCACATCGAGTCAGTGTTGCTATCTAAACATCTCATCCTTTGCTGCCCCCTGCTCCTTTTGTCTTCAATCTTTCCCAGCATCCAGTTCTTTTCTGATGAGTCAGCTCTTTGCATCAGGTGGCCAAAGTATTGGAGGTTCAGCTTCAGTATCAGCCCTTCCAATGAAGATTCAGGGTTGATTTCCTTTAGTATTGACTGGTTTGATCTCCTTGCTGTCCAAGTGACTCTCAAGTGTCCTCTCCAGCATCACAATTCGAAAGCATCAATACTTGGGCAGTCAACCTTATTTATGATCCAACTGTAACATCTATACATGACTACTAGAAAAATTGTACTTTCGACTATACAGATTTTGTTGGCAAACTGATGTCTCTGCTTTTTAATGCACTATCTGGGTTAGTCATAGTTTTCTTTCCAAGTAGCAAGTGTCTTTTAATTTCATGGCTAAAGTGACAATCTGCAGTAATTTTGGAGTCCAAAAAAATAAATTCTGTCACTGCTTCCGATTTTTCTCTTTCTATTTGCCATGAAGTAATGGGACCAAATGCCATGATCTTCATTTGTGAATGTTGAAAAAGCCAGCTTTTTCACTCTCCTCTTTGATCCTCATCAAGAGACTCTTCTAATTCTCTTCACATTCTGTCATTAGAGTGGAATCATCTGCATACCTGAGGCTGTTGATAATTCTCCCAGCAGTCTTGATTACAGCTTGTGATTCATCCAGCTTGGCATTTCCCAGGATGTACTCTGCATATAAGTTAAATAAGCAGGGTGACCATATCCAGCCTTGTCATACTCCTTTATTAATTTTGAAACAGTCAGTTGTTCCATGTCCAGTTCTAACTCTTGCTTCTTGACCAGCATTCAGGTTTCTCAGGAGACAGGTCTGGTATTCCCATCTCTTTGAGAATTTTCCACAGTTTGTTGTGATCCACACAAAGGTTTTAGCATAGTCAATGAAGCAGAAGTAGATGTTTTTCTGGAATTCTCCTGCTTTCTCCAGGATCCGAAGAATGTTGGCAACTTGATCTCTGGTTCCTTTACCTTTTCTAAATCTAGCCTATAAACCTGAAAGTATTAGGTTTATATTAAAAAGCATCTAGAATTGTGAGCTAGAAGGAACAAGTAGGAGAGTGATTGGATCTTCAGGTAGAGAAACTTGGAATGAGAAGATGGAAAGAAACATCTTTGGCTTTCCAGATGACTCAGTGGTTAAGAATCTACCTGCCAATGCAAGAGATGTGGGTTCGATCCCTGGGTCGGGAAGATCCCCTGGCAAAGGAAATGGCAACCCACTTCAGTATTCTTGCCTGGGAAATCCCATGGACAGAGGAACCTGGCAGGCTACAGTCCATGGGGTTGCGAAGAGCTGGACGTGACTTAAGGACTAAACATTAGGAGACATCATTGCTGCCGCTGCTGAGTCACGTCAGTCGTGTCCGACTCTGTGCGGCCCCAGAGACAGCAGCCCACCAGGCTCCCCCGTCCCTGGGATTCTCCAGGCAAGAACACTGGAGTGGGTTGCCATTGCCTTCTCCAATGCATGAAAGTGAAAGGTGAAAGTGAAGTCGCTCAGTCGTATCCGACTCTGTGTGACCCCCATGCACTGCAGCCCACCAGGCTCCTCCGTCCATGGGATTTTCCAGGCAAGAGTACTGAAGTGGGGTACCATTGCCTTCTCCGGAGACATCATTACTTAATATTTAATTTTTGATGATGTGGTGGGAAATGTTCCTTCCTCTTTGATATTTTTGGAATATTTTGAGACAGATGTTCTTTTATAAATATTAGGTTGAATTAATCTTAGAAGCTGTCTGGTCCTAGACTTTTGTTTTTGGAACACTTTTGATTACTGATGCAGTTTCATTTCTGATGGTGTATTTATATTTTCTGTTTCTTCCTGGTTAAGTGGAGAGATTTTACATTTCTAGGAATTTATCCATTTATTCCAGGTTGTCTGTTTTCTTGCATGGCAAATGATGATTTGCAGTAATGTCTTATTATCATTTGTATTTTGATGATGTCAATTGCAATTTCTTCTATTTCTTGTCTAATTTTTCAGATTTGAGATTTTTCTCTTTTTTACTTGATAAATTTGTTTTTCCAATTTGTCTTTTCAAATAACCAGTTCTTAATATCACAGATATTTTCTGTTGCTCTTTTAGGATCTATTTTATTTATATCTGCTCTGATCTTTATTACTCTTTCCTTCTACTTACTTTTAGGTTTGTTTGTTCTTCTTTTCTCTAGTTCTTTTAGGTGTTAGCTTAGGCTGTTTATTCAGGCTGTTCTTGTCTCCTGAGGTAGGCTTGTATCACTGTAAACCTTACTCTTAGAATTGCTTCTGCTGTGTGCCACAGATTTTTATGGTGCTCTTCTATTTTGGGGCTTCCCTGATAGCTCAGTTGGAAAAGAAGCTGTCTGCAAAGCAGGAGACCCCGGTTCAATTCCTGAGTCAGGAAGATCCCCTGGAGAAGGGATAGGCTACCCTCTCCAGTCTTCTTGGGCTTCCCTTGTGGCTCAGCTGGTAAAGAATCCACCTGCACTGTAGGAGACCTGGGTTTGATCCCTGGGTTGGAAAGATCCCCTGGAGAAAGGAAAGGCTACCCACTCCATTATTCTGGCCTGGACAATTTCATGGACTACATAG
>SJYT01030267.1:0-146217 GCA_006410635.1 Cephalophus harveyi
TAGTGGGGGTTGCACCTGGACGCCTTCTGCTGGGTGTGCATCATAGAGTGACTGCCAATGCTGTAGTTACAGGGTGCACACACCACCGTGAGCCTTGTCATGTGACCCCCCCCCCACCCGGACGTCCTGAGGCCATTCAGAAACAGGAATGCCCCCTGCATGTCATTCCACACAAGCCATCTAAAATAATTTGTAACAATCTCATTAGGAAAAAAAAAAATCTGTGCTGCTTCAAGGCTTCCGGAGCCAGGAGCGTGGGCTTCTCGATTCTGCAAGCTCCGGCCTGGGGCTTTGCCAGCTTTCACTACTATATAATTTAATCTAATTGATCAATTAAATCCAAATAATTTTTAAACAAGCTGTAATAACAGTTATATAATTTCAGTACTACATATAATTTTCTTAACGACTTTATCAAAGGAAATTGCTCACTGGGACTTGCTCTGCGTGTGGAAACCGTCATCCCCACAACTCGGAGACCCCCACAGCTCTGGGCAGCAGCCAGCGCTCAGAGCTTGCTGACGGAGTGGCCCACAGCCCCCTCCCTGGAGGAGGTAGCTTCCTGGATCTGGAGTCTCAGGGCTGGTTCTCTGAGGCTCCCCCAGGGGCTGCGGGCAGTCCTTGGTGTCCTTGGCTTGGTGCCTCACCTCCTCTGCACCTGTCTCCATGTGGCCCTCTCCCTGGTGCATGTCCGTGTCCAAACCTCCCCTTTTTCTGAAGACACTAGTCTCCTGGATGAGGGCCCATCCCACTCCAGTATGACCTCATCTTAACTTGACTAATTACATCGCAAGGACCCTATTTCCTAGTGGGGTCACATTCTGAGCCACTGGGGTGTGGGCTGTCAGTGGGTACATTTTGGGGGAGGAATACAGGTATGATGCGGACTTCCCAGGTGGCGCTAGTGGTAAAGAACCCGCCTGCCAGTGCAGGAGACATAAGAGACATGGATTCAATCCCTGGGTTGGAAAGATCCCCTGGAAGAGGGCATGGCAACCCACTCCAGTATTCTTGCCTGGAGAATCCCGTGGATAGAGGAGCCTGGAGGGCTACAGTCCATAGGGTCTCACAGAGTCAGACACGACTGAAGGGACTTAGCACACAGGGGTACATGCACAGTGTGACCCACGATATAGCTCATGGCCTTGAGCAGAGCACTTCAGCTCTCTTGACTCCCTCTCTGGGACTGAGAAACAGAGCTTGCTTTCTACCTAATGTTGTGAGTTTTTTTAAATAGAAAATAAACAGTTGGTTTTTATTTATTTACATGTTTTTGGTCAAGCTGGGTCTTTGTTGCTGCGCATGGGCTTTCTCTAGTTGCGGTGAGCAGGGGCTACTATTGGTTGTGGTGCGTGAGCTTCTTATTGCGGTGCCTTCTCTTGTTGTGGAGCACAGGCTCTAGGCTTTCAGTAGTTGTTGCCCACGGGCTTAGTTGCTCTGGGCATGTGGAATCTTACTGGGCCAGGGATCTAACCTGGCAGGCAGATTCTTATCCACTAGACCACCAGGGAAGCCCAGGTTGTGAGATCTGAAGAATAAGCACACGTAGGCTTTCCAGCCTAGCCAGTACCTGCAATGACTGACTTTCTCCATGCATAGTTGAGGGCAGTGTGGGCCACACTGCAGGCTGCCCTCTGCCTGGAGAATTGCTCCTCCCAGGTCACGGAAGGAACCAGCAAGCCGGAAGAGGAGGTCAGGAGTACCCAAGAGCTCCTGCTATCACCCGTGACAATTGGCAGGAAGAAGGAAAAGTTCTGACTGAGGGCTCTATCAGCTCCATCCAGGTCAGCATTGCTGTGCAACAGGCTGATGAGGTGGAGAAGATTTTATGCCACAAGTTCACGTGCTTCATGACAACGTGAGCAGAGAGTGGCCGCTGTTTCTCCTTGTCTGTCAGTGCAGTTCCTGCGCTAGAGGTGGGCAGATGAGTCCTCCAGAACGTCCCAGCCAAGGCCTCCCGCCTGCTAAAGCTCCTCTGCTCCCACTCTCACTGTACCTTTTCTTATTCTAGTAAATCCTTCCTCCTCTAATTAAAGTCTGGGGCTGCAAAAAAAAAAAATGAGCCACTGGGGTGTGGGCTGTCAGTGGGTACATTTTGGGGGAGGAATACAGGTATGATGCGGACTTCCCAGGTGGCGCTAGTGGTAAAGAACCCGCCTGCCAGTGCAGGAGACATAAGAGACATGGATTCAATCCCTGGGTTGGAAAGATCCCCTGGAAGAGGGCATGGCAACCCACTCCAGTATTCTTGCCTGGAGAATCCCGTGGATAGAGGAGCCTGGAGGGCTACAGTCCATAGGGTCTCACAGAGTCAGACACGACTGAAGGGACTTAGCACACAGGGGTACATGCACAGTGTGACCCACAATATAGCTCATGGCCTTGAGCAGAGCACTTCAGCTCTCTTGACTCCCTCTCTGGGACTGAGAAACAGAGCTTGCTTTCTACCTAATGTTGTGAGTTTTTTTAAATAGAAAATAAACAGTTGGTTTTTATTTATTTACATGTTTTTGGTCAAGCTGGGTCTTTGTTGCTGCGCATGGGCTTTCTCTAGTTGCGGTGAGCAGGGGCTACTATTGGTTGTGGTGCGTGACCTTCTTATTGCGGTGCCTTCTCTTGTTGTGGAGCACAGGCTCTAGGCTTTCAGTAGTTGTTGCCCACGGGCTTAGTTGCTCTGGGCATGTGGAATCTTACTGGGCCAGGGATCTAACCTGGCAGGCAGATTCTTATCCACTAGACCACCAGGGAAGCCCAGGTTGTGAGATCTGAAGAATAAGCACACGTAGGCTTTCCAGCCTAGCCAGTACCTGCAATGACTGACTTTCTCCATGCATAGTTGAGGGCAGTGTGGGCCACACTGCAGGCTGCCCTCTGCCTGGAGAATTGCTCCTCCCAGGTCACGGAAGGAACCAGCAAGCCGGAAGAGGAGGTCAGGAGTACCCAAGAGCTCCTGCTATCACCCGTGACAATTGGCAGGAAGAAGGAAAAGTTCTGACTGAGGGCTCTATCAGCTCCATCCAGGTCAGCATTGCTGTGCAACAGGCTGATGAGGTGGAGAAGATTTTATGCCACAAGTTCACGTGCTTCATGACAACGTGAGCAGAGAGTGGCCGCTGTTTCTCCTTGTCTGTCAGTGCAGTTCCTGCGCTAGAGGTGGGCAGATGAGTCCTCCAGAACGTCCCAGCCAAGGCCTCCCGCCTGCTAAAGCTCCTCTGCTCCCACTCTCACTGTACCTTTTCTTATTCTAGTAAATCCTTCCTCCTCTAATTAAAGTCTGGGGCTGCAAAAAAAAAAAAGAATGAATGAGTGTAAAATGTAAATTACAGGGCTGGGCCCTTTGGAGGAACCCAGTGTGTTAATATTAATACATCAGCCATCATTGATTACTAATCAGGATGAAAATGGAGCCCCCAGCTCCTGGCCTGTTTTATCTGCCACTTCAAGTAAACGCCAGCTCATCTGTTGCCATCTCCCTAACCCAGAGTTCCCTCCTTTATTGGCCATGGCCCAGGGAAGGGGCATCCCTCTCAGCCCAGCCCAGTGAAGATCACCTTTCAGGGCTCTGTGGGTGTGTTCTCAGTCGTTCACTTGTGTCCGACTCTTTGCAGCCCCATGGACTGTAGCTCGCCAGGCTCCACTGCCCATGGGATTCACCAGGCCAGAATACTGGAGTGGGGTGCCATTTCCTCCTCCAGGGGATCTTCCCGACCCAGGGATTGAACCCACATCTCTTGCGTCTCCTACATCGGCAGGCGGATTCTTTACCACTGGGCCACCTGGGAAACCCCTTTAAGGGCTCTATGTCCTCCTTATTCTCTCAAGGGGCTAAAGTGGGGGCAGGGTGCTCTCGGAGAGCTTTGCAGTAAAACTCCCAAAATTTCTCCCAAAAACAACAAGAGAGCTTTCTGTTATTGCTCCATAAGTGTGAGTGTTCCCGCAGGCTTCGATTACAGGCTTCTGTGGAACTAAGTTTTCCCAAACGCTCCGTTTCGATGTGAACACCAGATTCCTCACACAGCATACTGCCATGATTCCCACCGAGCCAGGGAGAAGAGGGTGCCCTGGGGACCCTGGGGTCTGGACCCCCAGGTCTTGGAAATGAAGGGGAGATGGACTTGGGGATTATGAAGTCTCTGGAGGCTGGAACCCTGGGAGAGAACTTGTCCCGCCTCCCCGGACTGGGGCGGTAGAGGTTAAGGGTCTTCTTGCCCCCAAACCCCTGCTGATTTTACTCTGCCTCCGTCACTACAGCTTCATTTCAAAGAGTGCTTACAAGTGTTCTCAGCAGATCTGTTTTCTCTTGTCCACTAACATTTCTTCAAAAATTTGAATTATTTTGCCAGTATTTGCAAATCAGAATATTTCACATTAAACAGGATTTCTGGTTTCTCTAGAAGTACTGAGACGTCACCATATAGGGCTCCTATTTCCTCATGGAAAAAGTAGATGGGCCTGAGCAAGTACTGCTCCTTTTAGAAGGATGTGCAAAGTTCAGTTTGCCACAATTCCCATCTGGCCCACTTCAGTCGGTTACTTTACCTGTTTTTTTTTTTTTTTTTTTGCAATGGTTCTTCACTGCTTTGTGTGGGCTTTTTCTGGTTGCAGAGGGCAGGGGCTAATCTTCACTGTGGTGCACGGGCTTCTCATTGTGGTGGCTCCCTCTGCTGCAGAGCACAAGCTCCAGGTTCATGGGCTTCAGTAGTTGTGGTGCATGGGCTTAGTTGCTCTGAGGCATGTGGAATCTTCCCGGAGAAGGGCTTGAACCTCCATGACCCCTGTATTGGCAGGAGGATTCTTATCCACTGTGCCACCAGGGAAGTCTGTTACTTTACCTTTTAAGTTTTGGATCACCTTTATAGAATCCTTGAAAGTGAAAGTGAAAGTGAAGTTGCTCAGTCGTGTCCGACTGTTTGCGACCCATGGACTATAGCCCACCAAGCCTCTCTGCTCTTCAAATCTGCTATACCAAGAGCAAATTATTACCACCACCACCACCCTCACCACCACCATCACCATCACTGTCATCACCATCATCACCATCACCACCACCATCCCCCACCACCATCACCACCACCATCACCACCACAATCACCACTGCCATCACCACCACCATCACTGTCATCACCATCACCACCACCATCACCACCATCACCACCACCATCACCATCATCATCACCACCACCACCACCATCACCATCACCACCACCACCATCACCCACCACCACCACCACCACCACCACCACTGTCTCTTATACACATCTAGATGTGTATAAGAGACAGCCCTGGTTCCATCATACAACCCCTGGTTATATAAATCAGCACCTTTCCTGTTTTGATTAAGCTTGTTGGACTGGGACTGGTGCTTGTTAACAAAATTTTCCTTATAGAAACCCAGCTGTTTTGTGGTTCCAAGAGGTGATTTCTTGGTTCTAAGAGAGAGTCTCCCCAGGAATCACAAAAGGACCTTTACTTCCCAAGCACTTTGTCCAAGCTGATGGCAGGAAGGCTCAGCACTGTTGGTGACATTGAGGAGCCATGCAGCGGGAGTCGGGGTAGGACGTGGGCTCCCCTGCAAGCTCTGCCATTCCTCTGCCCTCTGAGTAGTCTCCCCAACTCTGTTTTCCCCAAGATAGGCCAGAGAACAGAGCCATCAGCTGGAGTATTTATGACCGTCGTCTGTACATGTGTGTGCTCTCAGACACAGTGCCCCAGCCACTGCCTTTCATTTCATTTAGTGTGAAGGAGTGACCTGGTCCCAAATGCATGTATGCATTGCTCATAAATCAGACATCTCTGAGCTCCTTCCGGGACAGCCAGCTCTGGGCAGGTGCTGTCATTGTCACCGCCCTGCTTTTGGCTTTCTTGTCGCCAACAGAAACAGTCCCAAGAACCGGTGGATGGGGAGAACACTTCCAAAGTGCAGAGGTGGGTGTCAGTGCACCCTCTGTGGTGCATAAAGGGAGGAAGAACGCTTGAGTGGGTGTCCACATGCCCACAAGCTATTCGTCTTGTTTGTCTCAGAGGCCTAGCTCCAGGCGCCCTTGATCTGCTGACTGCTGTGCGTGGTGTTCATCTGACTCTCCTGTTAGGCCCCAACTCCAGTGTCCTCACCCCCAAGCACGCCCTGACCCCCATCTGAGCCCCCACAGTCTGTCTCTCTCACTGTCCTTCACTGCTCTCGTCACAGAGAAGGACCTCAGGGGTCCTGGGTGTGTGTGTCTTGACTTTGCCTCCAGCTCAGACTCTGGGCTTCCTGAGGGTGGGGACAGTGCCTGGCACTTGTTTCCTGGGACAGAGGAGAGGTGAGCTGCACAGTTCCTCAGAGAAGCCAGCGGACACACACACACGGGGTGGCCAGTGTAGACCTGACCCCGGACCAGCACCCCTGCTGAGGATCTGAGGGTCTCTAGGGGACCCTAACAAGCTCCTGTCAGGGTAGGGACCTAGTCCTGAGGTGGAGGGCTTACCCCTGAGAAGTTGCCCTGCTGGAGTTTCGGGGTGTCTGCAAATACAGATCCAGAAAGGAGGGGATGGGGCCAGCTTGGGATGCTGCTGAAGGCAAGCTGGCAGTGAGCTCTAATCAAACCCTCAATTACTCACTGAGTTAACAGAGAAGGGGCGCTGGAGCAGACAGCAGAGAGAGAGTGTGGGTGGCTGAATTGTTCCAAGCCTTGAAGGACACCAGGCTTCCCACCCTGTCATAGCTCTGAGTTAATTTTTAGGGTCAATCAATGCTTTCTTGTGCTGGAAAAGAAAACAGTTGTGCAGTTCTTCCCATCACCGACCCAATGAGATCATATTTAGCCAAAGGGGTACCTAGGAGGGCAGCAGATGGACAAGAGGGTGCTCCCAGACCTCACTTGTCCTCTGCCCACAGCAGCAGCTGCAGACATGGCCCCACACACCTGCACACATGTCCCCCATGGGCTCACCCATGATGCTCCAGGCAATGGTCACTGGAACCGACAATGTGGACCCCAGGTCTGAGACTTTGCTGAAGGAGATCACAGCAGTGGGAGCGACTGGGGCCACCTATATACAAAGTTACGTGTTGTCAGAAAGCTGGCCATTCAGTGTTCCCCACGGTGGTCTCTGGATCTCTAGGGGCTCAGCCATCTGCAAGGGTGTCCTGAGAAGGTGGGAAAATAAGAAGACAGACAAACAGTGGGGGTTGCACCTGGACGCCTTCTGCTGGGTGTGCATCATAGAGTGACTGCCAATGCTGTAGTTACAGGGTGCACACACCACCGTGAGCCTTGTCATGTGACCCCCCCACCCCCCGGACGTCCTGAGGCCATTCAGAAACAGGAATGCCCCCTGCATGTCATTCCACACAAGCCATCTAAAATAATTTGTAACAATCTCATTAGGAAAAAAAAAAATCTGTGCTGCTTCAAGGCTTCCGGAGCCAGGAGCGTGGGCTTCTCGATTCTGCAAGCTCCGGCCTGGGGCTTTGCCAGCTTTCACTACTATATAATTTAATCTAATTGATCAATTAAATCCAAATAATTTTTAAACAAGCTGTAATAACAGTTATATAATTTCAGTACTACATATAATTTTCTTAACGACTTTATCAAAGGAAATTGCTCACTGGGACTTGCTCTGCGTGTGGAAACCGTCATCCCCACAACTCGGAGACCCCCACAGCTCTGGGCAGCAGCCAGCGCTCAGAGCTTGCTGACGGAGTGGCCCACAGCCCCCTCCCTGGAGGAGGTAGCTTCCTGGATCTGGAGTCTCAGGGCTGGTTCTCTGAGGCTCCCCCAGGGGCTGCGGGCAGTCCTTGGTGTCCTTGGCTTGGTGCCTCACCTCCTCTGCACCTGTCTCCATGTGGCCCTCTCCCTGGTGCATGTCCGTGTCCAAACCTCCCCTTTTTCTGAAGACACTAGTCTCCTGGATGAGGGCCCATCCCACTCCAGTATGACCTCATCTTAACTTGACTAATTACATCGCAAGGACCCTATTTCCTAGTGGGGTCACATTCTGAGCCACTGGGGTGTGGGCTGTCAGTGGGTACATTTTGGGGGAGGAATACAGGTATGATGCGGACTTCCCAGGTGGCGCTAGTGGTAAAGAACCCGCCTGCCAGTGCAGGAGACATAAGAGACATGGATTCAATCCCTGGGTTGGAAAGATCCCCTGGAAGAGGGCATGGCAACCCACTCCAGTATTCTTGCCTGGAGAATCCCGTGGATAGAGGAGCCTGGAGGGCTACAGTCCATAGGGTCTCACAGAGTCAGACACGACTGAAGGGACTTAGCACACAGGGGTACATGCACAGTGTGACCCACAATATAGCTCATGGCCTTGAGCAGAGCACTTCAGCTCTCTTGACTCCCTCTCTGGGACTGAGAAACAGAGCTTGCTTTCTACCTAATGTTGTGAGTTTTTTTAAATAGAAAATAAACAGTTGGTTTTTATTTATTTACATGTTTTTGGTCAAGCTGGGTCTTTGTTGCTGCGCATGGGCTTTCTCTAGTTGCGGTGAGCAGGGGCTACTATTGGTTGTGGTGCGTGAGCTTCTTATTGCGGTGCCTTCTCTTGTTGTGGAGCACAGGCTCTAGGCTTTCAGTAGTTGTTGCCCACGGGCTTAGTTGCTCTGGGCATGTGGAATCTTACTGGGCCAGGGATCTAACCTGGCAGGCAGATTCTTATCCACTAGACCACCAGGGAAGCCCAGGTTGTGAGATCTGAAGAATAAGCACACGTAGGCTTTCCAGCCTAGCCAGTACCTGCAATGACTGACTTTCTCCATGCATAGTTGAGGGCAGTGTGGGCCACACTGCAGGCTGCCCTCTGCCTGGAGAATTGCTCCTCCCAGGTCACGGAAGGAACCAGCAAGCCGGAAGAGGAGGTCAGGAGTACCCAAGAGCTCCTGCTATCACCCGTGACAATTGGCAGGAAGAAGGAAAAGTTCTGACTGAGGGCTCTATCAGCTCCATCCAGGTCAGCATTGCTGTGCAACAGGCTGATGAGGTGGAGAAGATTTTATGCCACAAGTTCACGTGCTTCATGACAACGTGAGCAGAGAGTGGCCGCTGTTTCTCCTTGTCTGTCAGTGCAGTTCCTGCGCTAGAGGTGGGCAGATGAGTCCTCCAGAACGTCCCAGCCAAGGCCTCCCGCCTGCTAAAGCTCCTCTGCTCCCACTCTCACTGTACCTTTTCTTATTCTAGTAAATCCTTCCTCCTCTAATTAAAGTCTGGGGCTGCAAAAAAAAAAAGAATGAATGAGTGTAAAATGTAAATTACAGGGCTGGGCCCTTTGGAGGAACCCAGTGTGTTAATATTAATACATCAGCCATCACTGATTACTAATCAGGATGAAAATGGAGCCCCCAGCTCCTGGCCTGTTTTATCTGCCACTTCAAGTAAACGCCAGCTCATCTGTTGCCATCTCCCTAACCCAGAGTTCCCTCCTTTATTGGCCATGGCCCAGGGAAGGGGCATCCCTCTCAGCCCAGCCCAGTGAAGATCACCTTTCAGGGCTCTGTGGGTGTGTTCTCAGTCGTTCACTTGTGTCCGACTCTTTGCAGCCCCATGGACTGTAGCTCGCCAGGCTCCACTGCCCATGGGATTCACCAGGCCAGAATACTGGAGTGGGGTGCCATTTCCTCCTCCAGGGGATCTTCCCGACCCAGGGATTGAACCCACATCTCTTGCGTCTCCTACATCGGCAGGCGGATTCTTTACCACTGGGCCACCTGGGAAACCCCTTTAAGGGCTCTATGTCCTCCTTATTCTCTCAAGGGGCTAAAGTGGGGGCAGGGTGCTCTCGGAGAGCTTTGCAGTAAAACTCCCAAAATTTCTCCCAAAAACAACAAGAGAGCTTTCTGTTATTGCTCCATAAGTGTGAGTGTTCCCGCAGGCTTCGATTACAGGCTTCTGTGGAACTAAGTTTTCCCAAACGCTCCGTTTCGATGTGAACACCAGATTCCTCACACAGCATACTGCCATGATTCCCACCGAGCCAGGGAGAAGAGGGTGCCCTGGGGACCCTGGGGTCTGGACCCCCAGGTCTTGGAAATGAAGGGGAGATGGACTTGGGGATTATGAAGTCTCTGGAGGCTGGAACCCTGGGAGAGAACTTGTCCCGCCTCCCCGGACTGGGGCGGTAGAGGTTAAGGGTCTTCTTGCCCCCAAACCCCTGCTGATTTTACTCTGCCTCCGTCACTACAGCTTCATTTCAAAGAGTGCTTACAAGTGTTCTCAGCAGATCTGTTTTCTCTTGTCCACTAACATTTCTTCAAAAATTTGAATTATTTTGCCAGTATTTGCAAATCAGAATATTTCACATTAAACAGGATTTCTGGTTTCTCTAGAAGTACTGAGACGTCACCATATAGGGCTCCTATTTCCTCATGGAAAAAGTAGATGGGCCTGAGCAAGTACTGCTCCTTTTAGAAGGATGTGCAAAGTTCAGTTTGCCACAATTCCCATCTGGCCCACTTCAGTCGGTTACTTTACCTGTTTTTTTTTTTTTTTGGTTGCAATGGTTCTTCACTGCTTTGTGTGGGCTTTTTCTGGTTGCAGAGGGCAGGGGCTAATCTTCACTGTGGTGCACGGGCTTCTCATTGTGGTGGCTCCCTCTGCTGCAGAGCACAAGCTCCAGGTTCATGGGCTTCAGTAGTTGTGGTGCATGGGCTTAGTTGCTCTGAGGCATGTGGAATCTTCCCGGAGAAGGGCTTGAACCTCCATGACCCCTGTATTGGCAGGAGGATTCTTATCCACTGTGCCACCAGGGAAGTCTGTTACTTTACCTTTTAAGTTTTGGATCACCTTTATAGAATCCTTGAAAGTGAAAGTGAAAGTGAAGTTGCTCAGTCGTGTCCGACTGTTTGCGACCCATGGACTATAGCCCACCAAGCCTCTCTGCTCTTCAAATCTGCTATACCAAGAGCAAATTATTACCACCACCACCACCCTCACCACCACCATCACCATCACTGTCATCACCATCATCACCATCACCACCACCATCCCCCACCACCATCACCACCACCATCACCACCACAATCACCACTGCCATCACCACCACCATCACTGTCATCACCATCACCACCACCATCACCACCATCACCACCACCATCACCATCATCATCACCACCACCACCACCATCACCATCACCACCACCACCATCACCCACCACCACCACCACCACCACCACCACTGTCTCTTATACACATCTAGATGTGTATAAGAGACAGCCCTGGTTCCATCATACAACCCCTGGTTATATAAATCAGCACCTTTCCTGTTTTGATTAAGCTTGTTGGACTGGGACTGGTGCTTGTTAACAAAATTTTCCTTATAGAAACCCAGCTGTTTTGTGGTTCCAAGAGGTGATTTCTTGGTTCTAAGAGAGAGTCTCCCCAGGAATCACAAAAGGACCTTTACTTCCCAAGCACTTTGTCCAAGCTGATGGCAGGAAGGCTCAGCACTGTTGGTGACATTGAGGAGCCATGCAGCGGGAGTCGGGGTAGGACGTGGGCTCCCCTGCAAGCTCTGCCATTCCTCTGCCCTCTGAGTAGTCTCCCCAACTCTGTTTTCCCCAAGATAGGCCAGAGAACAGAGCCATCAGCTGGAGTATTTATGACCGTCGTCTGTACATGTGTGTGCTCTCAGACACAGTGCCCCAGCCACTGCCTTTCATTTCATTTAGTGTGAAGGAGTGACCTGGTCCCAAATGCATGTATGCATTGCTCATAAATCAGACATCTCTGAGCTCCTTCCGGGACAGCCAGCTCTGGGCAGGTGCTGTCATTGTCACCGCCCTGCTTTTGGCTTTCTTGTCGCCAACAGAAACAGTCCCAAGAACCGGTGGATGGGGAGAACACTTCCAAAGTGCAGAGGTGGGTGTCAGTGCACCCTCTGTGGTGCATAAAGGGAGGAAGAACGCTTGAGTGGGTGTCCACATGCCCACAAGCTATTCGTCTTGTTTGTCTCAGAGGCCTAGCTCCAGGCGCCCTTGATCTGCTGACTGCTGTGCGTGGTGTTCATCTGACTCTCCTGTTAGGCCCCAACTCCAGTGTCCTCACCCCCAAGCACGCCCTGACCCCCATCTGAGCCCCCACAGTCTGTCTCTCTCACTGTCCTTCACTGCTCTCGTCACAGAGAAGGACCTCAGGGGTCCTGGGTGTGTGTGTCTTGACTTTGCCTCCAGCTCAGACTCTGGGCTTCCTGAGGGTGGGGACAGTGCCTGGCACTTGTTTCCTGGGACAGAGGAGAGGTGAGCTGCACAGTTCCTCAGAGAAGCCAGCGGACACACACACACGGGGTGGCCAGTGTAGACCTGACCCCGGACCAGCACCCCTGCTGAGGATCTGAGGGTCTCTAGGGGACCCTAACAAGCTCCTGTCAGGGTAGGGACCTAGTCCTGAGGTGGAGGGCTTACCCCTGAGAAGTTGCCCTGCTGGAGTTTCGGGGTGTCTGCAAATACAGATCCAGAAAGGAGGGGATGGGGCCAGCTTGGGATGCTGCTGAAGGCAAGCTGGCAGTGAGCTCTAATCAAACCCTCAATTACTCACTGAGTTAACAGAGAAGGGGCGCTGGAGCAGACAGCAGAGAGAGAGTGTGGGTGGCTGAATTGTTCCAAGCCTTGAAGGACACCAGGCTTCCCACCCTGTCATAGCTCTGAGTTAATTTTTAGGGTCAATCAATGCTTTCTTGTGCTGGAAAAGAAAACAGTTGTGCAGTTCTTCCCATCACCGACCCAATGAGATCATATTTAGCCAAAGGGGTACCTAGGAGGGCAGCAGATGGACAAGAGGGTGCTCCCAGACCTCACTTGTCCTCTGCCCACAGCAGCAGCTGCAGACATGGCCCCACACACCTGCACACATGTCCCCCATGGGCTCACCCATGATGCTCCAGGCAATGGTCACTGGAACCGACAATGTGGACCCCAGGTCTGAGACTTTGCTGAAGGAGATCACAGCAGTGGGAGCGACTGGGGCCACCTATATACAAAGTTACGTGTTGTCAGAAAGCTGGCCATTCAGTGTTCCCCACGGTGGTCTCTGGATCTCTAGGGGCTCAGCCATCTGCAAGGGTGTCCTGAGAAGGTGGGAAAATAAGAAGACAGACAAACAGTGGGGGTTGCACCTGGACGCCTTCTGCTGGGTGTGCATCATAGAGTGACTGCCAATGCTGTAGTTACAGGGTGCACACACCACCGTGAGCCTTGTCATGTGACCCCCCCACCCCCCGGACGTCCTGAGGCCATTCAGAAACAGGAATGCCCCCTGCATGTCATTCCACACAAGCCATCTAAAATAATTTGTAACAATCTCATTAGGAAAAAAAAAAATCTGTGCTGCTTCAAGGCTTCCGGAGCCAGGAGCGTGGGCTTCTCGATTCTGCAAGCTCCGGCCTGGGGCTTTGCCAGCTTTCACTACTATATAATTTAATCTAATTGATCAATTAAATCCAAATAATTTTTAAACAAGCTGTAATAACAGTTATATAATTTCAGTACTACATATAATTTTCTTAACGACTTTATCAAAGGAAATTGCTCACTGGGACTTGCTCTGCGTGTGGAAACCGTCATCCCCACAACTCGGAGACCCCCACAGCTCTGGGCAGCAGCCAGCGCTCAGAGCTTGCTGACGGAGTGGCCCACAGCCCCCTCCCTGGAGGAGGTAGCTTCCTGGATCTGGAGTCTCAGGGCTGGTTCTCTGAGGCTCCCCCAGGGGCTGCGGGCAGTCCTTGGTGTCCTTGGCTTGGTGCCTCACCTCCTCTGCACCTGTACACCACCACCACCACCACCACCACCATCACCATCATCACCACCATCACTATCATCACCACCACTACCACCACCACCACCACCACCACCACCATCACCATCATCACCACCATCACTATCATTACCATCATCATCACCACCACCTTCACCATCACTATCATTACCATCATCACCACCACCTTCACCATCATTATCATTATCCCATAATCACCATTAGCATCACTATCTCCATCACCATCATTATCTCATTACCATCACCATCATCATCTCCACCTCCTCCACCAATCTACATACACATATGCGTCTGTACACACACAGAGGAACTCTCTTTTTCTTTCACCAGATTCATTTCTTTACCTCTGACCTCTTTGGAGCTCTTTCAATGTATCCAAGTGTTCCTGGCTCATGCAAGTACTAGTTAGTGCAACTGGGTCAGAGCTGGTGGGGGTGAGAGCAATGGTGGGTGAAGGTGGAGTTGAAATCCTGTGTTAAGAACGCGCATCTTGTACAGACCTGGGAAAGATATGTTGGTGAAATTTGCTCACATAATGCATCTCGCTTAGGCTCCATGTCTGACTATGGAAGGATATTCATTGCCATTGTTTTCTGTAATAGCTGTCTGGTACTGACTGGGCATCCAAGATTTCTTCAAGGAACTACCTATTCTCAATCCACTGAGAAGTGAGGTAGACCCCACTTCCAGCTCCAAAACAGTCCAGGGCCCCTCCAGTCAGTCAGTATATTCCATGCCCTTGGCCCAGGGGCTTGTTTGAAGGTAGATACTGAGCCCACGACAGGTCAGCACAACTCAATTCTTGGACTTGCTTGTGGAAGACTGGCTAATGGTGCTTTTTGCCCAAGGAGTTTGCACATCTGATGGGCTAAGGGTGAGGAGTGGCTGGGGATCATCACAGCAACTGGGGAGCCTGGCTGAGAGTGAAGAGCTCAGCAGGGGAAGGCAGGGAATGGGCGGGGGGGGAAGCCCCAGGGCCCTGTACTGAGCCATGCCTGAATCCACTCTCATGACCAATAAATCTGCTCTTCTGCCATTTTGAGTTGGGTTTCTGTCACTTAAAATCAAAATAGCTTTAGGGGGGCTTCCCTGGTGGTCCAGTGGTTAAGAATCCGCTTTGCAGTGCTGGAGATACAGGTTTGATCCCTGGTCAGGGAACTATGACTCTAGATGCCATGGTAAAACTAAGCCCCTGATCCACAACTGCTGAGCCCAAGCACCATAGCTAGAGAGAACGAGCACTGCAGCAAAAGATAACGCATCATGCACGAAGATTCCACAAGCCAAAACTGAGACCCGAGGGAGCCAAATCAATCAATCAATCAATATTTGTTTACAAATCAAAATAGCCTTGAAATATTCCATTCCTTTCATTCAAGATGTTTCTGGAAATGTTCTGGTCCAGCCTGACTTCTACAGGGTTCAAAGGTCACCTTATCCTCTCAGCTTCAAGTTCCTGCCCCAAGAAATGGGGCACGTGTTCTTACCTTGATGAACAGCGCAAGCTGTCCCCCAAGTTGTCTCTTCAACATCTGTAAGAGGTGGACACTCTGGGGTCTGGGCACTGCCTTGCCCCCACCCACTGAGCTCTGGTTGGGGTTCCTGGGCAAAACGGGCAAACCAGCATGTTCTCCTGACCCTGGGCCCCGCCTCACCATGGGGGGTGGGGGTCTGTCCTCCAGGATTCTCAGCTAAGCCAGCTCTGCCCCTCTGGGGGTCAGCACTGGTTCCTTGGGAGTTAAGACTGGGAAAGCTTGGTGGCCCCCCAGACATGCTGATACACCCCTAGAGGCAGCCATGGGAGTGAGATTACAGGACCATTTCAGTCCCTCTGCCCCAGGGACTCATATAAAAACCCAAGACCCCTGCCTCACATGCTAAGGAGCCCTCCCTGACCAAGCTATCATCGTAAGACGGTCAGTCTCCCAGGTACTGTGTTTTTTCTATTGTTGTTTCAGAAGTACTGGTCCCAGAAACAAATGTCAGATTTTCTCATCTGTAAAATGGATGTTAAAAGTCTGAAGGTGAAAAGATGAGAGAGAGAGTTTGGACTTGCTTCCCACACACAGTTCACACACACTGGCCACGACAGAAATCGCTCGAGATGTACAAGTGTGAGACAAGAAGCAGGGGGATTTCACTGCAGAACTCACTTCCTTTGAGGCTCTCAGTTGCCATAATAGATAAATAAGGTGGTGTGTGTGTGCTAAGTGGCTTCAGTCGTATCTGACTTTGCGACCCTATGGACTGTAGGCTCCTCTGTCCATGGGATTCTCCAGGCAAGAATGCTTAAGTGGGTTGCCATGCCCTCCTCCAGGGATCTTCCTGACTCAGGGATCGAACCCACGTCTCTTATGTCTCCTGCACTGGCAGGTGGATTTTACCACTGAGCCCCCTGGGAAGCCCAGATAAGGTGGATATTCCAGTAATTTCATAGGTGAAACTGGCACCAAGAGACTGACTGACTTACAGACACTGAAAATAATGAGAAGCAGATGTAAAAACAGTGTAGGTGCACCAACCCTCTCGCTGCATCACGAGTCAGACTCCCTCAGACTCCTGGCTGCCTTGCCCCGAGTCTCCAAGCCAAGAACCAAGGGTCCCCATCCCTCCCCTGACCCTGTCCCATGCCCAGGAATGCCCCCTCTCCTTCCTTCCTCCCTCCTCCATGGACCGCCCCACAGCCCCCAGGACTAGACTCCGTGTCCCTGCAGGAAAGAGGATCAGGGACGGTGACTGAACCAGTACCGTATGTTCCTTCCCAAAGAAACTCTTTCTCAAGCAGATGAATTTAAATCTCCACTCCTCCTGCCAGTATCCCCACGCCTAGCAGTTCCAGAGCTGCCGGTCCTGAGCTAGCGCAGGAGGGAAGAAGGAAGTGAGGCAGGAATAGAAATACAGAAAGTGACATATGTGAGAAGTGAGTCTGTGAGTGGGCTTGGGCCTCACTTAGATTCTGTGTTATTCTGATTATTATCCTTTCACGTTTTCTGGACCAGCCTAGAGAAAGAGATGGAATTTCTGCAAACTGGCTTCCAAAGCTCACTGCTGCTGCTGCTGCTAAGTCGCTTCAGTCGTGTCCGACTCTGTGCGACCCCATAGATGGCAGCCCACCGGGCTCCCCCATCCCTGGGATTCTCCAGGCAAGAACACTGGAGTGGGTTGCCATTTCCTTCTCCAATGCATGAAAGCGAAAAGTGAAAGCGAAGTCGCTCAGTCGTGTCCGACTCCTAGCGACCCCATGGACTGCAGCCTACCAGGCTCCTCTGTCCATGGGATTTTCCAGGCAAGAGTACTGGGGTGGGGTGCCATTGCCTTCCCCGCCAAAGCTCACTAGCCACAATGAAAACAGGACTCCCAAAGGGTCATCATCAAGCAGCTCAGGCTCTGAAATGACTTTGCTAAGCTTCTATCCCTCTCCAGGCAGCCATGAATGTCCTCAATAACGCAAACAAGCCTGCCTCCACCACTCCACTTGGAAATATTTGATCTATCAGCTTATCAGTGGGAACAGCTTCCCTTTGACGTGTGCCTTGAATGTTTTCCACAAAAACGTCACCAGATTTTTTCACAACCTTCCACGTGCCTCTGTTAGTCTAAAAATGTCCCAGGTGTGGAATGCTACGTAATAAGTGTTGAATGGTGAGAAATTTGGGGCAGGTCAGCTTGACATCTGGGGTTGAGAAGGGGCAGGAGGTGTGTCCAGCTCTGAGCATCGTTCAGCTTGTGGCAAGAACAAACCCATAAATGGGCAGATCAGAGGGGAGGAGACTGCCTTCTCTCCTCTTCTACATGGACACACAGCTGAACTATGTTTCCCAGACTCCCCTGCTGCCAGGTGTAGCTACGTGACTGAGTTCTGACCAATGATGTATGAGCAGAGACGATGCGCTTCCCTTCCAGGCCGCGACCTGATCCTGGCTCTGTCCCACCTCTGACTGAATGGAGAAAATTCAGAGGTCAGAGGACAGAGCTGTAGGACACGGAAGGGTCCTGGGTCACTCCATGACCACTCAGGATCAAGCCACACCTGCCAACCAGCCCCTGGTGACCTACACTGGATAATAACAGGAACTTTTTTTTTTTTTTTTTTTTACCATTTTTTTTAATTGAAGCATAGTTGATTTATAATGTGTTAGTTTCTGGGGTACAGCTAAGTGATTCAGTCTTTTATATATAAAAACATGTAGGGGCTTCACAGGTGATGCTAGTGGTAAAGAACCTGTCTGCCAATGCAGGAGACGTGCGGGTTTGGTCCCTGGGTCAGGAAGATTCCCTGGAGGAGGGCGCAGCAACCCACTTCAGTATTCTTCTTTGGAGAATCCCATGGACAGAGGAGCCTGATGGGCTACAGCCCACAGGCTGCAGAGTCAGACACAACTGAAGCAACTTTGCATGCATGCATGCACATATATATGTATTAATATATATACACACTTATATATATTCTTTTTCATATTCTTTTCCATTATGGTTTATTACAGGATATTAACTGGATTTCCTGGTGCTCTTCAGTATGACCTTGTTGTTTATCTATTTTGTATACAGCAGAGTGTACTGCTAGCTCCTTTCTCCTTTGGTAACTGTAAATTTGCTTTCTGTATCTAGAGTCTGTTCTGTTTCTTCGATAAGCTCATTTGTGTCATGTTTTAGATTCCACGTATAAGTAATATCATACAGTAATTTGCCTTTCTCTGTTTTACCTACTTCACTTAGTGTAATAATCCCTAGGTCCATCCATGTTGCTCCAAATGGCATTATTTCACTTTTTATGGCTGAGTAATATTCCACTGTATACAGAGAGACATGAGCTCTTAATGCAGTAAATATTTTTGTATTAAGCTTCTGAGAATTCATAGTGTAACTCTCCCAGCAGCTAGCATGTTTGACATTTGCTGATGTGATGCTCTGAGGCAATATTTGGTGGGTTGGTCAGAACTATTTATTTGGCTGTGCCAAGTCTCAGTTGTGGCACGTGGGATTGTTGATTCTCATTGCAGCATGCGGGATCTTTAGTTGTGATGTGTGAACCATTAGTTGCCACATGTGAAATCGAGTTCCCCTACCAAGGACTGAACCTGGGTTCCCTGCACTGGGAGCACAGAGTCCTAGCTACTAGACCACCAGGAAGTTGCTGGTCAGGACTTTATCTGTGACAAATAACAGAAAACCCAAGTTGGAGGGGCTTGAGCAGAGTAAATGGAATTTATGAGCTCCTGTAACTGAGAAGTGAGAGGCAAGTGGGGTTCAGGCATGGCTTGATCAAGGATCAAAAAATAGCACCAGGAGCACACATCTCTCCCAGCACAGCCCCTCCACACTGGCTCCAGGTTGGCCAGGCTTACCTCTGTGGGGCTGGAAATGCCTGGCCAAGCCCAGCAGGTGCTGTCATCCCAGAGTCCTCTTCTCTAGAAGGGTCACATATGCAGGGGGACACAACCTCTAATTGTCCAGGCTGAGGCACACTGATCCTTTAGCTCAGAGTCATGAATGGAGATGGGCACAATCACTGGAGGATCCTGGGACAACTCTGATTGGTTTCAGGAAAGACTATGGTGCCTGAGCCAGCAGATGCAGACACTGGGGAGGGTAGCAGGGCAGAGCAGATGTTGGATGCAAGAAAGCTCACCCACCTGCTTCCCTTGGGGACTCCCTCCATCCCATCAAATGGCCCCAGAGCAGCCTCCACTTCCACACACAACTCATGCAGATTGACCCAGCCCAGCATAAGCGCTCTCCTGAGGTTTTTATTCCACGGCGGGGGCACTGGGGGAGTATGGGGTGGGGGCAGGGCAGAGATCAGAGTGAGCCTCTAGACCCTGAGGGCTCTGAGACTGGGGTTGTTAGCCTGTCCTCCCTGGGAGGGAGCCCCTTGTAGTGAAGGATCAGAGCTGAAAGCTGCACTGGGAGAGCCAGAGCCCTGCCATCTGTCCCTGCCGGGCCCCCAAGGCAGCCTTCAACACATCCCTTCTTTGCCAAAGGGAGTTCAAGTCTATTTTTCACCACTCAAAGCCAAAGGAACCTGAAAACACAGACTTTTACAGACATACTTCTTCCTTCTCTATTGTGTGTGATGAAACTTTTGATTTACCCAAGTCCTTTCAGTTAGTCTGTGACCTGAAGTGAGACCTACACATGCCCGGGGATGGACACCTGCATGCCATTTGGGGCCAAGCCATCTCAAGAATTCCCGAAGTCTGGCCTCGCAATGCTGCCAAGGGTCCTCAGATCCCTTTCACCACCCCCCATCAACACCCTAAACCTGCTCCTAGTAAACGCAACAATGGGATTGAACCTTGGTGCAAACTATTGACATTTCATGGGTGTTAAATGTTCTCAGTCTTACATAAAAGTAGCTTTAGAAAAAGTGTCTGGTTCCACTGGTCTCTAACATACAATGCCCATGGGATCTCCCCACATATTTAAAAGCAGACAGAGCCCCTGCACCTACTGTCGACTGAAAAAATTCACAGCCTAAAAGTTGAGACTATGTTTTATTCAGCAGACAAAACTGAGGACGTAAGCCCAGGACACAGCCTCTCAGAAAATTCTGAAGAGGCAAAGGAGGGGCCAGGATATGTAAGAGTTTTTGCAACAAAGATCTGGTAGTGGGAACATCAAAAGAGTACTGTTAATTAAGGAAAACCAGATATCTCAAGTTAAGGGATTTAGCACTTTTCCATGTATGGGAAGATGCAAAGTTTGGGCTCACTGGAATCATTCCTCTGATATGCACTTCAGCTATCTGAGGCCAGTATCCTGCGTTTTCTTATCCGGAGTACCCTCAGGGTGCCCCGTCAGGGTGGCAACAGCTGTTGGCTGCTAGATGGGAGTCATCCTGGCTCCATCCTGAGTTCCCTCAGGGTTTGCTGTTGGGGAGCCTGTAATGTGATGGCTTGATGGCTGCAACATCATTTGTTTATTGATATGCGGGAAATATCTTTCATTTACCCTACCCTGTGGGTGCCCTGGAGCTGCCAGATCTCCAAGGACTCTGGAACCATCTCAACTTTGATCACAGGAAAACTCGGTGAGCTGGAAGAAGTTAGTGGATCCACAGTCCCATTTACCAGCAGCCCCTGAATGGGTGGAATTTTGGAAACTTGGTGATCCTGCATGAACCTGCAGGTGGGAATCCAGCCAGGACCATTCCGTGGCCCGCAGGCTCTCACTCAACCTCACTTCCTTCATTGGAAGAACCGCCAGGCCCCAGGCACCCATATTTTCATGTCCCCGAGGAGGCAGGAATGCTAGAGGCTGGATCTGAGTCTCAAGGTCCTTCTCTGCTTCTGTTGGACTCTTGGGACATTCAGAGAAGAGGAAGGAGAATAGAGATGGGAGCTCCCCAGGCACCGCAGAGAGTGACTCGGGAGCCTTCTGTTCAGTGGGGAATGTTCCAACTTCCAAGGGAGCCAGTCCCACCAATTCAGCCCCACCATCTGGAACGTTCCATCTCAGATCCATTGGTGTTTACTTTCTAAAACTTTGCATTCCTGGGGTCTGAGATTGGGAGCAACTGTGTGTGGAAAATACACGCTTCCTTTCATATGTTCCCGTGACACATAACAGCTTGCTTTCAGTCCTCTAAAAATGCAAACCAAAAAAAGAAGAAAAGAAACAAAGAAAAGCTTTCACCAAACACTCTCCCCAAAGAGGAGGAACCCTGCGGATTCTAGAACAGAAAGGGCTCTGAGAGGTGAAGACAAGTGTGACTTTGAGGTACCAGGTTGGTGCAGAGGAAGGTAGCAGGTGAGAGTCAGGTAAAGGGCCTTTTGAACAGGATGAGCAGGGTCCAGACTGGCAGGACCCACCCTGGGAATTCCACAAAGCAGCCTGGGACATCAGACTGGAGTAGGTGAGGTGGGGAAGCTGCAGAGTCACAGAGGAGGGTGCAGGGCCTCAGCTCTGGGCTGACCCTTTGGCCCCACATGCTGTTCAGGCTGTTGCTAGTAAGTGGAAGAAACCCCACTTGAACTCACTTAGTTGGATGCAGTGTGTATTACCTCATGAACTCTAACTTGGAGATGAATGGAGCGAACCTTGGGTGATGGAAACCAGAGTTGTGGGTCCTGCCAACCCCTTCTCCATCACATACCCTGGGTTCTCTGACTTCCTTTGCCAACTTTCTCCTCTCCCTGCTTCCTTCATGTCAAACCCCCAAACCCACACTCCACAGACTGGGTCTCTATGGCAAAGTCTGAGAGCAGTTCATTTTCCAAATCTCTCCTCTGGGTCCCCTACCTAGCGACAGAACCCAGATAAAAACTACATTTCCCAGCCTCCCTTGCAGCAAAGTGTGGTCATGTGACACATCCTGGCCAGTCATTTGTGACAGAGTGATGCCAGCTCTCCCAGGCAGATGTCCAACAGGAAGTCCTCTCTTCCCAGGTGGAAGATGCACTTGGTGGAAAGCCATCCTTAGAACAACACAGGTGGAGACAGAGAAGACACATCTAACAAAGGAAGAAGAATGTGCTAGGAGACAGGTTTGGCCTTCGTAGGTTTTGAACAAATCATGGTTGACCTGAGAATGGCCCATGGGTCACAGGTAAACCAGACAACAGTCATTTTAGCATCAGTTGTCCCTCAGGTTGTGATAGCCTGGAGTTCAGGGACCCTGAAGGCTTGGCATGGAATACAGGTCCCACCCAGCGATCCCCTCTGCCTGAGGCCTGTCCAGCTGCTTGTGTCCTCTTCTCTCCAGACCAAACCTTCACTCCCTGGGCTGACCTCTCTGGGGCCCTGCTTCCCACTGGGTGATGATTTGGGGCCCTGGGAACTTGTCAAGTTCTGTCTCCCTCCTCTCAGGTAACCCAGTGACCTGCTTCATGAGAAAGCATCTGTGTTTGTTTAGTGGGTGCTGAGGGAGTGATGGGTCGCTGGGTGATCCAGGCAAGTGGTCCCCCCAAGTGTGGCCACTGGATGAAGAGCCTTCCCCAACTCACGCCTCCACTTCCCTCCCTCACCTGCAGAATCACTGCAGTCCTGCTGTTTCTGCCATCACATCTTCTGGAGAGCCATCCCTGTGGATGGAGAAGCAGCAGCGCTCCTATGAGCCCAGTGTTCTCGAGAGTGTACCTTGAGGTTTAGCTGAGTATATCTCACACTCTCCAGGCTCCCCTACCCCTCTGTCCTCATGGAACTTCTCATCCACATGTTTGCTTCTGGCTCCAACAGTCCCAGTAGCCCCCCTGCTTTAAGGATAATATTCATGTCCTTGCTATTGTCCCCAAGAGGCCAGGGATCCAGGCCTGCTGCCCCTCACCTCTTCTTGTTGCCACCCAAAATCTTGGCCTTCTCTGCCCACTGAAGCTGAATGAAAAGTACGGAGACAGAGTTTGGGGGAAATAGAAAGGTGGCTTTTATTCTTAGCTGGTGGAGGGGGAACATGGTAGGCTCATGCCTCAAGAACTGTGCCCCTACTCCATGAGGAATCTAGGGGCTTATATAAGGCAAGGGCTCACAGTCAGGAGTCAGTGATGAGGAACAAGGTGATAGGATCTTGACTTCTTCCTCTTGCATTGTTTCAAAGACAGTCATAAACTGGCTTCAGTAACCCAGTCATTGAGTCTGGCAGCTTGGTGGCTCTGCAGTCTTCTTTCTGATAAGGAGAATGGTGTTGTAAGAGTAAACACCAGATACCAGATGGATTTAGCATAGAGTCAAAGGCAAAAATGTGAATTGTATCTCTTGCCAAGTTAGGGGGCAGAAAAGCAAACTTAGTTACAGAATGCAAAGTTAGGAGCAGTTAAAGTTAAACAAACAAACAAACTAGGAATATTCAGGCCTGCTTACTGTTCTCTTTATCTTCTTTGTTCTCAGGAAAGGGAAAGAGAAAAACTCATCCCTCCTTTTTCCTTTTCAGTGCAACAATCTTGCACCTCTTCCCCCTTCTCACTGTGCTCTAACTGCCTGGTCCTCGTGTGGTTCCTTGGACATGCCAGGCCCTCTCCTGGCTCAGGGCCTTTGCACTTGCTGTTCCCTCTGCTCCATCTGCTTCCCTTCCATCACCTTAACTGCTGCTCATCTTTCAGATCTTAGTGTCCCTCCCAGCATGTCAAGATTTCCTGTTTTTCTCTCTATAGTCCCATGTGCTTTCCTTCAGAGCATTTAGCAAAGAGTATAGAAATGTAATCATGTGCTTATTTGATTAGCATCTGCCTCTCCTGCTACAGTGGAAGGCCACTGGACATCCCTACCCACCACTGCATCTTCAGAATACAAATGTTTGTTGAATAAATGAAAGAGGGAAGGTCACACACAGGCCACGTGGACATAGATGACATAGATGGGCTCTCTGAGGTTTCCTCCGTGGGGACTGATCACCAAACAAGGGATTCACTCCCAAATCAGAGAAATTGTCAGAGTGGGCCTGTTACCCTTCCAGAAACTTCCATCTGTGATCTTTACACCATGCTGGATATATGTTCATTTTTAATTCAACCCAAATTGCCCATATGGAAAAGCCAGGAAGCTTGGCTTCAAGGAAGAATTCATCAGACAGATGTATCCTTTTATGTCACCTAAGACAAAGCAGTTTAATTGTTTCCATTATCTTCGAGCTTTTATTTCCCTGGTTATTGATCTTCCCTTTTAATGAAGCCCATAATTAAGCAACTAGGAGGCTATGCTTGGTCTTAATGAGTATGCTGTCAGGCTCGGCTCTGGCAAGGAGCCCCCATAGCCATGAAGGAGAATCACCTTCTCCTCCCATATCTTGACCTCTTCTGTTCCTTGACTACATGAAGGGCAAAGGTAAGGGGGCCCCAAGGACTTCCTGGCGACATTGTCATCAGTAGTATAAGCAGGAGCCCTCAGCCGACACACAGAAGGGGCTGGTCCCACCCTGTTGGGACCAAAGCATCAGGAAGGAGGAGAAACAGGGGTGGAGGTGGACATAGACTCTTCCCACCTCTGGTGCCTGGCAGTTGGAACAGGAAGGCCTGTTTCCAAGAGAGAGAAGTGGCAGCAATGACCATCTACCAGTGCTGAAAACGGAAAATAACACGCCTTCCCTTTGTCTCCAGCTGACCATCCAGCAGGCAGCTGACCTCATTCCTTGTGTGACAGACGCCTGTGTTTCACCCTCTCAGAATTCAGTGCCCCTCCTGAGGGGGCCAGCAGCACAAGCTTCCTGGGGGGAGTCACCCCCAGCTCTCAGTGCCCAGGCTGTGAGAGTGAGGTCAGCCTCACTTTCTGCTTCCAGGATTGTCTCCTGGCCAATCCACACATTCCACCCCTTGGCCCAGGGATTGGTTCAAGAAAGAGGACACAACCCAGTCAGGCAAGGTCAGATGCATCTGGAGGATCTTTGCTGCAGCGATTGAGAGAGAAAGACCTCCAGAGACCACTTTATGGAAGGAGCCTGCCTAAGGATGAAGCCAAACCCAGAGAGGACAGAGCCGGGGAGAGAAGACTCCTGACAATGTGATTTCAGTGCCTGGATAAAGCTATGCCTGAAGCTCCACCTGTCCTCCAGTTACATGAATCTTCAGGTACATGAGCCGTCTGGGACTGGATCCCAGTTCAGCTGAGTTTCTTCAAGTTCGGATTGATATATGATTCACTGTGGTCACAGTAAGTCTGTTGTATCTCTCTGGAGGCTTTCTCAGCTGCCACAAACCACAGTGGTAGTTGAGGGTGGGAGGTCAGTTCAAAGGAGCAAAGCCCTGTTTCCAAATGCTGGACAGACAGAGCGTGCAGGTAGGACAGGGCCTAGTGCCACCAGGTGGCACTGTTGAACACTAGTCCTGCACAGTCCCGTGGCTGCTGCAGGGCGCTGGTCCAGGCCCACAGAGACGCTGGGCTCTGTATTGTGGTCCAGATAGTTGGCCCCCAGCCATGATGCCATGCTAGTTTGGAAGGCAGCTAAGGAGATTCCCACTCCTGCCACCAAGTTTGCTGGAAGGAGCCCTGTCCCTTGTTATCCAAGCTCCCAGTGCCCCCCCGACTCCTCCACCTGAGGCCTCCTTGGGGGTTGCTGCATAACTAACAAACCACTTAACGACAACCATCTGTTTTGTTCACAAACATGCATTTGGGCTTGGATTGGTACAGAGGGCTCATCTCTGTCCCACGGGGCATCAGTTGGATGGCTTGGCACAAACTGGGAGATTGGTGACCTAGAGCTGGCTGTTGGCTGGGGCCTCAGTTTGATCCCATGTGGCCTCTCTGTGCACAGCTTGGGCTTCCTCACAGTGTGAAAGTAAATGTTCTGAGACCATGTACCTCAGAGACAAGCCTCACCCCTTTATGACCTAGCCCCAGAAGCCACGTGATATCACTTGTACCTAGAGAGGGGGCTGGAACCCCACCTCTCAATGGCAGCAATGGACAGTGGGAGTGCTGTTTGTGCCTTTCAGAAAAATAGGATGGAGTCCTACCCCAGTCAAGGCTGTATATTGTCACCCTGCTTATTTAACTTCTATGCAGAGTACATCATGAGAAACTCCGGGCTGGAAGAAGCACAAGCTGGAATCAAGATTGCCAGGAGAAATATGAATAACCTCAGATATGCAGATGACACCACCCTTATGGCAGAAAGCAAAGAGGAACTAAAGAGCCTCTTGATGAAAGTGAAAGAGGAGAGTGAAAAGGCTGACTTTAAACTCAACATTCAAAAAACAAAGATCATAGCATCAGGTCCCATCACCTAATGGCAAATAGATGGGGAAAGAATGGAAACAGTGACAGACTTTATTTTCTTGAGCTCCAAAATCACTGCAGATAGCGACTGCAGCCATGAAATTAAAAGACGCTTACTCCTTAGAAGAAAAGCTATGACAAACCTAGAGAGCATATTAAAGAGCAAAGACATCACTTTGTTAACAAAGGTCCGTATAGTCAAAGCTATGGTTTTTCCAATAGTCATGTATGGAGGTGAGAGCTGTATCATAAAGAAGGCTGAGCACCAAAGAATTGATGTTTTGCTATGTGGTGTTGGGGAAGACTCTTGAGAATCCCCTGGACTGCAAGGAGATCAAACCTGTCAACTCTAAAGGAAATCAGTCCTGAATATTCAATGAAAGGACTGATCTTGAAGCTGAAGCTACAATACTTTGGCCACCTGATTCAAAGAGCTAACTTATTAGAAAAGACCCTGACGCTGGGAAAGATTGATGCAGGAGAAGAAGGGGACGACAGAGGATGAGATGGTTGGGTGGCATCACCAACTCAATGGACATGAGTTTAAGCAAGCTCCAGGACATGGTGCAGGACAGGGAAGCCTGGCGTGCTGCAGTCCATGGGGTTGCAAAGAATCGGACACAACTGAGCGACTGAACAACCACCTACCCTAATAGGTCAGATGTGACCTTATTTGGAGGTAGGGCCTTTGTTGATGATCCAGTTAAGATGAGAGTGGGCCCTAATCCAACACAACAGTGTCCTTATTAGAAGAGACTAGGTCACGGGACAAGCATGTGTGCACACAGGGAGAAGACGGCTGTCTACCCAGCAAGGAGAGTGACCTCAGGAGACAGAGGCCGTGCAGATACTTCGATGTCAGACTTCCAGCCTCCAGAATTGAGAGAGACTCTCGATGTAGGTTGTTTAAGTCACTCAGTCTGTAGCGCTTTGTTACCGCAGCCACAGAGGCTGATCCAAGGAGATACATTGCAGCCATCTATGGAAAATGCCTCGCACCAGAGCGGGTGTGATAGCCTTGAGTATTAAGAGAAAGGGGGCAGAAGCAGGAAAAACCAACATATACAAGATGTATAAGGCATGGCTCTGCCCAGGGAGCTCAGGGTCTGGGGGCAGGGCGGGGAAGGGGATGCACTTTGCCTGGTGGGGAAGCAGTGACGAAAACAGTGATGTCACCAGGTCCGACCCCTGATTGGTTCACCTTGCACTTTTGTCCAGCAAGATGCATTTTCTGTGATGTGCTTCCTGTACACCTTCTCACTCAAGTTTCCCAAAACAGGTTATCTCGGCAAATTGCTAAAGAGAGTCCAAGTCCCAAAAATGGGCCTGGCAGTACATGTTCTCCCAGAACCGCCCTCATCACTCCCACGCACCTCCTCCTCGAGATTCCAGGCTCCGTGCATCTGTCGCCGCTTCCCTGGAGGTGGTGCTGTCCTGCCCACCCTCAAGCCTTGGGAGCCCGCACACTCACAGCCCCATCACAACCAGAGGCCACCTCAGTGAGTCCTCCCCGCAACACGAGGGCTTGCTCCAAGTGATCGCTTGCCCAAGATGATCGTTCTGGCCACCTGGAAAGGGAAGAACTCCTACTGCAAACGGGATGTGGCACTCAGCCAGGTGCCCAGGCAATGTGCATGTGAAGGCAGCCCACGGGACCGGGAGAACAGAATGCTTGGCCAGATCTGGGGATGGGTGGTGGGGGTGGGCAGGTCTGGCAGTGCCACAAAGTCCAGACCTGGGAAACACCCCAGAAGGTCCCACAGGATGGCGCTGAGAACCCTGCTCCACCCCCTCCTCAACCCAGCACAGTCCCCGCATGCACTCCCCGGCGCCTCCCAGAAGAGCCTCTCAGGTTCTTCGGGAGTCCGGGACTCCCTGCAGTAAGAGATGGTGCATCTGTCTAAGTCGCTACTGCAAATTGCAAGGCGAGTACATGATTACTTCCCTCCTCAAATTATGGGTAATTACACCTGGACTAAGTGTAATAATTACAGACAAAGCGCTGTTGATGCAACTGTCAGGTACGATGTTTACTCAGCAAACCCGGCCCTGCCTTGGAGAATGAACAGGCATATTGGAGCAGCAGAAGAGAAGAATAAAACTGCATCTGAAATATTTCTGTTCTCCACCACTGCCGAAGAGAGAACAGGCTGTGACATCCCTCTGTTCGGCAGGGCTGGCTTGCTCTGCCTGGTAACTGCTTCCTGACGAGTGAGCAGGCAGGTGGGCCATGAGATGGGCTCCCCTTCCACCCAGGTTCCCTCTACCCCAGCAGAACTGGAAGCTGCAGAACCACCAGGAGAGGGCTGACTGGGTCCCAAGCTGGCAACACTTTCAGCTCCTCAGATCTTGCTTCCAGGGCCATCTCAGGCTCAGGGCACATCCTCTGTCCCTGATAACCACACCTCCACCCCCACGAGGGTCTCTTCAGTTCTGCACAGAGCAAGGACTCTAGATTCCAGCTTGGATCAGCCAGACTGAAATCTAATCCTGGGTAGCCAGATGGGCCTGGGCTCACATAGTCCACATCTCAGTGCCTCAGTTTCCTCTCTTGTGAACTGAGCACAACCTTCCTTGTGGGTTTATTATTATTTATTTTTGTTTGCTTTGGGTCTTCGTTGCGGCAAGAGGGCTTTCTCTCGTTGCAGTGAGTGGGGGCTACTCTTTGTTGTGGTGCACAGACTTCTCATTGCGGTGGCTTCTCTTACTGTGGAGCACAGGCTCTAAGCGCTCGGGCTTCAGTATTGCAACATGCAGGCTGAGTAGCTGTGGCATGCGGGGTCCAGTAGTTGTGGCTCAAGGGCTCTAGAAGCAAGGGGAATCTTTCCAGACCAGGGATGGAACCCGTGCCCCCTGCATTGACAGGCAGATTCTTATTCACTGTACCACCAGGGAAGTCCCCTCATGGAGTTTTATGAGGATTAAATAAACAGAGTGAGCACGGTCCAGGCAGTGCAGTGAAACTCTTCTGTACGATGCTATGATGGCAGAGATGACACCATGCTTTTGTCAAAAACTATAGAGCGTGCATGGTTTCCCGGGTGGCTCAGTGGTAGAGAATCCACCTGCCAATGCAAGAGACACAGGTTCAGTCCCTGAGTTGGGAAGATCCCCCAGAGAAGGAAACAGCAACCCACTCTGGTATTCTTGCCTGGAAAATTCCACGGACAGAGGAGCCTGGCAGGCTACAATCCATGGGGTTGCAGAGAGTCAGACACAACTGAGCAACTAACACTTTCATTTCACTTTCATACAACGTACAGCACAAGGTGAACCCCAGTATGGACTACAGACTTTAGTTCATAATCGTGTATTTGTTCATAAGTTGTAACAGGTGTACCCACTAAAGTAAGATGCTAATAAGAAGAGAAATTGTGGGGAGGGGCTATGTGGGAACTCTGTACTCTCCCCTCATCTTTCTGTAAACCTAAAGCTGCTCTAAGAAATAAAGTCTATTAACTTTTTCTAATGAACCAAAAAATATCCATTTTCACTTTTTACTATTGTTCCTCTCATGCTGGCCTTCCGACCTCATGCCTAATGCCCCCTCTCCACCTGGCCTGTTTCAATGGAAAACTTGGTTTCGTGGTCTGATCCAGCCTGATATAGTTTCTCCCCAAAATGTGTGTGGCAGTAGCAGCCAGGTATCTACCTAGAACCACTCTCCCCCTCCTAATAGAACCCCAGTTAGGTCTGGGGGGCAGTGGAACAGCTTTAGAAAACTACATTTCCCAGGTGCCCTTGCAGTGAGGCAAGGCCATGCTGCAGAGTTTGGGCCAATGAGTAGAGATCTCCTGGGTATTTCTGGGAAAGCTTTTCTTTCTGACTTGATGTGTCCATCCCCTTTTCCTTCTTCCTGTTTTGAATGTAGACATAATGCTTGGAGGTGCAGCAGCCATTTTGTAGCCATGAGGTGAAAAAACACACACACTAATTATGGTGGAGAAGGGAGTGAAACTGAGTTCTCAATGACATCCTCAAGCAGTTGTTCGAGCCCTACACTACTTTTATGTCCCTGTTTGCTTAATCAACTTTCTGTTAAGTGCGGCCGAACATAATCCCAACTGCTGTGTGCTGCCTATGAGACTAGCCCCCTCAGGTCTGCACACAGGCAGGTGGCCCTACACTTGAATGTGAAACAGATCGCCAGTCCAGGTTCAATGCATGAAACAGGGTGCTCAGGGCTGGCGCACTGGGATGACCCAGAGGGATGGGGTGGGGAGGGAGGGGGGACGGTTCAGGATGGGGAACACATGTACACCCATGGCTGATCCATGTCAATGTGTGGCAAAACCACTACAATATTGTAAAGTAATCTCAGGCTTTTACCAGTGACCAGGTTAGTGCCAAGGAAACCTGATGACACAGGCTTCCAACCAAATAATGAGAAGTGCCAAGTAATCGGGACTCAAGACAAGAGAAAGACAGGCTTTCTCTGGTGGGAGATCTCTCTAGAGCTGGGGCACAAGCAAGCATCGAGGTAGCCCTCAATGGCCCTCAGCCAGCATGAGAAGGGGGGAAGCTGCTCATTCCAGCTTGACCCAGAAACTCTCCTGCTCAGCCTGGGGGACAAATAGACCTGAGGAGCCAGGCCACCACTCCCAGGTCATCCGAGAAGGTGGCAGGCAGAGCTGGGGAGGGTCTTCCTCTGAGAACAGCACAGATGCCGGCAGCCTGGGCACCACAGGACAGGTCCCTGTCTCGGGCAGCGCAGTGAAGAGGGAGATGCTCCTGTGGGCGCCAAGGATGTGCTCATGGTGCCAGCAGACAGGCATCAGCCTCACTTCCTCTTAATTTGCATAATTCAAACCAAAGGAACTTTTGCATTTTCTCTGAACATTTGTGCATCTCAGCCCGCCCCCTCCCCCGCTGCTGGGCCCAGAAGCCCAACAACATCACGGGTTCTCAGCACAGACTTCTCACTTTCCTTCTCAGATGAAACCTCTTATTTCAGAGCAGCTGACAGGACAGGGACGGAGAGGGCAGAGGGAGGCCTTGACCTTGTGGTTTTGAGACCAGTTCTGCAAAGATGACTTCAAGAAACTGTGCCTGCCTTTGAACCAGTTGTGAGGTGAGGGTTCCCATATTCTTTCTGAAGCCTCCAGGGGATGGAAGAGGGGCCCTCCAAGGTTATTTGTCAGTGGCAGCAGGACGCTCCTTCCTCCCCACGGGAGGGCCTGGCCTCACACCCGCTATGAGGAAGGGCTGTCCATGGCAGTGTGCATGCTCCTGGGGGGTGCAGATGTGGGTGGAGGCACCAGCCTCTGTGGGCCAGCAGGGCACAGAGCAGGGGCTCAAGGAGCACAATTCTGCCTCCGGTTCCACCAATGGCTCCACCATGAGGCCCTGGACAGCAGGCTTCTCCTCCCTGAAGTTCAGGTTCTCATATTAAAATGGTGTAAGTGGGACTTCCCTAGCAGCCTGGTGGTTAAGATTATGCCTTCCAATGCAAAGGATATGGTTTTGATCCCTGGCCAGGGAGCTAAGACCTCACATGCCTCGTGGCCAAAAAAACAAAACATAAAACAGAAACGGTATTGTAACAAATTCAATAAAGACTTTAAAAAGGGTCCACATCAATTAAAAAGGTTTAAAAAATAAGAAAAATATTTTTTAAATAAATAAAATGATATAGTATCATCAGCAGGGCTTGTTCAGTCACTATAACTGGCAGTCATACCCAACTGAACATGGATTAAATCAGAAAAGAGAATATATTGGTACATATGGCCAAATGGGGTATCATGAACTTCAGGCACATCTTGATCCAGGTGCCCCACCAATGTCATGGAGACTAAGTCTCTCCTGACTCTGATTCCACTGCACTGGCTCTGTGTCCCTCCCACCTCTCCCCTCCTGGTGACCAGATGTCATCAGCAGTGTCCAAGCACTTGGGACAGAAGAAGCCTCTGATGGAGAGCTCTGATTGGTTCAGACTGGGTCACATGGCTTTCCCTGAACCAATTGGTCAGAGGAAGCTGAAGCTCTGATTGGCCAGGCTGGATCACATGCTCAATTGTGGGTTCAGGGATGATGTCACCTGAAACACTAGGCTGGAAGAGGGAGAGAAGGGGCTCTCACAGGAGATCCAGGGTGCTGTTTGGGGCAATGCTGGCCACTGGTCTTCTCATCGCTGACCCTTTGCAACTTGATGGACACGATGCCCTCAGTCTTGAAGACCACAACTGGCAGCACTCCAAGGTATTATGGGCACAAATGCCTGCCCAGGTGAGTGAAGCTGGCCCTGGCAGCCTCCTAGGCTGCCAGCCTCAGACACCTGTCCAGTGACCACAGGGGAGGGAAGGGCAGGCTCACAGGCCATTAGACCTCAGGAGCTCTTGAAAAAGTTGGGCTTGAGGGTCATAAGCCCAGATGTGCTGGGCAGGTAAGGGCAGCTCCAGGGAGCAGGCATCTATGCTCAGTGGGTTTACCAGGCACCCAGAGTGTGCCATGCCTGCATCTGATAGGTGCTCAATAAATGGCTGTTGGGTGAATGAGTGAGTGAGTAGAAAAGGCTGAGGGAGGGGAAAGCCAGCACAGGTATTATGAATGTCAACTCTGCCCATACTGGTGGCAGAGCATATGGAGTAGTAGTGGGGACCGTGGCAAAGTGGGGGCTGCCTGCCCCACAAAAAGCAATAGCCCTCACTTAGCCACAGCCAGCCCTAACCATACTTCAACTTTGCTAGAATGCTGGCTTTTAAAGAAAACCAGAAACCCTGGTTTTTAAGAAAAATTTGAGGTTTTAAAATACTTTTCTAACACACTATAGAGATAGGAAAATAAAAACATGTCCTGTGACCCAGATGGGATCCATGCTAGACATTTTGTAACCTCTGGTCTGGTCCAAACTGTGTTCCAGACAAATAAAATGAGAGCTGAACTACCTTCTTTTAACCCAGCCCAGACAGGCGGGCTCTGCGGGACCATGCCAAACTCTGCGGGAGACCAGAGCGTCTCCAGACCCAAGCTGGGGGTCCATTTCAAAACCTTGACGCCCAAAGCAGTTATGGCTGAAGAAGGAATTTGCAAATGAGTCTCCAGGGGTCCAAGGAAAGTGTCCGGCAAGGCCTGAAATCCACTGGTAGGTATGCCTTGTTCAGCTGGGGGCAGCCAAAGCCTTGCCTTGCCTGTAAAGAAGAGAATTTTCATTTTATTCACACCATCCCTGAAAAAGGAAAAGAATGAAGCTCTCATGGACTCCTTTGATGAGGCCAGCATCTGTTCAGTAGGAAAGTGGACAAAGTGATATGCCTTCAAGTTAGGAATCCTTAACTCTGGACTGTGTGTAAAATTCCACCCGAGATGTTCTCTGTCCCTGGACCCATCCGAACGCTCTCAGCTGGAACAGAAAACCAACTGAAAAGCCCCTAAAGAATGAGGGATTAATTATCTCTTATCCAAGCACTGTAAAAGCCGGCTGGTTGTGGGCAGATCCATCTGTGCGGCTTAATGAAGATTTCTTGGGACTACACAGCCTCCTCCAAGTTCCAGGCAGCCCATCCTCTTGTGTCAGCATCTAAAATCCTCCAAGTGTAAGTCGCTCAAATGTGTCTGACTCTTGGCAGATTTGTGGACTGTAGCCCGTCAGGCTCCTTTGTCCATGGAATTCTCCCGGCAAGAATATTGGAGTGGGTTGCCATTCCATTCTCCAGGGGATCTTTCCAAACCAGGGATCAAACCCAGTCTCCTGCATTGCAGGCAGATTCTTTAACCTCTGGGCCTCCAGGAGCCAGTCTTTTCCTTATGTCCTTTTTAAGAGTACAGTCAATTTCCCAGCAGCTCCTGGCAGACTCTCCCTGAGTCCCATTGGCACGGTGGCCTGTTGGGCTGCTTCTGAGCTCTCCAATCCCGGCGTGGCCAACTGAATTGTAGTACTGGCTGCATCCACTGAAGACCAGGCTGGTGTGGCACCACCTCCCCCAAGCACATTGCTGCTGCCTGAAGCCTGAGCGAAACTAGGGCTTGCTTAGCCAGGGGGAAGGTTGCCTGGCAACCAACAGTGTCAGCCACCTNCTCCAATCCTGGCGTGGCCAACTGAATTGTAGTACTGGCTGCATCCACTGAAGACCAGGCTGGTGTGGCACCACCTCCCCCAAGCACATTGCTGCTGCCTGAAGCCTGAGCGAAACTAGGGCTTGCTTAGCCAGGGGGAAGGTTGCCTGGCAACCAACAGTGTCAGCCACCTTTTCGCCAACTGCTCTTGGTTTGGTTGGACACTGCCTTCAAGGGGCAAGACCAGGCCTGGGGCAGCATGGTGGCCCCACCAGGGGGGTGGACGGCCACTCCCAATGAAGCATTCCTGGGCACCCAGGGCCCAAGCCTATCCAGCTTGGTGCCATTACCACTCACTCTTTCTGTCCCAAAGAGCAGAACCTCCACAAGATCCTGAGATGGACCCCGGGGGATGGCTTTCATCTTTCCTGAATCCCAGCATACCCGCCTCTGCAGCCAAGAAGAGCAAGGCCAGGCCCAAGGCCCCATCCAAACACAGAGGGCTGTCCTGCTGGTTCACCCTGGTCTGCCCAGGACAGGTCAAAGTGGAGCAAGAGGAGAATTGCATTCAGTAAATACCTGCTGGACAGGTGCACACACACATAACACATACACACATAACACATACACACATGCACACATGATACCGTGCAGGGCCCTATGGGGCTCCTGGGCACAAGGCCTTTCTGTGTCTCCCATTTTTTAAATTTAATTTACTTTATTTGTTTTTGGCTGTGCTGGGTCTTTGTTGCTGCATGCTGGCTTTCTCTAGTGGCAGTAAGGAGGGGCTGCTCTCTAGTTGCAGTGAGCAGGCTTCTCATTGAGGTGGCTTCTCTTGTTGCAGAGCTCAGGCTCTATGGCAAGCAGGCTTCAGTAATTCCAGCTCCCAGCTCTAGAGCATAGGGTCAATAGTTGTGGCACATGGACTTAGTTGCCTCGCGGCATGCGGGAATCTTCCTGGACTAGGGATCAAACCCTTGTCTCCTTCATTGACAGGCAGATTCTTTACCTCTGAGCCAACAGGGAACCCCCTCCACCATTTCTTTGATTATAGGAAACAGCCTTCATTCACCCTCCATGACCTTCCCTGAGTTCCAATGTGCAGATTCAAGCAGTTGTTAATTGGGGATGGAGGGGATGTGAGACCCAGGGGAAACAAACTGTCAAGTGCAGCCTTGGGGCAAGGTCCTATTTCCCCAGCAACAGATGCACAACGGTATCTCTGAGCTATTTTGCAGATATTGAAACCCCTTCCAGGTGGGGGGAATTAATGGTACGCTGCCCACAAGCATGTAGACTCCACATCAGTTAAACCTGGAGGTTGATGTTGTTGACTCCTCCTACCCATGTCACCTCACCACCAACCCATCGGAAAAATGTCCATGAGCTGATCACACCCTCTTTTTCTATAAACCTTGTCACTATCGTCTCCAAGTGGGGACACGGGTTTTGAGGGGATTAGCCCGCTGCGGCCCCCTTTGCCTGGCAAAGCAGTAAAGCTATTCTTTTCTACTTCACCCAAAACTCTGTCTCGGAGATTTGATTCAGCCCCAGTGTACAGAGAAGCTGCTGAGCTTTCAAAATATCACACACATGTGCATACACACACAAATAAACCTGTGCATATACCCACACACTCACATGTGCAGATGCACATACACAGTACACATACCCCGCCCTCACCTTTGGATCCAGCCCCACAAAAGAAGCAGCTAATTTATGTTTCCAACTATAATTACATTTCTGAATGCATTAGCGTGACTATTCCACAAACGCATGACTCACCATGAGGCAAACAGAGATGAAATTCGTGATTGCAGTTGAGCCAGTGCTGGGAATCTCAATTTTTATTTTACTTGAAATTCAACACCAAATAATAACAGCGCCACTTGGATGAAACACATTTCCACATTCAATTAAAAGAGAAGCGATCCTTCTTAGCAGAACCCCTGAGGCAGTAGGCGCGGAGGTTGCAAAGCAGAGAGACGGTGAGGGAAGGGGGCCCAGGTTCACCCGTCCGTCAAGAAGAAATCTTTGAGGATGGGAGAGGGTGGGCATCGGGAGTGGAACACAGGCGTGTGGCCATGGTTGAGTGTTGGTTGGGACAGGTTTCTGGGGGCAACCATGTCCACCAGCACCTGGCTTTTTCAATGCCTCCCACTGTTGTAGCCACGCGTTCTGGGAAACAAACTCACTCAGAAGGATGATGCAGATAGTGGAGTGCAGTTTATTATACTGGCCGGCCCAAGGCAGAGTCTCCTCTTAGCCAAGGACCCCAACCAGCATTTGTGAAAATCTTTTATACCTCATGTGTATGTGTCTGAACCCACCACTCCAAATTCCTTGAGACTTACATAAACCAAGGAAAATACAATCCCAATAACCCCATCATTCACGTGCTATGTGCTCATGTGCTCAAACAGTCAAACAATTAGCCAATAACCAATAAACCCAAGGTTACACTCCAATAGATACAGAAAAATTTATGGCCTGTCTGGAGGAAGGGGTGATTTGGGCATGGTTTTTCTTAGGCGATGAGTAACCTAGATACGATCTTCAAGGTTCCCCTGTCTGGAGGGGGTCTTATCCTTCTGTTGTTGTTTTCATAGGCACTAAACACAGGGTTCAGAGTCCATTGGAAAGGTGGCCGAGCATGATCAGCATGAACAGGCCCAAGGTGGAGTTCAGGCCCTGTGAATTCCTTCTTCATCACTGGCCCCAGAAACAAAAGGCAGGCCTCAGGGATGGTGTCCCCAGGAGGAAGCCAAGAGCACGGGCCGTGGCTCCCTGAGGGTCAGCTCCCGGAGTCATGGTCACTGGTCCCTAGGGCTCACCTTCCGTAGGTGGTGGGGGAGGGCTGGGGGGTGAGGGGTGGAGGGCTCGCAGCCCACTGGGACCTGCCCTCCCACCATGCTCTCCTCTCCCCTCTCACTAGGTCGCCTCCAGTCCCTTCTAGCCTTGTGGGGATGTCAGGACCAGACTTGTCAAGGTGAGTCTTACCTAAACCTTTCCCAGAGAGAGTAGACAGAACTGTGCAGGGGTGTGGGATTTCAGCCATGTCAGCACAAGGATGTGCCCACCTCCCCCACGGGGCTGGCCGGTGCTTCAGGGGGTCTTTATGTGCCTGCTCCGCCTTTGGGTTTGGTTGCTTAGCACTGACCTTTCCAGTTTTGGTGGTGGGGTTTAGTCGCTAAGTCGTGTCCAACTCTTGCGACCCCATGGACGGTAGCCTGCCAGGTTCCTTCATCCATGGGATTATCCACACAAGAATACTGAAGTGGGTTGCCATTTCCTTCTCCAGGGGATCTTCCTGACCCAGGAGTCAAGACTGGGTCTCCTACATTGCAGGCAGATTCTTTACCAACTGATCTATGAGAGAAGCTGTAGCTGAACCCAACTTCCCTTCTAGGAATCTGACCCTTCTCCATCTCTGCACACTCAATTTTTGGTCAAAACCAGTCTAGTTGTTGCTAGAAAGATACTTTTTTTAGATGTGATTAGCATTTTTTTAAATTGTGCTAAAAAGCACATAATGTAAAATTTACCATTTTAACCATTTTTATGTGTGCAGTTCAGAAGTATTAATTATATTCATAAGGTGCAGCTATTACCACCATCATCTCCAGAAAGTTTTCATCTTCCAAACTGAAACTCTGTCCCCACTAAACACCAACTCCCCATCCCCCTCCTCCAGCCCTTGGCGCCTACCGTTCTACTTTCTGTCTGCATGGATTTGTGTGCTATAGGGACCTCAGATATGTGGAGTTATGCAGGATTTGTCCTTTCGCAGCTGAGTTATTTCACTGAGCCTGTCCTCAGGGTTCATTTGTGTTGCAGCAAGTGTCAGAATTTCCTTCCTTTTTGAGGGTGAATAATATTCTTTTGTGTGTGTATACCACATTTGGCTTATCCATTTGTCTGACCATGGACAATTGGGTTGCTCCTGTTGTTATTCAGTCTCTCAGTCATGTCCGAGTCTTTGCAACCCCATGGACTGCAGCACACCAGGATTCCCTGTCCTTCACCATCTCCTGGAGTTTGCTCAGATTCATGTCCACTGAGTCAGTGATGCTATCTAACCATCTCATCCTCAGCCACCCCCTTCTCCTTTTGCCTTCAGTCTTTCCCAGGATCAAGGTCTTTTCCAATGAGTCCGTTGTTTGCATCAGGTGGCCAAAGTGTTGGAGCTTCAGCTTCTGCACCCATCCTTCCAATGAATATCCAGGGTTGATTTCCTTTAGGATTGACTGGCTTGATCTCCTTGCAGTCCAAGGGACTCTCAAGAGTCTTCTCCAACACCACAGTTCAAAAGCATCAATTCTTTGGCTCTCAGCCTTCTTTACGGTCCAGCTCTCACATTCAAACATGACTACTGGAAAGACCATAGCTTTGACTAGACGGACCTTTGTTGGCAAAGTGACGTCTTTGCTTTTTAATATGCTGTCTAGGTTTGTCATAGCTTTCCTTCCAAGGAAAGCTCCTATGTTTTAGCTATTGTGAACAAATGAAGCTGTGAATAATAGTGAACATGGGTGTGCAAATATCTCTTCAACCCTCCTTTCAATTCTTTTGGATGTATGCACACAAGTGGAACTACCGGATCACATGGTGGTTCTATTTCCCATATTTTAAAGAACCACTGTATTGCTTCCCACAGAGTTTGTGCCATTTTACCTCCCACCAACACTGCCCAAGGATTTCAGTTTCTCCACTTTCTCCCCACCATTTGTTTTCTTTTGGGGAGTAGCAGTCTTAATGGGTATGAGGTGGTATCTTGTTGTAGTTTTGATTTACCTTTCCCTAACGCTGGGCTGGAAGAAGCACAAGTTGGAGTCAAGATTGCCGGGAGAAATATCAATCACCTCAGATATGCAGATGACACCACTCTTATGGCATAAAGTGAAGAGGAACTAAAAAGCCTCTTGATGAAAGTGAAAGAGGAGAGCGAAAAAGTTGGCTTAAAGCTCAACATTCAGAAAACGAAGATCATGCATCTGGTCCCATCACTTCATGGGAAATAGATGGGGAAACAGTGGAAACAGTGTCAGACTTTATTTTTTGGGGCTCCAAAATCACTGCAGATGGTGACTGCAGCAATGAAATTAAAAGATGCTTACTCCTTGGAAGAAAAGTTATGTCCAACCTAGATAACATTTTCAAAAGCAGAGACATTACTTTGTCGACTAAGGTCCATCTAGTCAAGGCTATGGTTTTTCCTGTGGTCATGTATGGATGTGAGAGTTGGACTGTGAAGAAGGCTGAGCGCTGAAGAATTGATGCTTTTGAACTGTGGTGTTGGAGAAGACTCTTGAGAGTCCCTTGGACTGCAAGGAGATCCAGCCAGTCCATTCTGAAGGAGATCAACCCTGGGATTTCTTTGGAAGGAATGATGCTAAAGCTGAAACTCCAGTACTTTGGCCACCTCATGCGAAGAGTTGACTCAATTTTGAACTGTGGTGTTGGAGAAGACTCTTGAGAGTCCCTTCGACTGCAATGAGATCCAACCAGTCCATTCTGAAGGAGATCAGCCCTGGGATTTCTTTGGAGGGAATGACGCTGAAGCTGAAACTCCAGTCCTTTGGCCACCTCATGCAGGGTTGACTCATTGGAAAAGACCTGATGCTGGGAGGGATTAGGGGCAGAAGGAGAAGGGGACAACAGAGGATGAGATGGCTGGACGACATTACTGATTCAATGGACGTGAGCCTGAGTGAACTCCGGGAGTTGGTGATGGACAGGGAGGCCTGGCGTGCTGCAGTTCATGGGGTTGCAAAGAGTTGGACACGACTGAGCAACTGAACTGAACTGAACTCAACTGAACTGAGGAAGGCTTTCTTATCTCTCCTTGATATTCTTTAGAACTCTGCATTCAAATGGGTATATCTTTCCTTTTCTCATTTGCTTTTTGCTGCCCATCTTTTCACGGCTGTTTGTAAGGCCTCCTCAGACAGCCATTTTGCTTTTTGGCATTTCTTTTTCTTGGGGATGGTCTTGATTCCTGTCTCCTATACAATGTCACTAACCTCCATCCATAGTTCATCAGGCACTGTGTCTATCAGATCTAGTCCCTTAAATCTATTTTTCACTTCCACTGTATCAGTTCAGTTCAGTTCAGTTCAGTTCAGTCACTCAGTCCTGTCCAACTCTTTGCGACCCCATGAATCACAGCACACCAGGCCTCCCTGTCCATCACCAACTCCTGGAGTTCACTCAGACTCATGTCCCTTGAGTCGGTGATGCCACCCAGTCATCTCATCCTCTGTTGTCCCCTTCTGCTCCTGCCCCCAATCCCTCCCAGCATCAGTGTCTTTTCCAAAGAGTCAACTCTTTGCATGAGGTGGCCAAAGTACTGCAGTTTCAGCTTTAGCATCAGTCCTTCCAAAGAACACCCAGGAATGATCTCCTTTAGAATGGACTGGTTGGATCTTCTTTCAGTCCAAGGGACTCTCAAGAGTCTTCTCCAACATCATGGTTCAAAAGCATCAATTCTTCAGTGCTCAGCTTTCTTCATAGTTCAACTTTCACAACCATACATGACCACTGGAAAAACCATAGCCTTGACTAGACAGACCTTTGTTGGTAAAGTAATGTCTCTGCTTTTCAATATGCTATCTAGATTGGTCATAACTTTCCTTCCTAGGATTAAGTGTCTTTTAATTTCATGGCTACAATCACCATCTGCACTGATTTTGGAGCCCCAAAAATAAAGTCTGACACTGTTTCCACTGTTTCCGCATCTATTTCCCATGAAGTGATGGGACCAGATGCGATGATCTTAGTTTTCTGAATGTGAGCTTTAAGCCAACTGTATAACTGTTGCCAAATAGGACAGAAAAGTTGGGTGATTCTTTGGTTTCTATACCTTTAAAATTAAATCTCAAAAGAGTTCCTAAAAAAGGGAAAGACTAATCATAAACCAGCACAGTTTTAATTATGTGTATTATAAGCATGGGCTTATAAAATAAGTATTATTTGGCAACCTAGATGATAGTCCTATTTGTCCTTTGTGTGATAAGAGGATGTGAAAAGTGCAACTAAAGAATGGAAAGAGATGTTATATAATCAAGATTTCTAGACTATGAGAATGCATTTAAAAAGATTCTTACATTGGACTTGGTAATAATTTCTGGGCTATAACACCAAATGCATAGGCAAAAAAAGAAAACATAAATTAATTGAAACTTATCAAAATTGAAAACTTCTTGTATCAAGTGACACTATCAAGAGAGTGAAAAGATAATACATAAAATGGAAGAAAATATTTGAAAGTAATATATCTGATAAGGAATTAATATCTGGAATATATAAAACTGCTACTGCTGCTAAGTCACTTCAGTAGTGTTCAACTCTGTGTGACCCCATAGACAGCAGCCCACTAGGCTCCCCCATCCCTGGAATACTCCAAGCAAGAACACTGGAATGGGTTGCCATTTCCTTCTCCAATGCATGAAAGTGAAAAGTGAAAGCAAAGTCGCTCAGTCGTGTCCAACTCTTCGCGAGCCCATGGACTGCAGCCTACCAGGCTCCTCCGTCCATGGGATATAAAATTACCACTCAATAAAAACAAAACCACCCAAAAAACAACCCAATTAAAAATTGAGCTTAACAGACAATTATCCAGAAAAGACATACAAATGGCCAATGAGCACATGAAAAGGTGCTCAACACTGCTAGTCATTAGGGAAATGAAAATGAAAACCGCAAAAAGATATCATTTCACACCCGTTAAGATGGCTATAATCAAGGAAAAAGAAAAAGAAGTATTGGCAAGGATGTAGAGAAACTGGAACACTTACGCACTGCTGGTAGGAATGTCAAATGGGGCAGGTGCTGTGGAAAACAGCATGATGTTTCCTCAAAAAGTCAAACATAAAATTACTATAGGATACAACGGTGCCAATTCTAGGAATATACCTAAAAGAATCTCTGAAAGCAGAGGCTCAAATAGATGGATGCACACCAGTGTCCACAGCAGCAGTGTTCACAGTGCCTAAAGGAGGAAACAACCTAAATGTCCAGTGACAGATGATGCATAAGCAAATGCAGTATGTCCACGCAGTGGAGCATCATTCAGTGCAAATGGGGATGGGATTCTGACACATGCTACAGTATAGATGAAACTTGAAAACATTATGCTAAGTGAAATAAGTGAGACCCAAAATTAGAAATACTGTATGGCTCTACTTATATAACCCACTCCAGTACCCGTGCCGAGAAAGTCCCATAGACAGAGAAGCCTGGGGGGCTGCAGTCCATGGGGTCACAAAGAGTTGGGCATGACTGAGTGACTAACACTACTTATATAAGAATCATATGAAAGCCAACATTTATAGAAATAGAAAGCAGAAAATAGTGGTTACCAGAGGCTGGGGAAAGGGAATAATGAAGACATTGTTTAATGGGCACAGAGTTCAGTACGGGATAAAGAAAAAGTTCTAGAGATGTACAGTATCAACAGTTGTACAATAGCGTGAATGTACTTAATGCCACTGAATGGAACACTTAACAGGAAGTTTAACATTATGTATATTTCACACACACACACACACACACACAAAAAAAATATTTGCTTTTCTGTGGTTATCAAGCATTTAGATCTGAGTTAAGTAACTTACATTACCACACACTGCATCACACTTCTTATGTAACATATAACTTACAAATTATCATTATGTTGACAGTTTCTAAGTAAATTATTTCCCCTCTCCAAATTCATATATGCCCTTTGGCTACCATTGTTTTTATTGAAATGTCCTTTTTCCCAAATAACAAGGTTTAAGGCATTTGATTTGCGAAACACATTTTAAAAAAAATTTTAGTTGCTTTACAGTGTTGTCTTAGTTTCTGGTGTATAGCAAGGGGATCCAGTTATATATATACATATATCTGTGGTGTTGGAGAAGACTCTTGAGAGTCCCTTGGACTGCAAGGAGATCCAACCAGCCCATTCTGAAGGAGATCAGCCCTGGGATTTCTTTGGAAGGAATGATGCTAAAGCTGAAACTTCAGTACTTTGGCCACCTCATGCGAAGAGTTGACTCATTGGAAAAGACTCTGATGCTGGGAGGGATTAGGGGCAGGAGGAGGAGAAAGGGACAACAGAGGATGAGATGGCTGGATGGCATCACATCACTGACTCGATGGATGTGAGTCTGAGTGAACTCCAGGAGATGGTGATGGACAGGGAGGCCTGGCGTGCTGCGATTCATGGGGTCGCAGAGAGTCGGACACGACTGAGCGACTGAACTGAACTGAACTGATATATATTACAGTTATATATATATTTATGTATATATATTCATTTTCATTATTGTTTATTACAAGATATTGAATAAAGTTCCCTTCATTATAGAGTTCCCTTTGTTATAGAACCTTGTTGTTTATCTATTTATATGTAGTAGTTTGTGTCTGTTAATCCCAAACTCCTAATTTATCCCTCACTACCACCATCCCTTTTGATAGGAAACGTCCCCCTAAGTTTGTTTTCTATGTCTGCAAGTCTGCTTCTGTTTTGTAAATAAGTTCATTTGTATCATTTTTTAGATCCCAAGGCAGATATATGATATCTGTCTTTCTCTGTCTGACTCCCTTTACTTAGAATAACAATTTATTGGTCCATCCATGTTGCTACAAACGGCAATGTCTCATTCCTCCTTATAGCTGAGTAATATTGCATTGTGTCTATGAACTGCTTCTTCTTTATCTATTCATCTGTCAATGGACACTTAGGTTGCTTCTATGTCTAGGCTATTGCAAATGGTGATGCTATGAACATTCCCCAGTGTTCCTGTATGTTTTCTAGTTAGAGTTTTCTCTAGACATATGCTCAGGAATGATATTGTAGGATCATGTGGTAACTCTAGTTTTAATTCTTTAAGAAACCTCCGTACTGTTCTGCATAGTGGCTACAGCTGCCCTGAAAACTTTTGAAACCAATAAACTAGAGACCAAGTGAACTCTCCCCACTCCTGTGTTATATTGGCATATTCATTTAGTTGCATTGATATGAAAATATGGCTGATTATGAAAAATCAGAGAACAAAGGAGAACAATTGAATGGTCCATGGTAGGATCCTCATTAGCATGTACCTAAAGCAATACTAGGACATAGGGTTCGTCATGCTGGTTCAAAGATTCTTTGTCTTCTTTTCTAGGAAAACATATCCTAATAATGAAGAACTTGCATTTTATGAACTGAAATATACATTCTAAAACTAGTTAGCTTGTATGCTTTTAAAAATGGTGTATTATCCATAAAGCAATAGTTCAAAAGGTCAATATTCTCTGCATAATAAATCTGAACAATATGCATTTTAGTTTCCAGAATCTTTAAGACTCTGAAGAGAGATTTCTCACCAAAGAGAGATTTAAGTCCTTCTCCCTGACCCTCTATTCCCTTTCTCACAGCTCCTGAAAAGTTGGGCATGACCCCAAGTGTGGCTCTGAGTTTGTTGCTTTGCAAAGATACCCATCTGTTCCTTTCATTGTCTTCCTAGTCATATCTGACTGGGTTTGGGATGTTCAAATTCATTTCTGTTATTTTCAACACTACAGAGCCAAGAACTCTTTGGACAAGTAACCGCATTTCAAGCTTCTGCCTTATGTGTCCTCAAAAGAATTGCCCTTGTCTGAATACAGAACCTTTATAATGAGAGAAAATGTAGAAAACTCTGCCAGGAAAAACGCATTTGATATGAGACCTGCTATCAAAATGGACATTTTTAAAGATGAATTCCAGCCAACAAAAAACAAAACATGTCAAATTTCCAAAAAATATGGCATTTTAATCTTGACCTTTCCTAATGTGCTGATATTTCAGAGGTTATTATTTTTCATGAATGTTTTAAACATAATATATAAACTATATGAAAAGACATTTTTCCTGTTGATTCTCTTCTAGAATGTAATCATAGGGCCAGTTTTAAAATATGCAACAAAAAAATTTGTTGAACTGGAGATTTTTTTGTTTAGATGCCCTAAATGAGTAAGTGGAGACATGAAATTTATTGTTTTTATTCCCAGATATATTCTGGCCCATCTTGAATTATAGCTTGGTTCTGAGTTGCTACCTCTTAAAGCAGAAATATTATAGAAGTACAGTTTTTGATGATAATATAATAATATGCTCAGACACTCAGTCATATCCCACTGTTTATTACCCCATGGACTGTAGCCCACTAGGTTCCTCTGTCCATGGGATTCTCCAGGCTAGAATACTGGAGTGGGTTGCCATTTCCTTCTCCAGGTGGGTATTCCTTGGGTATTCCCAAGGCGAATTCCCAACACAGGAATTGAACCTGGGTTTCCTGCATTGCAGGTGGATACTCTACCAACTGAGCCACCAGGGAGACTGCATAATTTTTAAGTACTTCTGTTTCTCCAAATAGAAAATTCTACAGGATCTCCAATAAATCCAAATAACCACAGGATAGAAGACTTCAGCTACTGCTGTGACCTCACTAGATTCATTGAATCTAATCGTCATGCACTGAGCGTCCAGTGTGTGCCAGGTACGGTGTCCACTACGCAGTGGGTGCACAAAGATGAATAAGATACTCTACTTTTGTGGAATGCATTATCATGCAGCACAAGCAAATAAGTGTAGAAGTGTGATAGCTATTTCCCCTGAGGCTACATCAGACTGCTATGGTGTAGTATGCTCAGATGCTCAGTTGTGTTTTTGCGACCCCTGGACTATAGCCCACCAGGCTCCTCTGTCCATGGATTTCTCCAGGCAAGAATACTGAAGTGGGTTGCCATTTCTTTCTCCAGGGGATCTTCCTGACCCAGGGATCGAACCCAGGTCTCCTGCATTGCAGGCGTGTTCTTTACCAACTGAACCACCAGGGAAACCACATCAGAGTGGGGATAAAAATCAAAGGTACAATAATTCAAGTAACTGTCATTTCTTGAAGATGTCTAATGAAATGCCGACTCCCCAAGCCCTTAGCCTCTGGTCATCACAGGGCTGTTCCAGGCTTCAGGCTGAGGTTACTGTCTTAGAGCAAAACATGATGAGGACTGTTGATTCACAAGAATGCCATTGCTTTGCCCATTGCTTTTTTTTTTTTTTATTGGAGTATAACTGCTTTACAGTGTTGTATTAGTTTCTGCAGTACAACAAAGTGAATCAGCTATTTGTATACATAAATCCCCTCCCACTTAGACCACCCTCATACCCCCACATCCTACCCCTCTAGGTCACCACAGAGTATCGAGCTGAGCTCCCTATACTATTCAACTAGCTACCTGTTTTGGAGGGTGGGACAGATTGGGAGGTTAGAATTGACATATATACACTGCCCACTGTTCTTTACACAATCTCAGTTGTACCCTTTCTTCTGTAGCTAAGTAGTCTCTGTACTATATGGGACTACTCCTGAGCCTCAACTCATGGGAAGAACATCTGCTTCCTAGGTTTTCCATCCTTTGCTTTTGGGCTCTGAAATTCCTTCTCAACAGGGCAAAAAAGAGACTGAAGTGAGATACTTGCACATCCTTCAGGTCTACTAAAATGGAAGGTGGCACCTCATCTCCATCTCTCCACAATTCCTAATACTTGATAGGAGTACTCCATCCCAAGTAGATGCAACAGCAATTGCTCAGTTATGTGAACAAATAAATCCAGGTCTGCCTAAGCCTAAGTTGAAATTCTATCACATGCAACTGAAAAGAACCCTGGCTATTAATAGGTGTTCCTTCCCAGGCTGAATTTTGGCCACCTCTTTGGAGTTCTCCTAAAATGTTGTACATGCCTCTAGGAGCAATTAATAAATTCCATCTTAATTATGTGTTTGATTGCCTCTTTTGTCTACTAGACAGAAAGCTGCTTTAACATAGGAGCTCTCTCATTTTTTTTTCCCTTTTTGTTCACTGGTAGTAGATATTTCTGCTTTATTGACTATGCCAAAGCCTTTGACTGTGTGGATCACAATAAACTGTGGAAAATTCTGAAAGAGATGGCAATACCAGACCACCTGACCTGCCTCTTGAGAAACCTATATGCAGGTCAGGAAACAACAGTTAGAACTGGACATGGAACAACAGACTGGTTCCAAATGGGAAACGGAGTACGTCAAGGCTGTATATCGTCACTCTGCTTATTTAACCTATATGCAGAGTACATCATGAGAAAAGCTGGGCTGGATGAAGCACAAGCTGGAATCAAGATTCCTGGGAGAAATATCAATAACCTCAGATATGCAGATAACACCACCCTTATGGCAGAAAGTGAAGAAGAACTAAAGAGCTTCTTGATGAAAGTGAAAGAGGAGAGTAAAAATGTTGGCTTAAAGGTTAACATTCAGAAAACTAAGATCATGGCATCTGGCCCCATTACTTCATGGGGAAACAGTGGCTGACTTTATTTTTTTGGGCTCCAAAACCACTGCAGATGGTGACTGCAGCCATGAAATTAAAAGACACTTACTCCTTGGAAAGAAAGTTACGACCAACCTAGACAGCATATTAAAAAGCAGAGACATTACTTCTCCAACAAAGGTTCATCTGGTCAAAGCTATGGTTTTTCCAGTAGTCATGTATGGATGTGAGAGTTGGACTGTAAAGAAGGCTGAGTGCCGAAGAATTGATGCTTTTGAACTGTGGTATTAGAGAAGACTCTTGAGAGTCCCTTGGACTGCAAGGAGATCCAACCAGTCTATCCAAAAGGAGATCAGCCCTGGGTGTTCATTGGAAGGACTGAGGTTGAAGGTGAAACTCAAATACTTTGGCCACCTGATGTGAAGAGCTGACTCATTGGAATAGACCCTGATGCTGGGAAAGATTGAGGGCAGGTGGAGAAGGGGATGACAGAGAATGAGATGTTTGGATGGCATCACCAACTCAATGGACATGAGTTTGGGTAGACTTGGGGAATTGGTGATGGACAGGAAGGCCTGGCGTGCTGCAGTCCATGGGGTCACGAAGATTTGGACACGACTGAGCGACTGAACTGAACTGAAACTGAGTAGAGATTAGCAGTTAAAATGTATTCCTTTAAAAGGATGGACAGGGAAGTCTGGTGTGCTGCAGTCCATGGGGTCACAAAGAGTTGGACAAAACTGAGCGACTGACCTGAACTGAACTGAAGTAAAAGATGAATAGTTTCCTCCTCTTTAAAGTTTTTATATTTTTTCTTTAACAGAAATAATATCCAAACTCTTACATGTCTCTGAGAAACTCTTTTAATTCAGATTTTAATAATAATATTTCTCAGCATATCAACAATGTATATGAAATATCATTTAGCAATCCCACCCACTTATTGTAATGTATTCAGTACCTTATAGAACTGAATACCTGTCAGAAAATTGGCAGTATTTTAAATCAGATATGAGACACAGCTTGAAAAATAACACCTAAGCCTATAATTCTAAAGGCACTAACGTTTAACCACTGTAAACATTGCATGTTTTGAAGAATTACACCTATCACTGAATAAACTTTCTGTTAGTCTTTCTCAATTTATAGCTAAAAGGTCAATGAAATTGCTCAAACTCTGGTCAGCCATGGGACAGAAGAATGATGATTATATGACTTGTTTGTTATATCTGTATTTATTTTTGTCTGAGTTTCCTTATTCAAGACACAGCACATTTCCTTAATGACACCGTTTGTGATTACATTAAAGAACCATTGTGTATAAAATATCATATTTGGTAAAGTCAGTATTACCTAATAAAGCTGAAGCTATTGAACAGTAAAACATTATAGCAGGGGTTTTGTCTGCAATTTAAAATCCTGAAGAGTAAATTCTCTCACATTAAAACCTAGAAAAAAATCTTCATACATCCTACTATGTTATCTCTCTCCTGAAACAATCATGATAACCTCTCAGAATGCCAGCTGCAATCAAATATATATGGTGTGAAAAATAGATGTGAATAAATAGAGAAACTCTGAAAATAACTCATGGTAGTCCCTCTTGCTCCAATTGATTAGAAAATTCTAATATAATGATTGTTAACCAATTTTAGGGTTAACTAGAACTTTTTCTAACTTTTAGTCATTATCTCAAGTAAAATATTCATATACTATCTAGCCAATATTTTTTACAAATTTTTTAATTAAAATTGATAGAATAAATAATTGCTGTGTCTTTTTCTATAGTACTCTTTCTTTCCTTTATTAACAGCAATAGCCTGGATTATTTTTATAATGGAGAAAATCTAGCAAAAAATGATAGAATAAAGTATTGCAAACTTTGGGTATGGGAGAAAGATGGATTATAAGATTAGACACAATCCAATAGCTTTACTCCTTCACGTGATCCTTTTATAATATTTTCTATCATAGTTGTTTGTGTGAAGATGCAGCCTCCAAATTCAGGTATTTGATAGTCTTGTTTGACATCTCTCCCTCATCCTATCACAAACTCATTACTGTCTAGACCACTCATCAATTTTCATAAAATCTTGCCAAACTTAGATCATAAACATTTCCTAAATCTATTCACAAATTTCTAGTTCTGCTACCAATAACTTACTTCAAACTATCAGTTTCTCACCAGATGTTTTTTTAATTCCCTCCCTTTTTTAAGATATTTGTTTTAATAGCCTCCTCACTAACTATCATCTTCTTGTGCTTTAGGTCTTCTCCACTTTAGAACCAGAGTGATACACATGATAAAATTCAAATTTAATCATGTCTCTTAACTTCCGGTTCACTGTTCTTAGAATAAGTACTAAAACTTTCAACATAACCTTCAAGAGTTAAGATGATCTGGTCCTGCCTCATCTCCCACTTACAGCCCCCTCATCCTCTGTGTTCTAATCACATGACCTTCCTCTAATTTCTTATTTGTAGTGTCTTAATTGTGCATTTGGACCAATGTTTAGTGCAGTTTGAGGCACCGAGTAGTAGGCAATAAATATCTTGGTGAATGACGCAGGATGAGTGAATGAATGTATTAATGAATAAAGTATAACATTGCAGGATGATGTCATACTGGGCAGACATATAGTACTAGAACTCTTGTTTTGTCTCATGAAATACACATTTTAAGCTGTTTTCTTCATAAATAAGCCACTAGTCGGCATGGCATAATATGTAAAGAACTCAGATTGTGTCTGACTCTTTGCAACCCCATAGACTGCAACATTTCAGGCTTCCCTGTCCTTCACTCTCTCCTGGAGTTTGCTTGAACTCCTGTTAATTGAGTCAGTGATGCCATCCAACCATCATCTGCCACCCTCTTCTGCCACCCTTTGGCTTTCATCTTTCCCAGCATCAGGGTCTTTTCTAAAGAGTTGGCACTTCGCATCAGATGGCCAAAGTATTGGAGCTTCAGATGCAACATCTGTCCTTCCAATGGATATTCAGGACTGATTTCCTTTAGGATTGACTGGCTTGATCTCCTAGCTGACCAAGGGACTCTCAAGAGTCTTCTCAAGCACCACATTTTGAAATCATCAATTCTTCAATGCTCAGCCTTCTTTATGGCCCAGCCCTCATATCCATAAATAACTACTGGAAAAACCATAGCTTTGACTAGATGGACCTTTGTTGGCAAAGTAATGTCTCTGCTTTTTAATACGCTGTCTAGGTTTGTCATAGCTTTTCTTCCAAGAAGCAAGCATCTTTTAATTTCATGGCTGCAGTCACCATCTGCAGTGATTTTGGAGACCAAGAAAATAAAATCTGTCACTGCTTCCACTTTTTACCCATCTATTTGCCATGAAGTGATGGGACCAGATGCCATGTCTTAGTTTTTTGAATGTTGAATTTTAAGTCAGCTTTTTCATTCCCCTGTTTCATCTTCATCAAAAGGCTTACTTCCTCTTCACTTTCTACCTTTAGGGTAGTTATCATCTGCATATATGAGACTGTTGATATTTCTCCCTGCAATCTTGATTCTAGCTTTTGATTCATCCAGCCTGGTATTTCACATGATGTACTTTGCACATAAGTTAAATAAGCAGGGTGACAATATACAGCCTTAATGTACTCCTTTCCCAATTTTGAACCCGTCCGTTCCATGTCCATTTCTGTTTAATATTACTTCTTTGCAAACACTGTATGTTAAAGACTCATTTCCGGGTTCCTCAAGATTTCTGTATTCTAACTTGACTTCTCACAATATATTATAAATTCTAAAGGAAATCATTTTAAAACCAAAAGTTTATATAGTAACAAATATTTGGACAAAGAGTAAAACATTCTGATGTCTTCTATACAGTGTAGATTATTAGACTCACAGATTTGGGTTTACTGTTATTAAACCAAAGTCAATCATAGAGATGATTGGCTGAATTTTTAATTTCCATATGAATAGTGTCTAATTTTAAAGTCAGCCCTGTCTCAATTAGCCAATTATGATGTAGGCTCCAGTTTTATATTGCCAGTAACTTGCTAAGCATTTCACCACCAGCTGTCTTTCTTTCTGTCTTTTATGTAAGAAAGAGGAAGAAAATACTTGTTTTCTCATAAGGGTTTTAGTCCAAAAAAATAACTTTTATGTGTTTTGTGAAAACAACACATTATCATTGAAAACCAAAAATTTTCTTGAATATTAATCCTGCATGGATTAATAGAAAGGTGATTGAACTATTTTTATTTAAACACAGAATCATACTATATCACCATAAAATATTGTCAAATAAACACAAATCCAGATTTACATAATGGGAAGTTTTTTAGAAGAAAGCCTATTGAAATAGCTTCCAATCTCAGAAATCTTCAAGCATCTCAACATCAAACAGAAAGTCTTTTCTTTTGTAAGGTAAGGGGAAGTGTTAAGAGTTGAACTGTGTCTTCCAAAAAGACATTGAAATCCGAATCCCCAGTACCTCAGCATGTGACTTTATTTGGAAACAGAGTTACTTCAGAAGTTCAGATGAAGTCATACTGGAGGAGGATGGGCTCTTAATCCAACATGCCAATATGAAGAGTGTGTGAAAATAGGAGGGAAGAATGCCATGTAAAGATGGAGGCAGATGTTGGAGTCATGTAGCTACAAACCAAAAACTGCCCGTGATTAATGGCCACCCCCAGAAGCTAGGCAGACGCAGGGGAGCAGAAGCTAGACACGTAGAATGTGGCCTTACTGACACCTTGAAGAACTTTCAAACTTCCAGCCTCCACAACTGCAAGAGAATAAATTTCTGTTGTTTTAAGTCATCTAGTCTATGATAACTTGTGACTGAAGGTTTTTTAAAAAATGAACACAGAGAATATGAAAGATTCGCCAGAATTTTTAAGAGAAAGCTTGGCAAACAAGTGGAAATGACCAGGGGGTCTGAGAGGAAAAGTGCCCTGCTGTGGCCAGCCAGTTCTTGGAATAGGCTGATAAGGTGGCACTAATGGCAAAGAACCTGCCTGCTAACGCAGGAGACAGGGGAGGAGACGCAGGTTTGATCCCTAGAGAAGGAAATGGCAACTCACTCCAGCATTCATACCTGGAGAATCCCCTGGACAGAGCATACTGGCAGGCTGTGGTCCATAGGGTCACGAAGGACTGACACAACTGAAGTGACTTAGCACGTCTGGTTTTTAGTGCTCACTCAGGCCTGGAGATGAGCAGAACTGACAGGAAAGAGACAGGCTTGACTCAAGTTTAATCAAGACAAAACAGAGGGTGAGCACTGGGCAGCTGTGAGCTCTTGGTCTGTATGAAATTCGCTGCATTTGAATTGCAGTGGAAAAATAATTAAGTGCAACTGGAGAGATGATGAGATTCAGATGTTTCTCCATGACAAAACATTTCAATTTCCAAAAGATTACTCTCAAGGAAAGACTATTATGTTAGAGATCAGAGTTGATGTTTTGTTTTAACTACAAATTCAAACTTTAAATGGCATATTTTGACTGGATGTTTGGAGAGATGGGATTCAGCAAACCTATAGGTGCTTTACACCTCCCAGAGTCTCATTCCAACTGTTTGTTAGGTGTATTATCAGTTTTACAGTGCCAAATTTTATAACTTGCACATAATTCCCACAGTTTTCAACAGTCTATCAATCACAGCATCTTCATGCCTAAAGTAAATTCATCCATCTTTTGGCAGCTGAATTTTGGCATAAAAACATATCCTTCTTTTTTTTATTCTTTTACATTAAATAACAGACTCCCTGTTCTAAATTTTTGCATTCTTGATAATATCTCACTTTTCATTTAAACTTGAAGGACATATTGGCTAGGTATGAGATTCTTGAATTATACTTTCTTTTTCCTCAAAACTTTGTAGATATTACTTCTTTGTCTTCTGGCATTGAATGAAGTGTTGAGTAAAGTCTCAGACCAATCACATTTATTTGTCTGATCTGACTTGCTTTGCAACTTCCCATTTGCGATAATGATTTCATAACTTTTTTATTTATTCTTTCAGATTATTAAATTCACCAAAATAAAATTTGGTGTACAATACTAGATATCAGTTTTTCCTAAGGGCATTGTATGTTGTTTTATCTGCAAATTGGAGTCTTTTTTTAAAAGACATTTGTTTACTTGACAGCTTGTCTTTATTTAGTTTGTCCTCTTCTTCTGGGATATCAACTATACATTCACTGGATCCCTGTCAATGGATGTGTATTTTCATTGTCAACTTTACAGTCGTTTTCATGTTCTTATCTTGCCAATGTTGTTTTGAGTGACTTCCTCAAGTTGATTCCCTTCAAGCCCATTTGAGTCCTTGACATTGTTTATTAGTGTTTAGTTCTCTGATGCTTGCAAGATAGCTCATGTATGATAAAGCTTTCTTGTCTCAATTATGTTTTCAGTGAGTTCTTCAAGTCCATCCATGCTTTGTGTCAACACATTTTCCAAGTCCCATTTATTCTAGTTTTTTGGTGTTTCCAAAATACTTTCATATCTTTAGTCATGCTTATTTTGGCTTCCATTTCTATTTTAAGCTCTGCTTCATAACTTTTCATCTCTTTTTGCTGCTTTTTTATCTCCTTTGTAACATTGCATCTCCTTTTTCAGCTCTCTTTCTCTGTGTGGGTATGTATATATAAAGATATATATTTTAGTCTGTTCAAGTTGCTATTAAAAAATACACAGACTGGGTAGCTTATAAACAACAGAATTTTATTTATCACAGTTCTGGAAACTAGAAGTCCCAGATAATGGTGCTTTCATGGTCTGGTAAGGGTCCTCTTGTGGGTTGCAAGACTGCATACTTCTATTTATACCCTCATGTGGCTGACAGGGAAGGAATGAGAGTTCTCTAAGGTCTGCTTATGGAGGCTCTAATATTAGGTACCTTATTTGCCTCTTCCTGGAGAAGGAAATGGCAATCCACTCCAGTATTCTTGCCTGGAGAATCCCATGGACGGAGAAGCCTAGTAGGTTACAGTCCACGGGGTAGCAAAGAGTCGGACACGACTGAGCGACTTCACCTTCACCTTCACCTTCACCTATTTGCCTCTTGAGAAACCTGTTTGCAGATCAAGCAGCAACACTTAGAACTGGACATGGAACAGTGGACTGGCTCAAAATTGGAAAAGAAGTATGTCAAGGCTATATATTGTCACCCTGCTTATTTAACTTATATGCAGAGTACATTATGTGAAATGCCAGGCTGGATGAAGCACAAGCTGGAATCAAGATTGCAGGGAGAAATATCAATAACCTCAGATATTCAGATAACACCATCCTTATGGCAGAGAGTGAAGAGGAACTAAAAGCCTCTTGATGAAGGTGAAAGAGGAGGGTGAAAAAGCTGGCTTAAAACTCAACATTCAAAAAACTGAGACCATGGCATCTGGTCCCATCACTTCATGGAAAATAGATGGGGAAACGATGGAAACAGTAAAAAATTTTATTTTCTTTGTCTTCAAAATTACTACAGATGGTGACTACAGCCATGAAATTAAAAGATGCTTGCTCCTTGGAAGAAAAGCTATAACAAACCTAGACAGCATATTAAATATCAGAGACATTACTTTGCCAACAAAGATCCATATAATCAAAGCTATGGTTATTCTAGTAGTCATAGGATGGATGTGAAAGCTGAGCCATAAAGAAGGCTAAGCACTGAAGAACTGATGCTTTCAAATTATGGTGTTGGAGAAGACTCTTGAGAGTCCCTTGGACTGCAAGGAGATCAAACCAGTCAATCCTAAAGGAAATCAGTTCTGAATATCCATTGGAAGGACTGATGCTAAAGCTGAAGCTCCAATGCTTTGGCCACTTGATGTGAAGAGCCGACTCATTAGAAAAGACCCTGATGCTGGGAGAGATTGAAGGCAGGAGGAGAAGGAGACGATGAGAAGAGGATGAGATGGTTGGATGGCATCACCAACTCAATGGACATTAGTTTGATCCAGCTCTGGGAGATGGTGAAGGACAGGGAAGCCTGGCATGCTGCAGTCCATGGAGTTGCAAAGAGTCAGACATGAATAAGTGACTGAACAACAACAGCAATATAAGGTCCCATAGGCCCTGCTTCCTAATACCATCACATTGGGCATTAGGATTTCAACATATGAATTTTTTGATGGAACACAAACATAAAGGCCACGGAAGCAATATCTATCTACCTGTCTCTCTATTTGAAAGACAGCATAGATGATTATTTGTCAGAAAGTTGTCTGTGGTTTTTTAGATAATTACTTTTGTAATGTATGTCTAACACTTGGTGAATATTTGTTATTTGCAGACATAGTTCTAAGCCCTTGATGCTAATTATCTCATTTAATGTTAGTGCTTCATTTGCTTTGCATATGTTACTGTCCCCTTCCCTCTCCCCCTCCTCCTCCTTCTTCTACTACTTATTATTCTTCTCCTTATCCATCTTCTCCCTCTCCTTCTTCTTTCACATTTCTTTCTGATTATTAATCAAGTTTGAAGAAATGGGACAGGTCACAGGAGATTCTAAACTGCTGTGGCCATGAGGGAATTGCAGAGAAGCTGAAGTTGCCAACAGATTCTACTGAGCTTGTTGGCCCCAACACTTTCTCTTAAAATAGGTTTTCTTATATGGTGGAAACATTTCCCTTTTGTGTCCTTGCAGCCTGTGTTGCACACAGAAAAGCACTGTATATCCATTGCAAGTTGGTCCTCATGAATTTCTTCTTCCCCCTTACTCTATCACATTTCTAGCAGTGACGACTTCATCACTCACCCTTCTTTTCTCAACCAGGATCTATTTTAGACCAGGAATTGCAAACTGAAGGACCAGAAACATAGACATTACAACTATAACAGCTTTGATAAGCCAATCTATTTTTACATCTAAAAAAAGTATTTTAGAGATTATATACTAAGACATTTTGCTTATTAGTCAAACTTCTCTAGAAATAAGTTACAAACAAAAAGATAAATGACATACACATACATACAAAACAAAATCATAAACTAAAAGTATGAAATATAGTGAAAACACACTGATCTTAATGAAAGAAGAAAGGTACCACTGATATACTACAGACTATTAAGCATACCAACCAAACACTGAGAAGCTTCAAGAAGCAGAGACAGCATACAAAGATGCAAGACAGCACATTTCTGACCTCGAGCTAGACACAGTTCTTGCCACAAAATAAATATCCCATTTTGAAGGCATAGCCAATAATCTACCTGTCTTATCTTCCTATCCACCTATCATCAAAAATTTCTTCAGTGAAATTTTACTGCTGTGATTTACTTAATCATACTCACCTCTTTAGAAGAACATATTTTCTTAATCTTAAGGTACAGAGAATAAATAAAACTAGCTATCAATTCTACTTATCCTGTAAAGTGTGACCAAGTGTTAATCAGCTAGTGTAGTGGTTGTCAGTTTGTAGATCTCAAAGCGGTTTTCTTTACATCAACACATGAAAGGTAGATCATGAGCTTTCCTGACAAATTATATAGTAACAAATAAACATAACCTTTCCTGTCTGCTTTGGATAAAATGTTAATAATTTGGGGCAACAACACTGATTTCTAATGTTGATCTGAAAATCTGGACCACAATTACTATGACTTTGATTAACTTTTAAATGGTGTAGCATCTAAATTATTTGTTGACAAATGTAATTTGTTTTATAGATCAAGCTTTTCAAAAATAGGACCTATATTCATTACAGCTTATATTATTATAAAGAAAGTTTAAAATCAGTGTAAGCATCCAGCAATACTGAGGTACTGAAGCAAATGTTAAAAGCCATGAAAAATATTGGTTTTGAAACATTTAATAAAATATAAAATGTTCAGGATGTAGTCTTAAGAAGAAATAGCCCTTGATAATGAAAAAGTTTGGAATTACTTCTTTAATTCTATAATGGTAATTAGAAAGTTAAAAAGAAAGGCAAGTTGATGGTGCCATTTTTTTCTTCCAAAATGACTCCTGGGTTTCTCTTTAGGCTTTAACTTTCATTAACCTTAACCAATTACTTTGATGCTTGACCAGATAGATTATTTAGTCTCAATGTAAAGATGGGACATGCCTCCTTTATGTCTGAAAACAAAAATGGTAAAATGAATAAAATTAATGAAAATAATTAGAGGAATTATAATTTTTTAAGTTAGCACATTTTTCCTCTATTACATTTTAGGTTTCAATACAGAGTCAGACACGACTGAAGTAACTTAGCAGCAGCAGCATACTGGATAAAATATATGCAGGTAAACTGTGTTTTCTATATCCTCCAACATTTATGCCATAATTGCTAGTAATAATAACAATACCAATAATAATAAATGTAGTATGTCTAAGGCACTTCTGAAATGAAAATCATATTATACAATTTAGTTTTAATTTAATGAAACCCAGGTCTCCTGCATTGCAAGCAGATTCTGTACCATCTGAACCACTAGGAACATCCCAACTAGAAATAATTAAATTGAGTATATAAGGTCTCAGCTGAAAAAAAAAATCATTTAGTAAAATAATTTAGTTCTGAGTTGAAAGTACCCTCAAATAATAATAAATGTAGATTTTACATTAAAATGAGTGAGCCTTCCCATTTAATAAGACTGTTACTACATTTTCAGCTTTTAGGTGAGAAGAGTTGCCTAGTCTCAATTTTTAAGCATTGCCAATTCTCACATTCAATGAAGACACAAAATTGACAGCTGAGGCAAAGGAGAAAAGTTAGCACCCTGGTGAGTGCTCTGTTTATTGCTGCCTAATATAAGTCAGAATTCATTACAGTTCCAGAAAGCACTCTGAGAAGTATTTGATTAGGTATCTGAAAGAAATTCTTTAAATATCTAATAATTTGAGAGAAGTGTCAAAACTATATTTCTAGTAGATAAGACATCCTTTAATAATGGTTGTTTTGCTGCTGAATTTGCTTTAGAAAAAATATATTGAACCATTTCACTGTTATACCGTATGTGTGTATGCATTCTGCTCTTACATGAACTCTTTTCTAGGGAAAGCCTGTACCTTAAAGCATTCTGGTGTGCTTCCAAAGCTTTTGCTCTCACTCAGAATCAAAGGTGAGGTCAGTAAGGGAACCTCAACCATTCAGCATTAGGGTCTTTGTCAGCTATCACCAATGGCAGGGTTTATGACAAATGAGGAGCCAGGCTTCCAGCTGAATTTCAGTGTAGTTATTTTTGTTTTAATGTATGTGTGAATCAATTAATCCTGTCATAGAAGGGCATCGTAAACTGTGTGCCAGAGTTAATGAGTCAGCCATTATCACATCATTACACCAGCTGGCATAATGTAGCATGTGTTGTTTGTCATAATATACACTGCCATGCTTAACAACCATTAATTGTTTACACGAGCAGTCATATTTTTCTTCAAAGAACCTTCAGCGACTGGTTAATATTTTGAAGGCTTTTTAAGTGAATAACTATTACAAGGAAAAGATATTCTCATTACGAGAGCCCACAATGTCTGAAACTAAAATGAGGGGAAGACATTTGTTAAGACGAAAGTCTTGAGGACCTTTCGGAAAAAAATCTCTATGGTGCAGGATCAACTAAATCCTAAGACTGACTTGCACCACTGATTCAACTGCCACTGGAAATGATCCCTAAAGAAAGGAAAGATCATGTCTTAAGAAAATGTTGGTGAGGTGAAACTCCCTATTAGTATAAACCTCTATTATTACTTTGACCACCTGATGCAAAGAATCAACTCATTGGAAAAGACCTTGTTGCTGGGAAATGTTGAAGGCAAAAGAAGAAGGAGGCGGCAAGGGTGAGATGGTTTGATAGCATCACCAACTCAATGGACATGAATTTGAGCAAACTCCAGGAGGCAGAGGAGAACAGAGGAGCCTGGCAGTCTACAGTCCACGGGGTCACAAAGAGTCAGACACAACTCAGCAGCTGAACAACAACACATGAATCGATGAGTCTTGTATCCATGATTCATGTATTACCACCAGGACTTCCTGAGAGAAGATGCAATCATAGGTTTATAGTTTTTTGGTTTTTTGTTTGTTTGCTTATGTTAATCTTTATAAAAACCTTAGCTGTTGTGCACTTCTTGGCTGATGAAAGGTGGCCATCACAGTCCAAAGTTACAGCTTTCCGAGCATTCATTTTAAGTGACTTCTGAACGTTTTCATTGATAAAATGGCTTTCCCCAGCCAAACATAGAGACTGCAAATAAAGGTTAAGTTTTCTAAAAAGTCAGAAGTAGAAATCACAATATCCTTTATCTACTGTAACTTAAAACTCATTTTCTCAGTTGAGATATGGTCAAACATTAACAATGTCTGTTAGCCAAAGAAATTTAATATGAACACAAGTTTAATAAAACCATGAATGATTTATAAGCAAGTAAGAAATTAAACTGAATACAAGCAAGAATTAGTCTAAATGTAAATAATGCCACAAAAATCCAAGAATGTACATGAGAACACTTTGCAAAGTGCATCCATTAGAAACCACACTACAATTATTGCTATAATTGCATTCCAGTTTGTTTTTCTTTTTCTAATTGTTGGTATATAACAATAAAATTGACTGCAGAGAATTTCTCTGTTTGGGAAGAATTATTCTTTTTTTTTTTTTTTTTTTTTGAGAATTTAACTTTCAGGCACTTAGTTTTAGAAATATACATTCCATAATATAGCATGTTTTTATTTTTATAAGTGCAGACATACAAATATCTTTACATTTTGAGGTGGTAAAGCAAGCTTTTTTGCTGTCATCTATACCTGCTATCGGAGAAGGCAATGGCACCCCACTCCAGTACTCTTGCCTGGAAAATCCCATAGATGGAGGAGCCTGGTGGGCTACAGTCCATGGAGTCGCTAAGAGTCGGACATGACTGAGCGACTTCCCTTTCACTTTTCACTTTCATGCATTGGAGAAGAAAATGGCAACCCACTCCAGGGTTCTTGCCTGGAGAATCCCAGGGACGGGGGAGCCTGGTGGGCTGCCGTCTATGAAGTCACACAGAGTTGGACACGACTGAAGTCACTTAGCAGCAGCAGCAGCATAGCTGCTATTGTTTGTAATCCTATCCTGCATAAATTCTTCAGTGACAGAGCAGAAGTGTTAAATACGTAAAGAAAGAAAAGCTAATATACAGATATCTAGTACTGTTGCCTGGCAAATCCCATGGACGGAGGAGCCTGGAAGGCTGCAGTCCATGGGGTCACACAGTCGGACACGACTGAAGTGACTTAGCAGTAGTGTGATTTATTTGGTAGGAGAAATATTTTTGTGTTTGTTTTTAAACTTTTTTTTTTGAAGTATAGCTGATTTACAATGTTGTGTTGATTTCTACTACACAGTAAAGTGATTTGTTTATGCATATATACATTATGTATATTTTTTATATTCTTTTCCATTATGGTTTATCATAGGATATGAATATATTTCCCTGTGCTATACATAGGATCTTATTGTTTATTAATTTTATATATAATAGCTTGCATCTGCTAATCCCAACCTTCCAATCCATCTCTCCTCCATACCCCCTGGCACTTGGTAACAACAAGTCTGATCTCCGCTTCATAGATAAGTACATTTGTGTCATATTTTATGTTCCATATATAAGTTATGTCATATGGTATTTGTTTTACTTTTTCTGACTTAATTCACTTAGTATAATAATCTCTAGGTCAATCCATGTTGCAAATGACATTGTTTCATTCTTTTTTATGGCTGAAGTTTTTTCAAGCTTTAAAGATTCTGATTCAGTTGATACCTGAACCTCCCTGGTGGCTTAGACGGTAAAGCATCTGTCTACAATGCGGGAGACCCGGGTTTGATCCCAGGGTTGGGAAGATCCCCTGGAGAAGGCAATGGCAGCCCACTCCAGTGGGGCTCTTGACTGAGCGACTTCACTTTCACTTTCTGCTACTGCTACTGCTAAGTCGCTTCAGTCGTGTCCGACTCTGTGCGACCCCATAGACGGCAGCCCGCCAGGCTCCCCCATCCCTGGGATTCTCCAGGCAAGAACACTGGAGTGGGTTGCCATTTTCTTCTCCAATGCATGAAAGTGAAAAGTGAAAGGCAAGTGGCTCAGTCGTGTCCGACTCTTAGCGACCCCATGGACTGCAGCCCACCAGGCACCTCTATCCATGGGATTTTCCAGGCAAGAGTACTAGAGTGGGGTGCCATAATTATATGGAACTGAAATTCAAAATGTATCTTTCAATAGCTCCCTACACGATTACGGTATACTTATAGTGAGATGATTTCTAAGGAATAAGTAAAGAAATAATAACATAAAATGGAAATGGAGAGAAATGAAGGAAAATAATAATTTTGAACTAATTAATACCATAGAACTTCAAAAATATTTTATACTGCTTTAAAAATATCATATTTGGAAATAGTAAAAATATTTCAGAACAGTCTATGTTTTTTAAATGTTTTAATGCTGGAATTTTGATGCACTACTGTAACAAAAATATGAAAACTATGCATAATTCCCTTCCATAATTTCATGACCTGCAATTAGGAAAAAATATTTCCATATAGAGCCTTTTCTCTGAAACTTCAATACTTTCAAAAATTGAGATTTCAAATAATATTAAAAATAAATCTATGCTCTTCAATATATTCTCCAAAAAATCTAGTTATTCCTAGAGATCTTTTAGGATCCACATAACAAATGGTAATATGCAAATCAAACCAAGTGAAATTATCAGCAGTCATCTGTTTTGAATCACTGAAAATGGTGATTTCATTTAGTTTAACTTAATATCAATGGTTGTTGTTCTTTTAGTTGCTAAGTCATGTCCTACTCTTTTGCAACCCCATGAACTGTAGCCCACCAGACTCCTTCTGTCCATGAGACTTTCCAGGCAAGAATACTGGAATGGGTAGCCATTTCCTTCTCCAGGGAATCTTCCCAACCCAGGGATTGAACCCACATCTCCTGTATTGGCAGGCAGGTTCTTCACGACTGAGCCACCTGGGATGCCCCAATATCAGTGGTGGAAAATATCGAAAACAAATATTAAGTCATGAACTAGAGTCACCAACACTGGAGGCCACAGTTAGTAACTGCCTAGCCACCTCCTGTGGGATACCGCTCTCGGGACATCATATAATATTGTTAAGCACACAATGCTGAAGTGTGTGTATGTCAAAAGAGACTGGTATTCATATAGCTGCCCTGCTGGTTGTTATTCAATTGCTAAGTCATGTCTGACTGTTTGCAACCTGATGGACTGCAGCAGGCCAGACATCCCTGTCCTTCACTGTCTCCCAGAGTTTGCTCAAACTCATATCAATTGTCAGTGATGCCATCCAACCATCTCATCCTCTGTTGTCCCTTTTTCCTCCTGCCTTCAATCTTTCCCAGCATCAGGGTCTCTTCCAATGAGTCGTCTCTTTGCATCAGGTGGCCAAAGTATTGGAGCTTCAGCTTTAGCATCAGTCCTTCCAATGAATATTCAGGGTTGATTTCCTTTAGGATTGACTGGTTTGCTCTCCTTCTGTCTAAGGGACTCTCAAGAGTCATCTCTAGCAGCACAATTTGAAAGCATCAATTTTTCAGTGCTAGTTTATGGTCCAACTCTCCTGGAGTTTAGACAAATCAGATGTGTTGCAAAGATAAATATATAAACACATAATAGAAAGAAAAAAGGCAGAAAAGAAAGAAATGAGGCTGGGAGGGAGAATAGGAGGGGAAAAGAGAAGGAAGGCAGGATCTAGAAATATACTGCTGCTGCTAAGTCGCTTCAGTCGTGTCCAACTCTGTGCGACCCCATAGACGGCAGCCTGCCAGGCTCCCCCATCCCTGGGATTCTCCAGGCAAGAACACTGGAGTGGGTTGCCATTTCCTTCTCAAATGCAGGAAAGTGAAAAGTGAAAGGGAAGTCGCTCAGCCGTGTCTGACTCTTAGTGACCCCGTGGACTGCAGCCTACCAGGCTCCTCCATCCATGGGATTTTCCAGGCTAGAGTACTGAAGTGGGGTGCCACTGCCTTCTCCAAGAAATATACTAGCAGTGAAAAAAATACCTTCATAGATAAATAACAACATGTACAATTTGTTGAGACTTATTGGACTATTAATAAAATAAGAATTCAATATTCAAGGAATTCAATAAAAAAAAGAACAATGACTTTAGTGAATCTGATGCCTTGTTTTTCTGTTTAGGCAGGTGGATTTTTTTCAAACTGTTCTAATAATTCTTGGTAACTGATTTTCATCATGGTATATTTAAGTAATTACTGTAGTACTTCTGACATTTTTCATAATCACTCCTGCAAACATTTATAGAAATATTTTTATTGAAATTCTCAGAAAATCATTATGCTTTTAGAAGAATAGTGAAAAGTAGCTGTGACCCAGATTAATATCAATGATATAGACATGATAATTTTCAAAAATCCCAACTTCAAAGTGATATAAGTGGTTTATAGCGTCCTGACCAATAGTTTTATTCTTTCTTTATGAATGTCATATTTGTTAACATACTCAATTATATCAATTGAAGAAATACCTGATTTTGTTAATAGTTTATCCATTTACCCAAATAGTAAAGATATGAAAAAGAACACTAAGAGAAGAACTTTGGGATCTAAAATGCCTGATAACATCCTGATAATGTCTGTGTCTAGGTCACCACAATCAGCATCGGGCTTTTTGTCTCCTATGTGCACTTTGGAATATTAATGCAACAAATTCTTAACAGTCCTTGATACAATTACTTTCTTAATTTTAAACAATGAATAAAAACTCAATACCCAGGAAATAAAGTAATCCCCAATTTGTGTGTGTGTGTGTATAAAGGCAGATACAATTTATTTTCTCATTCCCAATCACAGGTCACAACTTTGCCTACAATCTCAAATTGTCTCAAAATCATCATAGAATTCTTTCAACATCTAATAAATGTGCTGTCTTTAATTTCTAATGATCAGAGCTGCACAATATGTCTCTCAGGTAAGTGATTTTTTTTCAGACCTATTTCCAGTCAAAGTTCCTGGGTCACACCTGTTAATTGCCAAATTGTGACCTTGATTATAAGGATGCTATATCTCAGTGTCAACTTGCAGTCATCAAAAACAACAACAACATTGATGTCAGCTCCATCTAAGTGCTCCCCTGTCTCCAGGTCTGTGTACTGCTTTTTTGTATATAACCAGAGCTCCTTTCTCATTTCTCAGGACTCTACTGAAAAATTACCTTCCCAATGAGGTCCTTTCTGGCCACAATAATGAAAATTGTGAATGATTCCTATTATCCATCCCCACTCCCCAAATTGTTTTTCTCCATGGTATTTCTTTTCATTCATTGCTCTCTAGATAGATGGTAGGTAGGTAGTAGGTAGGTAGATAGATACAATTGTATCTGTCTCTCTTCCATTGGAATACAAGCTTCATGTAAGCAAGGATTTTTGTCTGTTTGGTTCACAGCTGATTGCCTAGTATCTAGCAGATGCACAACTAATATTTATAAAATGTTCTATATTTATAGAATATTTATAGAATTTATAGAATGAATAGATGAAAAATGAATGAATGAAGACAAACAGCCAGCAAACAGAATTATACCCTTTGATAACAAAATATAGATGTCTATGAAAGGTATATAAGTTTGTATTATGTTAGAGGACAATAAGCAATAATACAAATATATTTGGAGGAGACTGGTTAACACAAGTTTTTGTAGAAGAAAAAAGTCTGAAAGTTATAGTTGACCACAGGCAAATTTGAATGTAGATTAAAAAGCCAGAAAGAAATTTGCATTTGTTATTCATTATCCAGAATTAACCAGACCCATCTTAGAGACTCGTAAGTATGAAAAGGTCTAAATACTAATAACCTTCTTAATAAGTAGAACCACTAGAAATGGCAATAAACTGGCTTGAGATTCAGCATCCCACAATCAAAAAGAAAAAAAAAGAAGTGTTATTAAACTTTAGTATTCATGAATCAAAATTAGAGTGTTATTAGAATTTATTGATTGTTTAGTATGCTGCTAAGAAGTCTGCTGTCACACAGCATTTGGCAACATCACAAAGCTCCTACTGTGCATACATGTGCAAATAGAGTTCCCACAATTTCCATAGAGAATTCTTTGATTTTGCTTTTAATGAATGATCAGTATTATTCATGCTGTTTAGTTATACATTTCTACTACTTTTAGCTTTATCATTATCCATTCAGTATCATTTGCACAAATATTAATTTATGTTTTTTATAGTCTTTTTGTCCTTTTAGGTTCTTTCTTATATATAATGTTCCATTAGGAAATATATTTTATGAACAGATGCTCAGCATCGCTCATTACTAGAGAAATGCAAATCAAAACTACAATGAGGTATCACCTCACACCAGTCAGAATGACCATCATCAAAAAATCTACAAACAATAAACACTGGAGTTGGAGGGAATGTAAATTGATTTAACCACTATAGAAACCACTATAGAAATTATAGTATGAAGATTCCTTAAAAACCTAGGAATAAAACTACCATATGACCCAACTACCGGGCCTATACTCTGAGGAAATCATAACTGAAAAAGACACATGTAACCCAATGTTCACTGCAGGACTATTTACAATAGCTAGGACATGGAAGCAACCTAGATGTCCATCAAGAGATGAATGGATAAAGTTGTGGTACATATATATGAATATTATTCAGCCATAAAAAGGAATGCATCGGAGTCAGTTCTAATGATGTGGATGAAGCTAGAGCCTAGTATACAGAGAGAAGTTAGTCACACAAACATATATTAATGCATATATACGTAGAATCTAAAAAGATGGAACTGATGAAGATATTTGCAGGGCAGCAATGGAGACACAGATACAGAGAACAGGCTTGTGGACACAGCGGGGGAAGGAAAGGATGGGATGAATTAAGAGAGCAGAATAGAAACATACATTACCATATGTAAAATAGATAGCCAGTGGGAATTTGCTGTATGACACAGGGAGCTTCTGTGACAACCTGGAGGGGTGGTATGGAGGTGGAGGGAGGTTCAGGAGGGAGAGGACATATGTATACTTATGGCTGATTTATGTTGATATATGGCAGAAATCAACACAATATTGTAAAGCAATTATCCTCCAATGAAAAATAAATAATTTTTAAAATAAAAATCATTAAAAAGATGTTTTAAAAATATGAATGAGTATTCATCAAAAAGCACCATTAAGAGAATAAAAAGGCAACCCAAAGAGAGAAGATATTAACAAATATATCCAAGAAAGGACCCATATCTCCAGATATATAAAGACTTCTTATAAGTAAATCAGAAAAATATTGACAACACAGTAGGAAAGTGGTCAAAAGACATACAGACACTTCAACAAAAGGACTAAAAGCCCAAACATGCGGAGAAATGTTCAATTGTATAAGTCATCCAAGAAATGAACATAAAATGTGATACTAATACACACATATCAGAACAGCTAAAATGAAAAAGGCTTTAATATCAAGTGTTGGCAAGGATACGGAGCAATCAGAACTCTCACATGCTGCTGGTAAGTATAAATTTGTATGACTTTGAAAAACCATTTGACAGTATCTATTGAAGCTGAATAGAAGACTACCTATGACTTAGCAACTTCACTCCCTGTCTTCAACCCAATAGAAATGGATTTGGTAAAGTCCTAGTATTTCAAACCACAGCCTATATGCAATCACCCACAACGTACATGTTTGGTGACACTTTGTGATTATCATCAAATGTTTCTTCCCTTCAGTGGGAAGTGGAAAGTGGGAAAGTTTCTTCCCCTAACTGGGAAGACAGATCTTTCACTCTTCCTATGTGATAAAAGAGCTATTTGTTGAGGCTACAAATGAAAAGACTGTGGGTTACGCCAGAGCCCACTTCATGTGTATGAAACCACCTGTACCCTTACATATTCACTTCAGTTCAGTTCAGTCGCTCACTTAGGAGGGCCCTAAACTTGGCTGAAGGCTCTCCTGTCACCATCTGGAAAAATGAATAATTTTTTAACAAGTGGCTCATATTTTCATTTTACATTGGACCCTGAAAATTATATGATAGTCCTGGGTAACTCGTTTACCTTTTTAAAATATCTGAAGTGGTCTCCATACCTAGAAATTAGAAAGAAATAAGCCCTTTCCCTTCAGTAAAATAGAAATAGTGCCTTACATACAGGCACTCAAATAGATGACCAAAAACAGACTATATATATATATATATATATAACATATGTGTATATATATATATGTATGTGTATATATATATATATAATATTGCCATTACTTATCAAAATTGCCATTGCAGATAAGTAATGGCAATTTCGATATGGGCAGTGGTTTAATCGCTAAGTTGTGTCCTACTCTTGCTACGCTATGGACTGTAGCCTGCCAGGCTCCTCTGTCCATGGGATTCTCCAGGCAAGAATACTGGAATGGGTAGCCATTTTCTTCTCCAGAAGATCTTCCTGACCCAGGAATCAAACCCAAGTCTCCTGCATTGCAGGTAGATTCTTTACTGACTGAGCTACAAGGGAAGCTTAATTTTGAAATGGAAAAAAATAATTATCTGTATGCAGATCAGGAAGCAACAGTTAGGACTGGACATGGAACAACAGACTGGTTCCAAATAGGAAAAGGAGTGCGTCAAGGCTGTATATTGTCACCCTGCTTATTTAACTTATATGCAGAGTACATCATGAGAAAGGCTGGACTGGAAGAAACACAAGCTGGAATCAAGATTGCCGGGAGAAATATCAATAACCTCAGATATGCAGATGACACCACCCTTATGGCAGAAAGTGAAGAGGAGCTAAAAGGCCTCTTGATGAAAGTGAAAGAGGAGAGTGAAAAAGTTGGCTTAAAGCTCAACATTCAGAAAACGAAGATCATGGCATCTGGTCCCATCACTTCATGGGAAATAGATGGGGAAACAGTGGAAACAGTGCCAGACTTTATTTTTTTGGGCTCCAAAATCACTGCTGATGGTGACTGCAGCCATGAAATTAGAAGACGCTTACTCCTTGGAAGAAAAGTTATGTCCAACCTAGATAGCATTTTCAAAAGCAGAGACATTACTTTGCCGACTAAGGTCCGTCTAGTCAAGGCTATGGTTTTTCCTGTGGTCATGTATGGATGTGAGAGTTGGACTGTGAAGAAGGCTGATCGCCGAAGAATTGATGCTTTTGAAGTGTGGTGTTGGAGAAGACTCTTGAGAGTCATGTATGGATGTGAGAGTTGGACTGTGAAGAAGGCTGAGTGCCAAAGAATTGATGCTTTTGAACTGTGGTGTTGGAGAAGACTCTTGAGAGTCCCTTGGACTGCAAGGAGATCCAACCAGTCCATTCTGAAGGAGATCAGGCTTGGGATTTCTTTGGAAGGAATGATGCTAAAGCTGAAACTCCAGTACTTTGGCCACCTCATGCGAAGAGTTGACTCATTGGAAAAGACTCTGATGCTGGGAGGGATTGGGGGCCGGAGGAGAAGGGGACGACAGAGGATGAGATGGCTGGATGGCATCACCAACTCGATGGACGTGAGTCTGAGTGAACTCCGAGAGATGGTGATGAACAGGGAGGCCTGGCGTGCTGCGATTCATGGGGTCGCAAAGAGTCGGACATGACTGAGCCACTGAACTGAACTGAACTGAACTGTGAAAAGATAAGTAATCAAGCCAAAAATTATGGCATATTTCTTCTACATGCAAAATCTTAGGATATGTTTCAGTAACTTCCCATTAATTCATCTTGGGCTTCCCTGGTGGCTCAGATGGTAAAGAATCCGCCTGCAGTGGAGAAGACCCAGATTCGATCCCTGCTTTGGGAAGATTGCCTGGAGAAGAGAATGGCTACCCATTTCAGAATTCTTCCCTAGAGAATTCCATAGACAGAGGACCCTAGAGGGCCACAGTCCATGGAATCACAGAGTCAGACATGACTAAGAGAATAATTTATCTTAACACATTAGAAAAACATTTTCACAGAAAATATTCCCTTAGGGATGTTGAAAACATGGGTTAAGAGTATGAATTTATTCAAAGGCATGAGATTTGTTCATCCAACCAGCCAGCCATCCAATCATACATTCATTCTCCCACCCATCTATCCACTCATCCCACTGTCAACAAAAGAAATACAAACATAAATCAGACCTGTATTCCATGTGGAAAGAGATATGGCATATCCATAAGCAAATGTTGGATATGACAGCAAATATACTCTAAAAGACATATTTATTGTTCAGGAAATTCAGAGGAAAAACATTTAAAGGTGGAAAAAATCAGTACTGCCTTTATAGAAAAGAATCTCTATATTGGATTTAATATCTAGATAGGATTTGGACATGCACAGAGGTTTGAGAGATACTTTTCTCTTGTTCTTTCTATAATACCTAACTCAAGTATCATCTGCTTTCAAAAATTTTTCCTCATTTTTCAATCCATCATAGGTAGATTGAACTTAAGATTTAACTATATAAAATGACAATTTTTAAGGATAATAAATAAAGAGATTGTAACTACACATCAAGAATCCAATAAAATGTAATATGCTTAATAGGAATCCAATAAAAATAAAAATTCAATAAAAGTCAGTTGCTCAACTGAGACTTTCCCCAAAGCTGATCTTTGGCTTTTTAGTATATAGCATAGTGAGTGGTTCAGAGCATGGACTCTATAATTTCATGTCTGCTTGAGACTGAACGCCAGCTCCAACTCTTACTAGCTATGATATAGTTAATTAACCTCATATTTCTTCACCTATAAAATGGGAATAATAGTATACTCATTCATATAAGGTTATTGTGAGGATTAAAGAGTTAATATGTTTAAATGATACCTATTTTGCTTTTATGTTTTGGAATGCTTGTACTTTATTTGTTTGTATTCTTTATAAGTGATTTTATTATTATGTTATTATTCAGCAAACTATAGGCATAGTTTATGCATTGTATGATTTTGAGTCATTGGTAATGATCCTGGCTTTAAAAATCACCTTTTCTTATTCATATTTTGTTGCCTTAATATTTGCCATCATAGATTTGTTTCTTTGCTACAAGTCTTATATATATATTTTTTTTAAATTAAATTATTTACATATACTTGGTTGCACTGGGTCTTCATTGCTGTGCACAGGCTTTTTCTACTTGCAGAAAGAGGCAGCTACTCTTCATTGTGCTGTGTGAGCCTCTCACTGAAGTGGCTCCTCTTGATGCTGAGTACTGGCTCTAGGGCACGCGGGCCTCAGTAGTCGTGGCTCCTGGGCCCTATAGCATGGGCTCAGTAGTTGTGGAGCACAGGCTTTAGTTGTCTATGGCATGTGGAGTCATCTCAGACCAGGGATCAAATCTGTGTCCCTTGCATTGGCAAGCAGATTATTTTTCACTGTACCACCAGGAAAGTCCAAGTCTTGTGCATTTTTTAAAATTAAATTTATAGTTTCAGCTTGAGGGAAGACATTATGTTTGATTTGTCTTTAGGCTTCTCTACCTTCTCGGTGCATGCATGAGTACTGAGTCACCTAGTAGTATCTAACTCTTTTGAGACCCCCATGGACTGTGGCCCACCAGGCTCCTTTGTACATGGGATTCTTCAGGCAAGAATACCGGAGTGGGTTGCCATTTCCTCCTCCATGGATCTTCCCAATCCAGAGATCAAACGCACATCTCCTTCCTCGTCTGCGGCTTCCGCACTGGCATGTAGGTTCTTTAACATGGAAGCACCTGGAAGGCGTCTATCTTCTCCAGTGTGTGTGTTGTGTGTTAGTCACTCAGTAATGTCTGACTCTTTGCAACCCCATGCACTATAGCCTGCTGGGCTCCTCTATTCATAGAACTCTCCAGACAAGAATACTGAAGTGAGTAGCCATTCCTTTCTCCAGAGAATCTGCCCAACCCAGGGATCGAACCTGGATCTCCCTCATTGCAGGAGGATCCTTTACTGTCTGAGCCACTATTTTCCCCACTCTTGCTGCTTATAGACAACCTTGAACAAAATAACTAGAGCTGCCATTGTGAATCAAATCATCCCAAAACTTAGTGACTTAAAACAATGATGATTTATTTATTTCTCCTGATTCTGCACGTTAGCTGAGCTGCTCCTCTGATGGTTTCATCTGGGGTTACTCCTGCAGCTGCATTTGTCTGGAGGCTAAGTTGGGCTGGAAGATCCAAGAGAGCCTTACTCATAGGTCTGACATGGCTATTGACTAGAGAACCTCAGTTTTCTACAGTCTTTCATTCTCCAGGGGTCTGGACTAGCTAGACCACACATTTTGATGGAAAAAGATACAAAATAATGCAGCCATGCCTTTCAATTGATCCCAGTTTACCCTCTGGATACAGTGATTTCCATTCCTTACATAGGCAAAAAAATAATAATACATTGCTCACCCCTCTCCTCCAGTTCTCATCCTGCTACAGAAAGAGGCTCAAATTCCACTATATTACAATCTGCACCTGGTCCAGGTATAGACATGACTCCTTAGCTGCATTCCTTGTGATCCAAAGATCTGTTTACTAAAAAGACAAGTTATTCAAGCTATTAAGATATCTGTTTCTCCTGCACCCGACATATGATGGTGAGCTAGAGACAGGACCACTGCATTAGACACTCCTCTTCATTAGGGGAAAAACAGAAAGTGTGTAGCAGTCCTCATTTGTAGCAATCTGGCAATATAGCTGAGCACATACCTCTCATTGCCAATGGAATCTGACAGATCCAAGACGGCCTCTGTGATGCCTTGGCTCTCCTTCACGTGGCTTCTCTTCCTCCAAGACTTTAGAATGGCTTCAGTACATGGCGATCTCAAGGTAGCAACCGAAGTGACTTCATCCTTCAGTGACTAGGTTACGCTTTTGTACCTGATTATAAGCATTTCATTATATACAGTTCTTTCAAGTAACTAGTATGATTTCTGTCTCCTCACAGGACCCTGACTGACAAGATTCCACCTCTAGCTGGGAGGACTTACAGATGGTGTGGTCAATTTTTTCAATCTGGCACAAGTGGTAAGACAGGTCATTACACGCCTTCATTCCATTCTCCAATAGCTTTCCTCCCCGGAGTAAAAGCACAAGTCCTCTCAGTGGCCACCAGGGTCTCCTTGCTGTTCTTTAAATATGCTAGTTTTACTCCTGTCTCAGAAACTGCGTTTGCCCTTGTATCTGATGAGAAGAATCTTTACCCAGATGTTTAGAGAGCTCACTTCCAACCACCTCATGTCATCACTTAAATGTCACTTGCTCATTAAGGCATTCCTCGAACACTTTATTTTAAATTGAACCAATCTCTCCCAACCAAAATCTGGTATTCCCTATCTTCTTTCCTTTTTTCTATAGCATTATAATCATTTAATATGCTGTATAATTTATTTATTGCCTAAATTGCTCAGTCATGTCTGACTCTTTGTGATCCCATGGACAGTAGCTCTCTAGGTTCCTTTGTCTGAGGGATTCTTCAGGCAAAATACTGGAGTGGGATGCCATTTCCTTCATCTCCACTTCACCTGACCCTGAAATTTAAGTTCCCTGAGGGCAATACACTTTTATTCTTCTGTTCCGTGCTCTTGTACCCATAATCTAGAGAAGTGCATGGCATATAATAGATTCTCAATAAATTCACAAATACGTGTTAATTAGGTTTGCTGAAGTAAGATTATTTTGTGGTGTAGTTAACTCATAAATATTGGAACACAGATGAGTTTATAAGCTGTTTTTCTTAAAATAAGTCAAAGAAATGAAATGGAGAAAAAATTAAAATATTAAGGATCTGAGGTGATGGAGGAAAAAAGGCTAGATAAAAGAGCCCCAGAATAGCCTGGGGAAAGGGATAATAAATACAAAAAGAAAGACTAAGCAGCTATGATCTAATTTATAAAACTAGGATGGAGGAGACAAGGAAAGCATCTTGGAGTAGAGGAAAGAACATTAAATTTGGAGTAAACTGTAGACTATCTCAGATTTCCACCCCTGCTCCAACTCTACTGCTTGCTCAGCTGGTAAAGAATCCACCTGCAAAGCGGGAGACCTAGGTTCAATCCCTGGGTTGCGGAGGTCCGCTGGAGAAGAAAATGGCCACCCACTCCAGTATTCTTGCCTGGAGAATCCCATGGACAAGGGAGCCTGGCAGGCTATGATCCATGGGGTCACGGAGTGGGACACGACTGAACGACTTTCACTTTCACTGCTGCTTGCTATAAATACATTGCTAGGAAAATGATTTAACCTCTCCTGCCCTCAGGTTCTACATTTCTGAATTAAGGAGAACAATTTCTTTTTGTTTCCCCTAGAGGGTTTCTGTGAACATCAAAAGGCATCACCTATGTAGATGTACAAATGTTAAAAACGCAGACTGATGATAATGATGATGATGTGACCTCTAATAAGTGTGACTAGGAGGACCAGACGGAGAAGGCAATGGCATCCCACTCCAGTACTCTTGCCTGGAAACTCCCATGGACGGAGGAGCCTGATAGGCTGCAGTCCATGGGGTCGCTGAGTCAGACACGACTGAGCAACTTCACTTTCACTTTTCACTTTCATGCATTGGAGAAGGAAATGGCAACCCACTCCAGTGTTCTTGCCTGGAGAGTCCCAGGGATGGCAGAGCCCAATTGGCTGCCATCTGTGGGGTCGCACAGAGTCGGACACGACTGAAGCGACTTAGCAGCAGCAGCAGCAGCAGGAGGACCAGAAAGGCAAGATAAGCCAAAGGAGTCCCAAGCAAACCTGCTGCCAAGAAGAGCTGAGACATAGCCATCTTCAGCTTCAGGGTTACTGCCTCTTCATCTGGAATGAAATTAGAATGATTGGTTTTTAAATCTGTTACGTATTGTGTATGTGTGTGTGTGTGTGTGTGTGTGTGTGTGTGCCATGCCCTTCCCATTGAGTTGGAATTCAACTGTAGTCATGCACTCTATTTAATTTTATTTTATTTTGCATATTTGGAATTAGGGGCTCAGGAATGTCATATGTAAATATATGCAAAACAGTATGCAAATTGGTATTGAGAGCCAAAAGCCCAGATTTTTTTTTTTTTTTAACAGAAATATATCATTGTGGGGGGGCGGGGGGGAAGGTCCTTCTCACAAGCCTACTGTGCTGTAGCTCTTTAAAAGAGTCTTCATTTCTTTAACAGAATTTACGGCTACAAATGATACCAATACAACGTTATATATTTCATGCTAGAGAAGCTCACAAAAATTAACAACTTTGGTATATTTGACCTAATTCTCCTTATTGAACGTATTTCTGTACCTTTAAGAAATTAGCTGGAGAAGTAGGGAATGGATGGGTGGGAAATGGGAATAGAAGGTGAAGTGGCAACCGTCCCTCCCACCTGACATGCCATATGTCAAGCCACTACTTACAAATTTCTGTGAGATGAAATGAGAAAAGCTTTTTGTTTACTCCCATAATTAAGTGAGGTCTAGAGAAAGAGATATCAAATCAGTGGGCTTTCTGTTCCATTTTAAAGAAATGATTTTATTCTATTGCTAAACTAACAGTACTTATACAAACGTTCTCAATCTCTGAAAATTATGAAGAGTCTGTAATTCTAACTTTCTTTATGCAAGCTAAACTGTTGCCTGGAGTATGTTTTAACAAATAATCCATTCTCACAAAGCTCAAATTAGTACAAAATTTTGGTACAGAACACCCCAAAAGCTGAATATAATCATAGTTGCAAAAGAAAAGAAATGCCTGAATTCTGAAAAGTCCTTTCATATGGCACATATTTATTATTTTTTTTCATACTAAATCCTTTTGTGTTCTGACTACTAGTAAAAGAGGGCTTGTATATCTGCTCTAAGGAAGACTGCATCAATATGCTTTTGAAAATTTTTCAAATTACAAAAACTGACTTCACATAGCACTTCATAATTTCCCTCATCAAATCCTAAAGAACTATATTAAAACATCTGTTTTTGGAATATCTTGCTGACAGAAGAATGCTATACCCCCAGGGAGTATCCTAATTTGCATAAAATTTGCATACTCATAAATAAGTTAACATTGGGGGGACAAGTATATCAACTGCAAACAATGCAAGTATTTTCCATATATCCTTTTTATAAATGGCTTAGAGAAGAGAACTACAGATTTTTTGGACAATGTTTTCCTCATTCAATCACCTTTTAAATGAGACTATGAATTCTTTATAAATATTTTTCCCTCTCAATTTTCTTTATCCTACCCTCAAGAATCCAAAGTTAGCCCAAATTGTCTCAATATTCAGAAATGAACTACATTGGAGCTGTATGTAAATAATACTGAAAGTGAGCCATATATGATAGACTCAAAAAGAAATTTTATAGTTGCAGATGCATACCCTGGATTATGGGCTTCCCTGGTAGTTCAGGGATTCCCTGGTGGCTCAGATGGTAGTCTGCCTGTAATGTGGGAGACCCGGGTTTGACCCCTGGGTCAGGAAGATTCCCTGGAGAAGGAAATGGCAACCCACTCCAACATACTTGCCTGAAGAATCCCCATGGACAGAAGAGCCAGGCAGGCTGCAGTCCACAGGGCTGCAAAGAGTCAGACATGACTGAGTGACTAAGTGCAGCACAGCACGCTGGATTATAAGACATATGAAGACATATAGAGTAAGGTAGATCCAAATCTTTTTCTCTTATCCTGGCACAAAACAATTTTCTGCAATCTTAGTAACCTTACTTAATGCAATTTTGGTAATTCACACACTCCAGTCAAGTACTTAGAAGTGCATTATGACTTTTTTAATTTAATTAACTGTGTGCCTCAGCTCTTTGAGAGGAAACTAACCTTCTCCAATGTTTATTCAGTCTGAAATTAGCCCTGGAAATAATGGAGCACAATGAGATAGTTACTCCCTGTAGACAACTGTCAAACCTGCTGGCTGCAGAGGCAGCATTATTACATTCTTAATGTAGCACATTATTACATTACTGCATTACTATTACTACTATTACTAGACTATTACTCTAGTATAATGACTAGAAACTAGCTCCCTGATTCCCGTTAATGCCCAGTTTATTCAGCTAGACCAGTGAGAATAAAGTACATAAGGTCTTGACCCAATGCGGTTTCAGGAAAGACAGGAAGATGCCTTCACACAAATTACCTAAAACCAACCACTAGTGCACAGAGTCACACAATTAGAACTGTATCTTTTATTTAAGATTTTTAACTGTTGCTTAATAAAAATATTTGGGGCAAGGGTTAACACATAAAGCTATTATCTGTTATTTATAACTTAATGAATGGACCCTTAACATAAGACCCCTGAACCTAGACAAGATTTAGAAAAATAATAAACCCTCTTAAACTAGATGCTCATTTTTGTTTAAATGAATTTGTGTGAACATCTGGGGGCAAAGGATTCATTGATTTTGGCATATTCTCCAGGGAGTTCTCACACACACAGACACACACACACAGACACACCAGTGTGAATGAAGTTTTTGAAACAAGATTGGACAGGGATCTGAAAAGAAAGCATATAAGGTTCCTGGCAACTAAGCAAGGTATCAGGAGACAAAGGTTCCATAATTCTAATAGACAAAGAGGACACATAGAAAAAGATACTGAATTCATAGGACCAACTTAATTGGCTTCAAAATTTTACTCACACCAGGCAGAGGCAACATGAATTGACTGGGTCAACTTGCATTCCCAAACAAGTTTTTACCGATACTCTTTGTTTCCATTTTATAAAAAAAATCTTTCTCCAGAATATTGTAAACACCATTTTAGAAGGATCTATATAAGCACAACCAGAACAATGATTCTGCCAATATTATCAACTGAGTCCTAAAGGATTTAATCCAGGGCAGTATATATTTTCTTTCTTAGGATACTTCCCATTGCTTTTATCAGAAAACCCAAGCCCCCAAAAAAGGAATGCTATGGTATTATTTGAATGAAAAGTCCATCAATAGCATCAAACAATAGGCCTTGATCCGGAATGAAAAATTATATAACGAGAAATCTCTTTCTATTTGTCTCCTCTGTCCCTTCATGTCTGTTTATGGCTGCTGCAGCAACCGAAACTGTGTCTCCTTGTTCAGATCCATCAAGATCCTACTTAAACTAACCAGCAAAATACTTGAGATTAATGGACAGGTTAAGTTATGTGTCCATCTTGAAATTAGTGTAGAGAAGGGTGAAAAAAAGTGAAAGTGAAAGTCACTCAGTCATGTCCGACTCTTTGCAATCCCATGGACTATAGAGTTCATGGAATTCTCCAGGCCAGAATACTGGAGTGGGTAGCTTTTCCTTTCTCCAGGGGATCTTCCCAACCCAGGGATCAAACCCAGGACTCCCGCATTGCAGGCGGATTTTTTACCAGCTGAGCCACCAGGGAAACCCTTGTGTAGAGAGAAGGGTAAAATATGCTTATTAATTTCACCAAAGAAACTTGGAACGGAACTGATCTGACGCAACCATGATGTTGAAATAAGAAGAGAATGGTCTGTCCAAAGAAACTTTGTGGCATTTTTACCATTAAAAAGAGAGAGAGAGAGAATCACAGAAAGAAAAATATATCAGCTATCAAAACAAACAAACAAACAAAAAAAGAAAACAAAACAAAACCCAACAATTTCTACCCTTTTATCCAAGAAAGAAATGAAAGCTCCCTTCTTAGCCAAAATATGCTCATGTTCACAGTCAGAAAAACCAGGTTCAAACTGAAGAAACAGGAAATTACCTATATAATAATGTCAAGATCTAGGAACTGGATGGGAGAAAGTCAGGAGCAGAATAAGCAACTTTCAGGGCAACAGCTGTGAACTGCATCAGAGCTGTTTTGGTTTATGGTCAGAAGGCATTGACTGTGTGGTGGGTGAAGACAAGTTAAAGGTACAGATTCAAAAATTTATCACCCATACCTATCCACAAGAAACAGCTATTTCCAATATCATCAGGCTTGCACTACATTTAAACTTTCTTTTATTGACAACCTGGCATCAGTAGGAATGAGTAGTGAACTTGTCTCCATTCTTTCTTTCATGCCCTGTAATTCCTTTATTTAAAAGTTAGTTCCCCTGCTTGCCTATCCTCCTGGCTGCTCAATCTCTCATCATGAAGGAGATAAATACTTTGGAACAGGGACACAGTGGGGATTTTTTCCTAGAAGTATCTACCAAGAATTGTGAAGGGTCTGAGATTTTACTGTCCTTGCAGTCTAACAAGTTAGCTCACTACAGTTTCAGGCATACTAGCAAAAGCATTCTGGGTCAAAGATGAAGAATGGTTTATTACAACAACAGCAGTAGTCATAGAATTATCATTTGTGCTGAACCCCAGTTCCAATGGGGCCACAACACAAGGGCCAGATGATACCTTCTTGTGCAGTGGGACGTATTATAGACAGGAACTCTGAGCTCAGAAAACCTAAATATTTCACACTAGACAGTTAGTATATATGTTCACTGCTCTGGAGGAAAATGTTATCTTCCAAGTCTGTTCACTGTGGAAATATACTTTAAATAATATTCCAGAACAAAGACAGTCAATTCTTCTTCTCAAAAGATGTGCAGAAACATGAGAGAACCAATAGGAATTTTCTCCCAATGATATCCAATTCCATTCTTCTAAGCACCACTCCAGTATTCTTGCCTGGAGAATCCCATGGACAGAGGAGCCTGGCAGGCCATGGTCCAGAGGGTCACAGACAGTCGGACATGACTGAAGTGACTAAGCACGCACACGTGCAAGCACCATTCCAGAAATTCATTTCTGACAGCCACAGATACCATGCGAGTTCTGGTTGACAATCAACTTGGAAACAGAAATAAGAATGGAGTAGAAAGCAAGACAGAGTAGCTAGAATTATTGGGACATTTCTGAGATCTTCTTGTTAAAATGCAAATAAATATATCTGGAGGAACGTCACAACAGCTTTAGCTTATAAACAGCTATTGTAGATATTAAATACAATAGCAGTGTTCTCAATTTGTGAAGTGCATTTTATATCTACTGGTTTACTCTACCTATATAACAGCTCTGCACAGCAGGCAAGTATGCCATTTAATAACAATGAAACTGAGACACAGAGAGATTAAGCAACTTGTTAAAACATAACAACATGAGTTATATTTGAATCATTCAATTAAACAGTAAAATCATTAGTAATATAGCAATAACATTTGCTCCAGAATTATAAATATTTATATATCATTCAGCCTTTAATAGATAAACATAAAGCTATAACAAATAATAGATAAAAATTTGAGTGCTAGATATAATTTTGTGAGGATTTGGGGGGTTGTATTATAATAGCACAGCTTCACTGTAGTATAAAATATTCAACTGAAGGACCCTTGAGCTGTTATTCTGGAGTATATTTTGTGTTGGATAAGAATATCAACCAAGTTCTTGTTTAAATTCCACATTAATTTTAGAAAAGATGACCAATTCAGGCATTATTTTTTGTAAGCTGCTTCAAGATCCCCCTATTAAAGACACCTTGTTAGTGAAGAAACATCTACTAATCTGCCAAATTGAAATCTCTTTACAAATGAGGAGACTAATTCTGTTTTTATCATTTAACTATAGAATATTAATCATTTGATGAAACAGAAAGATTTAACAAAATGTGCGTGTTCAAACTATTTAGCAAATATCTGCTGAAGAGAGCAGATAAAAACTCTTTGGTGGGGCGGGGGAGATTTTTTTTTACTTAACCTGAAAAGCCAATCATGAAATGTAATGATGTGATTTTCTTTTAAATTTGTAACCCAGTAGCAGATTGTCAAAAAGGTTAAAGACGATGTCGACCATGACTGCTTTCAGCTCTTGAGTGTGGCAACGTGCATTATTTGGCGTGATCATGACACAGATCTGCATGCGTATGTCTTCAATAATTCATGCTGCAGCTTGCCTCACTGTAGGGACAGATGTCAGGGAAACCAGTGACAGCCGATCGTGCTGATCCCACAGTGACACTGAACCTTGAGTATATGCCCACTAAGTCTGATTGGAGCGAAGAAAATATGGGCCATCAAGTTTTGGGGTAGCTATTCATTTTGTAACTACATGAAATGTGTGTATTTTTATGCATGTTTGTATACGAATATCTTGCTCCATACAATTCCCTAAAGATTTGGGACTTTTATGATTTGGACTAGTTATATGTGGGAACATTCCTTACATTTGAATGTCAAATTTCTTAGGTCACTTAAAATATACCTGGAAAATGTTATGGACAAAATTAACTACTTATTGTTATGCATAGAAATGTGTATTTCTCCTACAGCTGGCTCAGATGGTAAAGAATTTGCCTGTAATGCAGGATCTGAAGAGGCAATGGCACCCCACTCCAGTACTCTTGCTTGGAAAATCCCATGGGCGGAGGAGCCTGGTAGGCTGCAGTCAATGGAGTCGCCGAGAGTCGGACACGACTGAGCCACTTTACTTTCACTTTTCACTTTCATGCATTGGAGAAGGAAATGGCGACCCACTCCAGTGTTCTTGCCTGGAGAATCCCAGGGACGGGAGCCTGGTGGGTTGCCATCTATGGGGTCGCACAGAGTCAGACACTACTGAAGCGACTTAGCAGCAGCAGCAATGCAGGATACCTGGGTTCAATCCCTGGGTTGGAAAGATCCCCTGAAGAAAGGTATTGGCTACCCACTCCAGAATTCTTGCCTGGAGAACTCCATGAACAGAGGAGCCTGGTGGGCTACAGTCCATAGGGTCGCAAAAAGTCAGACACAACTGAGCGACTCACTCCTCAGAAATGTCTCTCTCCTACAGCTGATATAGAGAATTACTAACCTTAATTAATCTTTCATGATTAATTCACGTATAGAAAAAATATCAATGTCATATATCCAGAGGTTAAACAAGCCTGATTTTTTGTTCTCAAAGATTTATCTTTGTCTCTTACAATGATTGGTATTTTAACATTTGGCATTAATCAAAAAGCTATACTATTTCAGATGCCCTAAGAAAAGTATACATGTAGGTCTGTCAGTAATGTCTATGAACATTCATTAGTTAAAATATAAAATATAGAATATTGGTTAGAATATAGAAGAATTCTCTATGCCCAAAGTTAGTCTAATCCTTATGTCTTAATAAGTTTCACAGCAAGGGACTAGAATAGGAGATTTGATTGAAGATTTCAAAGTCTATTGTTTCTACTAGTAGCAATAGTAGCTTGACATAGTTACTTTCTATTTGTGCACAAAGAAATACACAGCTATTAGCTCTAAAGTCTTAAAAGTCAAAACATTGTGTCATATTTTTAGATCCCAAGATGAGCTCCATTTATCCATTTCTTGAATAGCATTAGAGAAAAGTGTCAAGGTCTACTTATAACCTGCAGAATCTTTTATTAACAACTAGAAAATACTATGTGTATGTTTGTATGAATGGATAAATATGTGCGTATATATATATATATATATATATACACACACACATACATATAAAAATATAACATTTTGAAATATTCAACAGAACAAAACATTCATCTTTATGTTTTCTTGCAAAACACAGTAAGTTATGCAATTTTTAACTTGCCCTTAGACATAAAGCTAAGGTTTCCCAGGTGGTGCAATGGTAAATAATCCACCTGCCAATGCAGGAGACACAAGAAGCGTGGGTTTGATCTCTGTCTCGAGAAGATCCCCTGGAGTAGGATATGGTGATCCACTCCAGTATTCTTGCCTGGAGAATCACACGGGCAGAGAAACCTGGCAGGCTACAGTCTAGGGGGTGGCAAAGAATTTTCGGACACAGTGGAGCACGTGCATACACACACATACACACACACAGACACACACACACACACACACACCCCAGACATATAATTTAGCATTTAGCTTTTAGAGTCATTTAGAATCATTATTCTTGGTGATTTTATTGTTTCACAGAAGTTTCTGGCTTATTCCCAAGGACTTCTCTGATCTATCCTCTCCCCTTTAAGATCAGTACATTTAGGAAAAGGCTGTGATTTTGATATTTCATTATCTCAGGATTAGACTATTTTCAATACTGAGTCAGAGAATCTTGTCATTTTTACCATGCATTATGTTACCTAACAGTAGGTACCATTTTTCTTTGGAGGTGCATTTACATAAACATTTCTAATCACAGCTCCATAAAGAGACACGGTATGATAATTCATGACTTTTAGGTAATATGTCATATGAATCTTAACATATGGCATTACACTCTACAGTGGCAATCTTGGCTTCCAAAGGGACCTGGAAAACATCCAGTGAGATGAGAATAAGCCAAACTTGATAGAAAACCATATCGATGCTAATCCAGGTTTACACCTTTCATTCAGACTCAGAACTCTCCAGCAGATGGTTCAGTGTTGAAGCACTAATGTTAGCAAAATGTCAAAACTATTTTGCTAGACTCCCCAATTGTTCATACAGAGGATTTTTCAAGAGCTGGATATCAAAACAGTATTAATGAATGGTAGCACTAAGGTCTCTGATCTCAAGTCCAGGGTTTTGGTTTCAATTTCCAAAGACAATCTGGCTTTGTTCCCTTGGAATACAGCCAATCAGCTTCTACAAAAGAAAATCAAATTTTAGAAGTTTCTTCCCTGATTCTTTAGCCAACAGTGGCATAATCAGAGAAGACAAAGGAATGCAGAACCATTTGGCAGATAGCATTATTAGTGCTGCTATACCAATTTAATCATTCAAACAAATGCCATGGAATAGAGGCTCTGAATCACATTGTCTTATCCTAGGATTTGTGGACATAGAGGAGAAAAAACTAAATGGGCTTGGGGACTCCATAAAGCATCTTAATTTAGAGGCAAATATGGATGTGGGTGTTCCTATGCATACTTTTCATATATTCTGAATATGCAATGTGAATGAATGAATGAATAGGTGTGGCCCTCATTTTAGGATTAGCAATGGTTTCAGTATATTACACGAAGTCAGAATTACATGTATAAAATAAGAATAAATACATTTGCATCTAGATGAAAACATTCTCAAGCATTAGTTGATTATTCAGTGTCTATTAAGATCTATGCTGTCTTTAATGTATTTTTTTCTAATGTTAAAAAGTATATTGTGAAATAGGGATTAAGAGCTCTGTTTTGCAGACATCTAACCATGAATATCTCAGAGAGAGGTTTTTCTGTGCTTTCTCAATGGATAGCCTGGAATTAGTCTTCCTCACTCCAAATTCCATTCCATTTCCTTTACATCACTTTAACTTTTTTATTAACAGTTTCTAACTTAGTGTGAACAGACTACAATCCCAACAGCAAAAGACAGTTAGTTAAGTATATGATAACACAAGAAGGCAGATGAATGGATAAAACATTGCGATATATATATATACAGACACATATATATACACACACATATATGTGTATACAAATATATATGTGTGTATGTACACACATACTTATATGTGTGTGCATATATGCATGCTTGCATGCGTGCTAAGTCACTTCAGTTGTGTCCAACTCTGTGTGACCCTATGGATTGTAGCTCACCAGGCTCCTCTGTCCGTGGGATTCTCCAGCCAAGAATACTGGAGTGAGTTGCCATGCCCTCCTCCAGGGGATCTTCCCGATGCAGGGGTCAAACCCACGTCTCCTGTTTCTCCTGCATTGCAAGCAGATTCTTTACCATTGAGCCACCAGGGAAGCCCACGTGTGTATAGATTTATATATATATGCATATTTTTCCCCATCTATTTCCCATGAAGTGATGGGACCAGATGCCATGATCTTCGTTTTCTGAATGTTGAGCTTTAAGCCAACTTTTTTGCTCTCCTCTTTCACTTTCATCAAGAGGTTTTTTAGCTCCTCTTCACTTTCTGCCATAAGGGTGATGTCATCTGCATATCTGAGGTTATTGATATTTCTCCCGGCAATTTTGATTCCAGCTTGTGTTTCTTCCAGTCCAGCATTTCTCATGATGTACTCTGCATATAAGTTAAATAAGCAGGGTGACAATATACAGCCTTGACGGACTCCTTTTCCTATTTGGAACCAGTCTGTTGTTCCATGTCCAGTTCTAACTGTTGCTTCCTGACCTGCATACAGATTTCTCAAGAGGCAGGTTAGGTGGTCTGGTATTCCCATCTCTTTCAGAATTTTATGGAAAAGACTCTGATGCTGGGAGGGATTGGGGGCAGGAGGAGAAGGGGACGACCGAGGATGAGATGGCTGGATGGCATCACGGACTCGATGGACGTGAGTCTGAGTGAACTCCGAGAGATGGTGATGAACAGGGAGGCCTGGCGTGCTGCAATTCATGGGGTCGCAAAGAGTCGGACACGACTAAGCGACTGAACTGAACTGAACTGATATATAAACATATATTTTATATTATCAATTATCTTCATATATATATACACACACACACACACACGCACTTCCCTGGTTGTTGCATGGTCACTCAGTCACTCATACGTACATACACATATATGTGTACATATATATATATATATATATGTATATATATATATACAGGCTACACATACATACAATGGAATATTAGCTATAAAAAAGAATGAAATCTTGACATTTGCAACAACATGAATGGACCTGGAGAGCATCATGCTTAGTGAAACTTTTCACTTACATGTGGAATTGAAAAAATAAAACAAGTGAACAAACAAAACAATACAGAAATTGACTCACAAAGAACAAAGTAGTGGTTGCCAGAGGGAAGGGTGGTGGGGGAGGGAGGAAATATGTGAACAAGATTAAGAGCTACAAACTACCAGTTATGAAATACGTAAGTCACAAGGATGTAATGTACAGCATAGGCAACACAGTCAATAGCATTGTAATCACTCCATATGATGTGCAATAAGCAAGACAGAGGAAAACAAAGACTGTATGCTATAAAGATATTAAATCACTCTTGTACAACTGAATGGGCTTCCCTGATGGCCGGGCAATGCAGGAGACGCAAGAAACGTGGGTTTAACCCTCTCTTAAGAAGATCCCCTGGAGTAGGAAATGGCAACCCGCTCCAGTATTCTTGTCTGGAGAATCCCATGGACAGAGGAACCTGGCAGGCTACAGTCCACGGGGTCTTAAAGAGTCAGACACGACTGAGTGACTAACGCACACAAACTGAAATGGATACTGTAAGTCAATTATATTTCAATTTTTTTAAAAAAGAAGACATACAAGAAGGAGACCACTTTCAGGTAACATTCCTTCTCTCAAATTTTTCTTATGAAAGTTTAGAATCTATGAATATTATTATCTTCAAAAACATATTTTCCCTTGCAAACTTTGTATAGCAGCCACACGGTATTAAATCAATGAGCATCAATCGATGAAATAGCAATGAGAATTCCTATCACATCTGTTTGAATCCTGACCATCAGTCCAAGGCAAAGCATATGGGCATGCCACCCTGTGAGTCAGTTCACATCAGGGCAGATATTTTTCCTGTTCTTCCATGAGTGTGCTCCTGAGAGTGAGGTCACTGGAAGAAAAATTCATGTGTAGCCCCTAAGAGGCTAGGCCAGATCAGAACTGAATAAATTATCAATTAAAAAAAATTGATCTGAGAGATTTGACGGCTAAAAAGCAATGTCACATTCAAATTAGGTCAAGCCATTCAGGACTAACCCTGTAAAGAGGACCTGAATCAGTAGGCAGCAGTGATATGTCATCACTTAAAGGATTGTCATGTTGGACTAGACAGCATTGTTCTAATTATATAACTCTTAAAAAGTTGCTACTTAAAGATTTTCATCACTTCTAAACCCTAATTTTGCTCTTCTCACTCTATCTTTTATGATTAACCATGGTTTTATTTTCATTTTTGTTCATTATCAATTTCATTGCTGAAGACTGTCCATATTTCTTTAATGTTGTGACAAGAATTCTTTGCTAAAGCTAAAAAAAAAAAACAAACAAGAATGAAACAAGCTAGGAGAATAACACAGTATTCCATTTTTTCCATTTAAAATATGTTACAAAACAGCTTTCAGTTTAAAAAATTTTGACAGTGTATATTCAATTTTTCAACTAACAGATGTACGTACATAAAATTATATGATTGAAATTCAGTGTCAGGGGCTTTAGTCATTTAGTTTGGGCAAATTCAAGGCACTGGTTCATAATATAATTCTTGAAATATCTATTTAATAATGAGAGAGTGGAGTTTCTATGAAACAGTGATATGGAAGTGTTTAGTGCATTTAAAAGGATATTTTACGTGAGGATATTTTACCTGAATATTTAAAAAAGAAATTACTATGATTTCCTCTTTAAATGAAAAATGATCTTCTTTGGTTTTTTAAGAAATCAATTCATAAGGAAATTGAGTGAGCAATACATGGCTCTTCAATGAAAGAAGAAACCAAGTCATGTCTTAGGGACGCCTCATTCAGAGTTCTTGGTGTCAGCCTGTGGTTGTCGTTCAGTCGCTCAGCTGTGTCTGACTCTTTACGACCCCGTGGACTGCAGCACGCCAGGCCTCCCTGTCCCTCACTTTCTCCCAGAGTTTGCCCAAGTTCACGTGCATTGAGTTGGTGAAGCTATCCCACCGTCTCATCCTCTGCTATCCTCTTCTCCTTTTGCCTTCAATCTGTCCCAGCATCCGGGTCTTTTCCAATGTGTCAGTTCTGTAAATCCCTGCTTATATTACCTCAGACTTTCTCGCTTGTGTGATGACAATAAAGTGAATGGCATTTGTCTTATTCAGTTCAGGCTGCTATAACAGAATAACATAGGATGGGTGGCTCAAAGAGCAAACATTTATTTCTCTCCGTTCTGGAGGCTGCGAAGTCTAAAATCAATGTGCTAGTAGATTCATTGTCTAGTGAGGGTCATCTTTTTGTCTTGCAGACAGCTGCCTCCTCATATGATACAGAGAGGGGGAGCGGAGAAACACAGAGACTTAGTTCACAAAGACAATAATTTCATCATGAGGATTCCAGTCTCATGACCTCATCAAACCTAATCACTTCCCAAAGATGAGGAGACATTTAGTCCACGGCAATAAAATGAATGTCATTTTTTAAGATATTTTGGTCTCCAGATAGGACTAAATATATGACTAAAACATTTTCAAGATAGAGGTGGGTTATGATAACTGTACGATGGAAATGCAGTAGTCCTACAGGGAAACATAGGTTATCCATTGCTCTTTCAAATTTAGTGGGATAATTGAGTGTGTGCCACAGAAGCAAAGACTTCTCACATGCTTTGATCCTTTAATTGACAGAAATACCACAGATATCATTTAAATAATAACTGTGGTCATCCTAAAAGACAGAAATTTGAGAAATTCAGGTGCCTTCAATGTAGCACAGTAATGCTGCTGCTAAGTCACTTCAGTCATGTCCGACTCTGTGAGACCCTGTGGATAGCAGCCCACCAGGCTCCTCCATCCACAGGATTCTCCAGGCAAGAATACTGGAGTGGGCTGCCATTTCCTTCTCCAAGCACAGTAATGAGGCACCCAGAATCAGATGCACTGAGTCTCAGCTTCATTGTCTGATCTCCAACAATGACTGGGTAACCTTAGGCAAATTACTTGGTCTTTCTCTGTGCAATTTACCAATCTATAAAACAGAGATAATCACAGGATTTATCTCCAGAGTAAGGATTATATGAGATAACAGAGTAAAGAGCTTAGCACAGCAACAGTGGTAAGCACTCAATAGATGCTACTATGTATTGCTATTTAGATATGGTGATTCCATCTAACCGCAGAGGCTTGGCTTTAAAAATGTGTCAAGGTTAAATAAGATTCCAGTGTCCTGCATGGTAGCAGGCATCATTATTTTTAAGGATGTATTGACCTTAAGGAAATGGGTTTTCCTTCCAAACCCAATATAACCACTAACAAATATTACACATGTATTACTTTTAAAGAAGGAAAAAAGAAAAGATATTTTACCTTTAGCTTCTGGATCTTTTGTTCAAGATAAGACTCTTACAGAAACAACACGCAGCTTTGTTATAAGATGTTTTATTCTAGGAACAGTGGTTTTGAATATTCAGTAGGGCTCCAGGCTAGTGATTTTGCAGCTAGGTATCCTATCTTCCAGGAAGCCCTTGACAAAGGTCACAAACAATTTGCTCCTTCCTCTTATTAAAATAAAGATGGAAAGCATTGATGATAACTCTGCCCAGCAGCTAACTTCATCATCTGTAGCGGTTTCAACATATGCTTGTGAGATAATGAAAAATATAGCATTAAATACAGTGGCAGATTGAATCTTGTTTCAGGGTAAATATAGTAAGTCATTTTTTTCCCTCTTCATTTCCTCAGAACCTGTTTAGCATTAGACTGTTAATATCATCCCTGATACATGACAAAACCATTGCATAATATACTGCTTTTCAGACCAACCCCCACATAAAAGTGAGCAACGGAAAACTATGAACATTAATCGGGCATTCAAAATAATGAAGTGCCTTATGCCAGCCCTTTTTAAAAGCCTTCCACTCTTATAGTTTTGTGGGAACAAACAGTTTTATAAATCTGACATGCTTTCCTGGTCCCATTTAATATTATAAAAATGTCGTTTTTCTGAGAGACCGTGAAAATTAAAAGTTTTTAAACATATATTTTACAGCCAATAGTGAAAACACTCTATACAAGCTTTATGATATAATCTTTTCTAAAAGCAAGCTTTGAATCTAAGAAACAAGTTTGTCAACATTGAGAAGGAAGGATTATTTACACTTTAATCTTCAAGGACTAAGAAAATGCATATAACAACTTTGAGCAACAAACATTGTGTTATGGTAAATAGTTGCCTGGGGAAAGAATAGCTCTTGGGTTGGCCAAACGTTTGTTCAGGTTTTTTGTTTGTCATTACAGAAAAATCTCAACGAAATTTTGGGCCAACCTAGTATTTGAAGGCTGTATTTTTTATCCAAAAATAATTTTAAATTATTAATAACAGAAAACATGTAACCATTAATCTCAAGGAGAAAATCTAATGAACTCGCAACAATTCAATTTGTGTTTGTATTGAGCATCTGTCTGTCCTAAGTCCCTTTAGTTGAGTGCGACTCTTTGGGATCCCAAGAACCATAACCCTCCAGGCTCCTCTGTCCATGGGATTCTCCAGGCAAGAATACTGGAATGGGTTGCCCATCTCCTTCTTCAGAGGTCTTCCCCACCCAGATATCGAACCCACATCTCTAATGTCTCCTGCACTGGAAGGCGGATTCTTTACCACTAGCACCTGGGAGAAGGCGATGGCACCCCACTCCAGTACTCTTGCCTAGAAAATCCCATGGATGGAGGAGCCTGGTTGGCTGCAGTCCATGGGGTCGCTAAAGAGTCAGACACGACTGAGGGACTTCACTTTGACTTTTCACTTTCATGCACTGGAGAAGGAAATGGCAACCCACTCCAGTGTTCTTGCCTGGAGAATCCCAGGGACGGGGGAGCCTGGTGGGCTGTCGTCTATGGGGTCTCACAGAGTCGGACTCGAGTGAAGTGACTTAACAGCAGCAGTAGCAGCAGCAGCACCTGGGAAGCCTGTATTGAGCGTACCTCAGGAAAATTTTTTATACACACAATTCCAAAAACTAGCTCATATTAAATTGAAATACTTGTTAAGAATGAAAGTTAAGATGGGTTAAGATAAATGGGTTAAGATAAAAACTGAAACAGGAGCTGACATTTGCTGATAATTATCCTTTGGTTGGTCACTGTAGTAAAGTCTGAGCTTTTCCTGCTTTCATGTGACTGTAAGTTTTGGGCCCCACTCGCATACGCCTTGCTACCAGATGTTGAACATGCCGCCTCTCTGTAGTTGCCATTACAGCAGAGGTCAGCCTAAGTTCTTTACTCAGAGTTGTCCCGCCTATGCTGTTACCATCATATTCCCCTTTCAAAAGTGGTCTCCAGAAAAACATCTTCCCTATTTTGACTTCGGTTTGCAGAAGCAATAAATTGCTCAGCTGCAGCCATTGCTTCAGGATCTAATTAAACAAGGAACTGCAGATGCTATGGATTTTTTTTTTTTTTCCTCAAGATACAAGCAATTGCACAGAGCACATATGTTCCTTTTCTGTTCTTTAAGAGAGACTATGAAAGTGAAAGTGAAGTCGCTCAGTCATGTTCGACTCTTTGCGAGCCCGTGGACTGTAGGCCACCAGGCTTCTCCGTCCATGGGGTTTCCCAGGCAAGAATACTGGAGTGGGTTGCCATTTTCTTCTCCAGGGGATCTTCCCGACCCAGGGATCGAACCCGGATCTCCTGCATTGTGGGCAGATGCTTTCACCTCTGAGCCACTAGGGAAGCCCAACAAAGACTATAGAGAATCTGAACTTGCATCAAGCATGGGATGTGGTATGTTCTTAAGTGTTATTCAAGGTCAAATGTTTTTAGAAGTAAAGCAGCAGCAATTAACCACCAAGTGATTTCATGTAATGTAGCCTGAGATTTAATGTTCTCTTTATTTAAAGCTTGGAATTTATCATATGGCTATATCTAGACTAAATTCACTTTCAATTGTGTCTATACAGTCTTTCTTCAGAGTATCTTTCACATGTTTATTTTAGACAAACTCACATTTATCATTTAATTGTAAAATTTTAATATACTAAAGTATATATGTAACGTATGTTAAAGCCTTAAAGAATAATAACAAAGCAAACACTTGTGAACCCTCCACCCAATCTAGCAATAACATTACAAATATCACTGACATCTCTGTTTTTTTAAGTAGTAAAAGTTTCAATTCGAAATACTGCCTAATTGCCTTTGTAATATTTTCCTTGACATTTAGAAATATCCTGTACAGTTTCCAAATATTTGGGTATCTTCTAGTATCTTCTGTGACTTATTTCTGACTTAATTTGACTATGGTCAGAGAATATACATTGTACAATTTAAATCTTCTTAAATGAATTGAGTTGTTCTATGGCCCAGAACATGGGCTATTTTGGTAACTATACCATGTGCACTATAATTCTGCTGTTTGAGGATAAATTGTTCCATAAATTCAATTAAAATTGGTTGCTAACAGCAATTGTTCAAATGTTCTATATACTGACTGATTTGCTGTTTACATGTTTCATCAGTTACTGAGATCAGGCAGTGAAATCTTCAGTTAGAACTATTTCAGTTCTATCCGTTTTTGCTTCATGTATACATTTTGGAGCTCTGTTGTTAGTTGCATAAACCTGTGAAATTCTATCTTGTTGTCCTATTGATGAATTGATCTTTTATCATTATAAAGTGGCCCTCTTTACCTCTGATGAGTAGTTTGGTATCTAGTAAGTCATGTCCCCCCATTATTTTTCTTTTTCTTCAGTGATATCTTGGTTATTTTGAATGTTTTGTTTGTTCATATACATTTAATAATTGTCTTGTCAAATTCCTCCAAGTCCCTATTGAGGTTTTGTTAGAATTCCTTTAAAATTTTACATCAATTTGTGAAGACAAAGACAAGGATAAAGGATATCCACCCAAACATAGTAAGTATTATACTTGATGGCTTAGTATTAAAAAAAGTTTTACTTCCAAAATCATAAAGATAATGCTTATTACTACTTCTACTCACATTTTATGGAGGACATACCCAGCTCGACAAGACATGAAAAGGCAATATCAAACAGGATAGAAAAGGGGGAAATTTTGTCTTTATTAGGTAAATGACACATTTGTCCTCATCGAAAAAATTTTAAAACCTACAAACTTAAAAGAGTAAGATAATCTAATGAGTTCACTGAATGTTATTAATACATAAAAGTTTTTAGTAAGAAAGATTTAGTAAATGTAATTCATGAATTATAATATCAATTAAAAAAATCATCTAGGGGGTCTGCCCTGGTGGTCCAGTGGTTAAGACTTTGCCTTCCCATGCAGAGGGTATAGATTTGATCCCTGATCAGGGAGCTAAGATCTCACATGCCTTGGGCCAAAAAACCAAAGCATAACTCTGATAGCTCAATTGGTAAATTCGAATTGTTACTGAGCATGTTTACAAAAGAAATTCTCTTCATGGGGCCCCGTACGGTAAAACCATTTTGAAACAGTTCAGCCAAACTTAGAAGAGTTAGAAAACATATTTTTAAAAAAGTCTACAATTAAAGAAAATTTATTTTTCTGTAGAAAATATTCAAGGAGACATAGTCAAGATGATTCACATAGAGAACTATTTGTGTAGTAGGCAGAATTCTAAAATGGCCCCCAAGAGTTCCATTCTCTGGTTGACTATATAAAGCACTCACCTTAAGTGTGAGAAGAACTAGTGAATATGATGATATATCCCCTCTATGGGTATGTTATGTGATATAACAGAAAGGCTTTCACAGAAGTAATTAATGTCTCTGATTAGTTACTGCTGCTGCTACTGCTAAGTCACTTCAGTCGTGTCCAACTCTGTGCGACCCCATAGACAGCAGTCCGCCAGGCTCCCCCGTCCCTGGAATTCTCCAGGCAAGAACACTGGAGTGGGTTGCCATTTCCTTCTCCAATGCATGAAAGTGAAAAGTGAAAGTGAAGTCACTCAGTCGTGTCTGACTCTTAGCGACCCCATAGACTTCAGCCCACCAGGCTCCTCCATCCATGGGATTTTCCAGGCAAGAGTACTGGAGTGGGATACCATTGCTTTCTCCCTGATTAGTTAACTTTGAGTTAATTCAAATGAACGTCACTCTTGGTAAGTCTGACCTAATCAGGGAGCCTTGACAAGAAGTAGAAAAGATTCAAAACTAAAGATATTAATTTTGCTGGCCTTGGATAAGCGAAATGCCATATTGTTGAATGGTTCACATGCCAGGGAAGGTGGGAGTGGTCCCTGTACCTGATAAAGTCTGCAATTGACAGGCAGCAAGAAAGTGGAGACCTCAGTCTAACAACTGCAAAGAACTAAATTGCAACAATTGCAATAAGCTTGGAAGAGGGCAGTGTGCCTCTGAGACTGCAGCCCTCACCTACATCTTTATTTTGCCTTTATGAGATCCTAAGTAAAGAAAACCAACTGGGCCAGGCTGTGTCCAGACTTCAGGCTCACAAACTGTGACAAATTATGCTGTTTTACATCTCTAAGTTTGTGGATATTTCTTATGCAACTATAGAAAAAAACAGCTTGTAATAGCAAGAAACAACAAAAATCTTGAAATAACTCAAATGTCTGTGGGTGGCAAATGAATCAGTTCAGTTCAGTCACTCAGTCGTGTCCAACTCTTTGCGACCCCATGAACTGCAGCACACCAGGCCTCCATGTCCATCAACAACTCCCAGAGTTCACCCAAACCTATGTCCATTGAGTTGGTGATGCCATCCAACCATCTCATCCTCTGTCATGCCCTTCTCCTTCTGCCCTCAATCTTTCCCATCAGGGTCTTTTCAAATGAGTCAGCTCGTCACATCAGGTGGCGAAAGATTTGGAGCTTCACTTTCAACATCAGTCCTTCCAATGAACACCCAGGACTGAGCTCCTTTAGGATGGACTGGTTGGATCTCCTTGCAATCCAAGGGACTCTCAAGAGCCTTTTCCAACACCAGAGTTGAAAAGCATCAATTCTTCAGTACTCTCCTTTCTTTATAGTCCAACTCTCACATCCATACATGCTACTGGAAAAACCATAGCTTTGGCTCAAGGGACCTTTGTCAGCAAAGTGATGTCTTTGCTTTTCAATATGCTGCTTATGTTGGTCATAACTTTCCTTCCAAGGAGCAAGCGTCTTTTAATTTCATGGCTGCAATCACCATCTGCAGTGATTTTGGAGCCCAGAAAAATAAAGTCAGCAACTGTTTCCCCATCTATTTCCCATGAAGTGATGGGACCGGATGCCATGATCTTAGTTTTCTGAATGTTGAGCTTTAAGCCAACTTTTTCACTCTCCTCTTTCACTTTCATCAAGAGGCTCATTAGTTCTTCTTCAATTTCTGCCGTAAGATGGTGTCATCTGCATATCTGAGGTTATTCATATTTCTCCCGCAATCTTGTTTCCAGCTTGTGCTTCCTCCACCCCAGCATTTCTCATGATGTACTCTGCATAGAAGTTAAATAAGCAGGGTGACAATATACAGCCTTGATGTACTCCTTTTTCTATTTGGAACCAGTCTGTTGTTCCATGTCCAGTTCTAACTGTTGCTTCCTGACCTGCATACAGGTTTCTCAAAAGGCAAGTCAGGTGGTCTGGTATTCCCATCTCTCTCAGTATTTTCCACAATTTATTGTGATCCACACAGTCAAAGGCTTTGACATAGTCAATAAATTGGCAAATGAATAAATTAATGAAAATGAATTAATAAATTAATGCAGTGTAGTCATACAATGTTACAGTGTGAAAAAGCAAAAATGTTAGTCACTCAGTCATGTCCAACTCTTTGAGACGCTATGGTCCCAAAAGATATGGGACCCAGCCAGGCTCCTCTGTCCATGGAATTCTCCAGGCAAGAATACTGGCGTGGGTTGCCATTCTCTTCTCCAAGGAATCTTTCTGATCCAGGGATAGAACGAGGGTCTCCTGCATTGCAGGTGGATTCTTTACCATCTGAGCCACCAGCGAAGCCCATTACAGCAGACCATGATAAAATTAAATAAAATACACCAGCACGGATGAATCTCAAAAATTTATTGAGCAAAAAAGTTGCAAATCAGAAGTATACACATCACAGTTTTACTAATACAATTATTAAAATAGGAAAAATCAAATAATATGTCACTTAAGGACAGATATCAATGAGGAATTGTTCATGTTATATACTTAAGGTTGAGAGTGTCTCTGAAGAAGGAAGATGTTTGAGAGGACTATAAAAGTGGTTTCAATGGTATTGGCATTAACCTATTTCTTAGGTTCTGCAGTGAGTACCTGAGTGTTTATTTTGTTATCTATCAAACTGCAGACGTGTTATAAACACTCTTTTAAAATGGAAGACATAACTCACCAATGAGTACCTAATCCTTTAAAAAGATGCCCAAATTCTAGAAAGTTAATCTGTTGTCTTCCTAGATTAGAAATTGAGTAATAATTTCATCAAGTGGAAAAAAATTATGTGTGGCTCTCCAAGTGCATTTAAATACAGCAACACTAGTAACAGCCATGGTCGTCATCATCTCTTCAACCTAATTAGTGATGGCAGTTGAGGCAGATCAGCGAAGTGAGCCAGGAGACTAGTGACCCAGGTGTCATCTTTCTTCTGTGTTGTGTGCTTTGCATGTTTAATCTGTGCTGTGTTGGGGGAGCGAAGCTGAGAAAACCCAAGTGCTGATAACAGTGAGAGAGGAAGACAGAGAGGTAGAAAATTGAGGGAGAGAAAAAATTCTAAATATGCTTCACATTTCTTGAATTAATGAGAAACTGAATCATAAACCATTGTTAAACTTGTAACTTGATTGGGCATGAATTATTTATCCGCCTGAAACATACAACGTATGCTCCTAATACTGAGCTATTGTGCTTACACGTCTTGAATGGTGGATCAGGGAAATTACCAAGGAGTCCTGAGAAACTTCATCAAACGTGAAATTATGATTTTTCCTGGTGAAATATTGAAAGGTAAGCCAGTTCTCTGATTTTACACTAGTTTTTCAAAATCTAATTCTGCTTCTCCAAAGCTAGTCCTGAATTTGATGACAACAGTAGCTAAAGCCGATTATTAGTCCTAGAGTTATGCTGGGAACTATACTTCTCAGTAAGACTGTGTAGATGTACTCATGTCTCTTACACACTTATCACTTATAGCAAAGTGATGCTTAATCAGATTTCACAAAGTGTTAATTATCATAATCGGTTAGAAAGAATTCCTAAATTATTGAACATTTCTAACATATTCTACTTCACAAATTAATTGAAGCCTAGAACTACAGAAATGGTTGTAAATAGGGTGGTACGGTGGCTCAGAGGTTAAAGTGTCTGCCTCCAATGCGGGAGACCTGGGTTCGATCCCTGGGTCGGGAAGATCCCCTGGAGAAGGAAATGGCAATCCACTCCAGTATTCTTGCCTGGAGAATCCCACGGACGGAGAAGCCTAGTAGGTTACAGTCCACGGGGTCGCAAAGAGTCGGACACGACTGAGCGACTGAACTGAACTGAACTGAACTGTTTATACGTTACTGTTGTGGTTTGAAAAATACAGCCAATTATTTACTACAAAAATTTTTCACTAACACGGAGAAAAAGATTATCTATCAGTTTTCCCCTTTTGGTGCAAACATTTAAATAGTTATTACTGATAGGTTGGAAGAAATTATTTTCATTTAGTGATTTTCTATTTAATATCAAGTTTCATGTCACCACATCATCCCTCTCCTGTTTGACTCCCACTAGCCCACTCCTCCAGCAAAATTCACCTGTACTAGACTAAAGGCACAGAATTTTAGAACTAGACAAGAGTTAACATACCATGTGGCTCAACCCAATGATAAAACTACACTTGGCATGATTGTTAACATTTCTTTTTGAAAGAAACATTAGAAAATTAAAACTGAGTTGTCCCCATAGATAATTATTGAGAAGGTTTATTAGCCCCTTGAGTTTGAAGAAAAATTCCATCTTTAAGCAGCTGAATTCTTGTGCACGCACGCGCGCGCGCTTGCACACACACACACACACAAAATAATAATTAAATCAGCTACTTTCAAAGTGACCAGACCATGCAGCATGGAGATTACAAAGCAATGACATTTATAAATGTTGGCAACTAGTTGTATACCAGGAAACCAAAAGCAATTTATGTAGGAGTTTGGCAGCCTCAGTTCTCTCTAAAATTCTATGACTCATTTCTCAAGTAGTTTTATTTCTCTTACTTAATCACTCTACTTCCTGCTTCACAATACAGATGAGAGCATTTGGTTGCATCCACTGCTCCGAAGGGATCAAGGAATAAAATATGTAATGAGGTTTTGAAAAAGGCTAGTTCTATAACTAACAATGGAACATATTACAAGATTTAAATGGGAAAATGTGAGATAAATTAGGTTTTCTTCTTGTATCTTTTCAAAACCTATGGACTAGTATTCCCACGCTTTTTTGTCAATCCAGTATTACTTTTCTTATTCTAATTATTTTGAAACCTATTCATAATGTCTGTCATTCTGCATCTGCTGTATTTCCTTCATCCTGTCTCAATTTTTTGTTCTCAAGTGTCCTCAAGTGTATCTATCAGCCAGGACTTTCAGGGCTTCAAAATAACTTATTTGATATAGTCTACTGCAAGAAGGTCTCACATACACTATCCCATTTCATTCTCAAAATAAAGTAGCAGGGTTGATATACAGATTTCTATCCTCTAGCGGAGAATAGAAAAATCCCCTGTGGCCTGATCAACATCACAGCTAAAGGAATATTTGAATCAAGAATGAAAGTCAAGCTTCTCACTATGTGGTCCAGCATGATTTCTTAAAGAGCTCTTCTCTTTAGATGAATCAGCTAGTCTCTAGTCATTTCTCCTCTACTGCTACGCTTCACTCCCACTTTTATTTCCATTGAATGATGTTTATGAACTTGCATACAAATTGCTGCCGACACAATACTAACTACAAGTGACTTCTGACAATCTCCAAACCCTTATAGTGCTTGACTTCCTAATGGTACTTAGAGACAACTGGGACACTTACATGGTAATCCTATGGAACTGATAGAATAGATTTCTAGTACCTCTGCCAGCAAGACTTCTATTAATCTAAAGAGGTCCTCCCATCTCATATCTGAGAATAGTGAAGCCATGACTGTCCCCGAGTATTTCACCTTATTATCATTCTAAGTGGCTTCAGTATTTAGCTAATATATGTCAGACTGAGAAAAATAACTTAAAATTTAAATTTACACTAAAAACATAGTCGATTGCTACAATATCTGTCAGTCAGTGACCAGCCAGCAAACCACTCCAGGTAATTTAAATTGAGGCGATTTAATGCATGGTAGTGAGTGATGGGAAGGGCTGAGAAGCCAACAGGGGATGGTGAAGCAATCAAAAGATTAGCAAAGGCAAGAAACCACTACCAATTCCGGAGCTGGAGGGAAAAAGGGGAAAGTCTTATTACCCTAGACTAGAAACCATGATCGCCTGATGGAAAAGCAGAGGCTGTCTAGCAGGGAGCTGAAAGCCCAGAGGAAACCAGACACTGCGGGAAGATGGCACCCAAGGCTCAGCTAGTAGGGCACAGATACCCAACTTCTCCTATCCTTCCCCTCTCCCACCTCCTTCCACCCACCCATTTCCAGGTCGCCTATGGACCAAATCTATCTGGAAGCTAGTTGGAAAGTAAGTCTGAGACATATGGTTTATGGGTGAAGGGTCAAAATGAATATTAGTACAATAGACAATGACCAACCCACTTCCCAAAGCATGAAAGAGAAATCTAGAGCTGTAAACTGATTGCTAAATTATGTTCAATTTACTTTTCTTTTACATAATGAAAATGATCTGCATATCTCTGAGTAGCCTAGACATTAGAGCATTTGGTACATAATGTAGTTGGTTAGGGAAAATAATGCTAAGTATAGAAACTGATGCAGCATAAGTACTGTCATATTTTCTCATTACACACTGAAGCAACAATAATGGATGTCATTACACAAAAATATGTACTATAATCATACAATTTATTTAGACTGCACAACGAAAAGATTTACTTAGCCTGTCTTAATATATTTATACCTCTAATTACATATTCATTATATAAGCATCTACTCAAGACCTACTATGCAGCAGATAATTTGCTAGTTCCTAGAAAACTATTTTCGTAAGATAGGGTCATATCCTCAAGAAACAAAGAAGACAGAAACTAAAAATAAATGATACACATTAAACATAGATAAGATTGAGAGGAGCACACAAATAAGAAAGTAGTTCATTTTCCCAGGAGGATAAGAATCAATAAAAGAGAGGATATTTGAGCCAAATCTGAAAAGATAAGAAAAAATCAAAGCAAATGCTATGTTTGTCTGAAGTCTTCCCAGGCTTTTTGCCTGTGTACACATCGATCATTACAAGCATTGCTTACATATCACAGTCCAAATCAGTCACAATGCTGATCATCTGCTTACTTTAAGAAAATGCCTAAAAAGAATCCCTAACATTTCTATCCACTTGACATTGCAAGAAACCTAACAGAAATAATGTTAAAGATCTTCAAGCACTGCATGCTATGATATTACCTTCTTTTCCCATCATTCCCAACACTGTCCCCTTGCTATCCCGTCCTGCTTCCTACATACTACTGAATATTTTACAGCCATGAAACTTTGTTCTAATTTGCTTTCTTTTCCAGTACAAGCCAAGAACCATATAGACCTACAATTCACATTGACCCAAATTCCTTGAGATGATGTTGAAAGGTTTTGTTTGATCTTCCACATTCAGAAAGGGATTTGGATAACATTTTATATACTGGAAACTCTGCCCTTATTCAAGATGTTGATGAACTGTTAGCTACTCCTTCACTGAAACGGTACCACTTTTGTAGACCGTATGTTACAAAGCCTCTAAAAATGCATGGTAACACTTGTCTCAGATTCATTACTTAGGAGATGACATGTTTATACCAATAGGTGGGAGATCATCTTTTAGGATACAAACTAATTTCAGTGTCCCAAGACTCACTTGACTTTCACAAATGTCCACCCTCTTAGATATAGCTAGCTATTGCTTACAGAGCATATCAAATATGCTTCTAGTCAAAGCTTCTATTTGTGTGTATGTGAGTGTTCAGTCATGTCTGACTCTTTGCGACCCCATGGACTGTAGTCTGCCAGGATCCTCTGTCCATAGGATTTCTCAGGGAAGGATACTGGAGTGAGTTGCCATTTCCTCCTCCAGGGTGTCTTCCCAACCCAGGAATCAAACCCACATCTCTTGCATCTCCTGCATTGGCAGGCGGATTCTTTACCACTGCACCACCTTGGAAGCCCAAAGCTTCTATTGCATCCTGTTTAAACGAACATCCCAGAGCCATGATCTTTGTCACAAGAAGCCAAATAGTCTTTTTTCTAATTTAAACAAATCTTGTAGAGAAACCTAGAACTGTCTTCTTGGTAATGTAAGTCTATATATTTTTTGTTGTGAGGAAGAAGAAACTATTTTAAGTATAAACAAAGCTTCATGAAGACAAAGAATGGCCCACTCATTAGTATGAGTCAGTTCTGCCCAGATCTCTTTGACTTACCTATTCCCCACATGGTCACAGCATTCCTAAAGACATATTCTAATGTGTCTTTAAAATATGCAATTTTATTCTTTGCAAATAGAGAAGGCTGCGCTCATATTAAACTCAACCTGTTTGTTACCACTTCAATGCAAGTGGAGTTTCATGACTGTCTTACAGCCCCTGCCCACTGTTCAAACCCATCATTAACTGTAAAAGCTTTTTATCCCCAAAATTATTGACCTCATACTTTAGGTAGATACGCCTGGCCAGAAAAAGGTGGGTTTAGAATATGCAGCAATATGGGAAAGTAGAAATTCTTCTATATTGTCTATTCTTGCTTACCCACATGACTGAATTTATCATTTTTGGTCTTATTTATGGTTAGGGACAATGAAGGAAACAAGAGTTCATCACCTCAGTAAGTATAAAAACATTTATTTGTTCATTTAGGATCTGTTATACATTATCATGGCTTCCCAACTGGCGCTAGTGGTAAAGAATCTGCCTGCCAATGTAAGAGATGCAGGAGATGCAGTTTTGATCCCTGGATCTGGAAGATCCTCTGCAGGAGGTGGAAATGGCAACTCACACCCATAATCTTGCCTGGGGAATCCCATGGACAGAAGAACCTGGCAGGCTACAGTCCATGGCGTCCTAAAGAGCCAAACACAACTGAGCATTACTACTACTACTACTATACATTATCATATTGCTGCCATAAAGGGTTTTACTCTCTAAATGACTTGCACAGGGAAATTCTTTGGCTCACACTACAGCCAAAGCTCACACACAAGTAAAGTAACACTCGAAATTCTCCAAGCCAGGCTTCAGCAATATGTGAACCATGGACTTCCAGATGTTCCAGCTGGTTTTAGAAAAGGCAGAGGAACCAGAGATCAAATTGCCAACATCCGCTGGATCATGGAAAAAGCAAGAGAGATCCAGAAAAACATCTATTTCTGCTTTATTGACTATGCCAAAGCCTTTGACTGTGTGGATCACAATAAAGTCTGGAAAATTCTGAAAGAAATGGGAATACCTGACCACCTGACCTGCCTCTTGAGAAACCTATATGCAGGTCAGGAAGCAACAGTTAGAACTGGACATGGAACAACAGACTGGTTCCAAATAGGAAAAGGAGTACGTCAAGGCTGTATATTGTCACCCTGCTTATTTAACTTATATGGACAGTACATCATGAGAAACGCTGGGCTGGAAGAAACACAAGCTGGAATCAAGATTACCGGGAGAAATATGAATAACCTCAGATATGCAGATGACACCACCTTATGGCAGAAAGTGAAGAGGAATTAAAGAGCCTCTTGATGAAAGTGAAAGAGGAGAGTGAAAAAGTTGGCTTAAAGCTCAACATTCAGAAAATGAAGATCATGGCATCTGGTCCCATCACTTCATGGGAAATAGATGGGGAAACAGTGGAAACAGTGTCAGACATTATTTTTGGGGGACTCCAAAATCACTGCAGATGGTGATTGCAGCCATAAAATTAAAAGACTCTTACTCCTTGGAAGGAAAGTTATGACCAACCTAGCTAGCATATTGAAAAGCAGAGACATTACTTTGCCAACAAAGGTCCATCTAGTCAAGGCTATGGTTTTTCCAGTGGTCATGTATGGATGTGAGAGTTGGACTATGAAGAAAGCTGAGCACCAAAATATTGATGCTTTTGAACTGTGGTGTTGGAGAAGACTCTTGAGAGTCCCTTGGACTTCAAGGAGATCCAACCAGTCCATTCTGAAGAGATCAGTCCTGGGTGTTCATTGGAAGGACTGATGCTGAAGCTGAAACTCCAATAATTTGGCCACCTCATGCAAAGAGTTGACTCACTGGAAAAGACTCTGATGCTGGGAGGAATTGGGGGCAAGAGGAAAAGGGAACAACAAAGGATGAGATGGCTGGATGGCATCACCGACTCGATAGACATGAGTTTGAGTAAACTCCGGTAGTTGGTGATGGACAGGAAGGCCTGGCGTGCTGCGATTCATGCGGTTGCAAAGAGTCGGACACAACTGAGCAACTGAACTGAACTGAACTGAATCACAACAAAATACATTCTGATGTTTGAGTGACCATGTAATGATATGCCAGGAAATGGAAAGGAAGATTGTATAAGGTACATAGATAATTCTAAGGCTTATAGTCATGTTACATGCAAGTGGTACTATAAAATGTGACTTCTTTGCACTATTAAAGAAATACCCCCAAATCTTGCTACATCAAGGTGGTATAAAAAATGTTTAAGTCTATTTAGAAATGCAATTTAGGATTTGTGACAAAGGCAGGAATGCAACACAGTGGAGGAAATGTGACTTTTTTAATAAATTGTGCTAGATGGATATAATATCCAGGGAAGCAAAAAATAGCTGAACTTCTTCCTCACAACATACACAATAGGTTTCCTATCTAAACCTAAAATGTGAAATAATAAAGCTTTCAGGAGAAAACACAGAAGAATGTCTCTGTGACCTTGGAGTTAGCAAAGTTTCTTAAACAGGGCATGGAAAGCATTAACCATGAAATTTAAAAAGTGGAAAATTAGACTGTGTTAAAGTTCCTACGTATTGTCAGAAATAACAAGAGAATGAAAAATCAACCAATAGGGGAGGATGCTATTCATTATAAATATCGCTGACAAAAGATTTATACTCAGAATATATATTTTAAAAAATCTCTTTAATATTGAGAAAAATACACACAACCCAATAGAAAATAAAAAATAAATGACTTGAACAACCACTTCACAAAAAAATTGATGACTGATAAGCATGTAAAAAAGGTGCTCTACTTCATTAGTAGGATGTAAAATAAAAACACAATATAATACTACCACCCTCCCATCACCCCGCATCCAACCACCCCTCCACTCCACTCCAGCCCCCCACCCCACTATGCCATAGCTAAAGTGAAAAAGATGGGGAAATACCAAATGTTGATGAAAATGTACAGCAAGGCTTGAAAGGCTTGGCAGTATTTATATAAAAGTTGAACATCACAGTCTGTTCTGACCCAGTAATTATAATCCTAGGTAAATGTGCACGTATCAACAAAAAACATGCTCCAAAACATTGTTACACTATTCATACCATTCTCAAATTAAAAATAATACAAATGGCCAGCAACAGTCCAACGGGTGAATGAACTGTGGTATTTTGGAGCAATGGAAGATAAAACAGGAAATAGTATAAGGACCTCCCAACTATACACAACTAGGTAGCTGAAACAAGTATTGAGTGGGGAAAGAAGTGAGTGAAAGTCGCTTAGTCGCATCCGACTCTTTGAGAGTCCATGGGCTATACAGTCCATGGAATTCTCTAGCCCAGGACACTGAAGCAGGTAGCCTTTCCCTTCTCCAGAGGAGCTTCCCAACCGAGGGATCGAAGGGAGGTCTCCCGCATTGCAGACGGATTACCAGTTGAGCCTCAAGGAAAGCTCGTGGGGGTGGAACTGGGGGGGAAATACAAAAAGAGTGTTTGCACTGTGAGTTCATGTATATAAAGTGAAGTCACTCAGTCGTATCCGACTCTTTGCGACCCCATGGACTGTAGCCTACCAGGCTCCTCTGTCCGTGGGATTTTCCAGGCAAGGGTACTGGAGTGGGTTGCCGTTTCCTTCTCCAGGAGATCTTCCCAACCCAGGGATCGAACCCAGGTCTCCCGCAACACAGGCAGACGCTTTACCATCTGAGACTGTTAGTAATCTAGGTCATGGTTACACGTGGGACATGAGACAGGGAGAACTGGAAACGGGTGGGTGTCAAGGTGTCCTGGGGTGCTTGCAATTGCAATGTTCTAGTTCTTGCTCTAAATTCTGATTACATGGATTTATCCAGTTTGTGAACATTTCTACAGATATATCCAAATTAAAAAGTTACAGCTGGAACAAATAAGAGAATAATGTCAGCAACAGATCAAACATTAAACATTGTATTAAAATCATTAAGGTCATAAGGAACTCCACTGCTCCACCCCCTAAGTCATGCGTGCGCACACGCACAGTGAAGGGAAAAACCTCATTGGCTGGGACTAGGTGCGCACTTCCGGAAGCCACACCTTAGCACCGCCCCTTCCGCCTGCTGGTCATCCCGCCTTCCCACCACCCAGTCTCCGAACTGTCCAGCTCGGCAGCTTCCGCCTCGTGGACTCTAACTCCACCAAGGCAAACAGGGCTTGGCGGCGGTAGCCTTTCTCACAGTCTCCTCCGTCAGAGCCGGCTCGCTGCTTGCCGCCATCATGAACATCCGCAATGCTCGGCCAGACGACCTGATGAACATGCAACATTGCAACCTCCTCTGCCTGCCCGAGAACTACCAGATGAAATACTATTTCTACCATGGCCTTTCTTGGCCCCAGCTCTCTTACATCGCCGAGGACGAGGACGGGAAGATTGTGGGCTACGTCCTGGCCAAAATGGAAGAAGACCCAGATGATGTCCCTCACGGACACATAACCTCACTGGCTGTGAAGCGTTCCCACCGTCGCCTGGGCCTAGCCCAGAAGCTGATGGACCAGGCCTCCCGGGCCATGTTTGAGAACTTTAGCGCCAAGTACGTGTCCCTGCACGTCAGGAAGAGTAACCGGGCAGCCTTGCACCTCTATTCTAACACTCTTAACTTTCAGATTAGTGAGGTGGAACCCAGATACTATGCAGATGGAGAAGATGCTTATGCTATGAAGCGGGATCTGTCGCAGATGGCAGATGAGCTGAGGAGGCAGTTGCAGCTGAAGAAGGGCGGGTACGTGGTGCTGGGCTCCAGGGAGAACCAGGAGACCCAGGGCAGCACACTTCCTGGTTCAGAAGTGGCCTGTCAACAGAAGAACCCAGCCACTGATGGTAGCGGGAGTGACAGCAAGGAACCCAGCGAATCCACGGAAAGCCCCTATGCCCAGGACAGTTCAGAAGACTCTGACTCCACCTCCTAGAGCCTGCTTAAGGTAAGTGTTCTCACTTCCTTGACCCAGTTCCTATCTCCCCTGAATTCCTGCACCATACTTGGGTCGCCAGATCCTATCCCATTCTAGCCGTAATGGATTTCACTGTGAAAACACCCTGTTGACCTTGGGGAGGAGTGTAGAGTGGGTTGGGGGAAACTCATTGCTCATTAGAGGAAGTTAATAGGATTCCATGCTGAAAGTAGATTAAATTCAGTAAAAGAAACATTTATCTTCCCTTTTCGATATGAATTGTATTTCAGAATATGCACATAGTTTATGAAAAAAATGTCTTCTTTATAGAATGACAGCTAATAAAAGCAGAAAGAATGCTAGAATTATAAAATTGCCATTTTGAAACTCTTGAAACAATAGATCAGGCAGTTGTCATCAGTGACTGATGCCATTCGGTGAAAGTTGGGACAGTTTGCAATGATGGATCAAGCTAGCAGCACTTGAAGTCACTGGTCAAGTGTAGCATCACTATGTGCTATGCTGTGCTCTGCTTAGTTGCTCAGTGGTTTTCAACTCTTTGCAACCCCATGGACTGTCCACCAGGTTCCTCTGTCCATGTGGATTCTCCAGGAGAGAATACTGGAGTGGGTTGCCATGCCCTCCTTCAGAGGATCTTCTCAACCCAGGGATTGAGCATCACTATAAGGGAGACAAATATTATGTGCCTCCTAATGCAATAGGAAGCGCACAGTGACAGCTATGAAATATTCTTGCCCAAAGAAAATACTCTGTGTCTGTATAAAATGTATCTTGAATCCAAAGAAGACCCTGGATCTAACATTTTTATTAAGAAAACAGAAAAACTTAGGGACATGTTAAATTACAATCAGCCAAATCCAGAATGAGAAAATTTCTACAGAACAAATGATCTGGTTTCTTCAACAAATGAATGTGTCATTTTTAAAAAAGAGAGGAGGAATTTATCTATTAAAACAAGTTGTAGAGATATACTAACCACATACAACTGTTATGGAGGGTGTTTGGTTTAAACAAACTAAATATAAGTAAGACATTTTGACACAACTAGGCAGAACTTGAACACAGGTTGTATCCTATTAAGGAATTGTTAATAATTTTGTTAAGTGAGCTAAATGATATTGTAGTATTGTTTTTAAAAGCCCTAATCTGTTAGAGATACCAGTTCAGATCAGTTGCTCAGTCGTGTCTGACTCTTTGCTACCTCGTGGACTGCAGCACACCAGGCTTCCCTGTCCATCACCAACTCCTCGACCTTGCTCAAACTCACATCCACTGAGTTGGTGATACCATCCAACCATCTCATCCTCTGTCGTCCCCTTCTCCTCCTGCCTTCAATCTTTCCCAGCATCAGGGTCTTTTGTAAGGATATATATTGAAGTAATTAGAGTTGAAATAATATGAGGCCTTGGATTTACTTCAAAATATTCCAGCAAAATGACAAAAAAAAAAAAAAAAGAGGTCAGGGAGGGGGAAATAAAAAAAAATAAGAATGACAACATGTAATAATTGTTGAAGTTGGGTAATGGGTACTTGAGGGGTTCATTATGCTATTTTTCACTCTATAATGTGTGAAAATCAACGTGAAAAGTCACAGAACAAAAATGATTATTGTTCTTCATACTACCCATTAACCAGTCACTGAAAAGCAGTTTTAAAAGACTATTTAATTTCCCTTAAAGAACATTGTAACACCTTAATGATTTGAAGGGTCAATTTAGAAGCTTTAACTTCTAGTCACCTTACCCTTACATATGAAAAAGGCAGCAACTTTCACATAACAAAGTGCAGTTATGAGTGACACACTGCATATAATTAAATGCCATTTGATTCATTTACTCATTCATAAGAATTTGTATATGCCTGGCATGAGACTTGGAGCTTGGTATACACCAGTGATTAGGACAGGCTGATGTTTACATTATATAGCATCTTATCTTTGTGGTTATCAGCTTCTCTTCAGTTGTTATACTCTACCTGAGTAAGTAAGGATCTTTGTAAGTAATTAAAGTAAGCAAAGATAATTGGAGATTGCTTAATATCTGATATGAAAAAACAAAAGTAACTGTCACTTTAGCAGGGGAAGAGAAAATAATAATTGTAAGAAAATTATTGTGTGGCAGTTATAAATCTCAGTGTCCAAATTCAGAAGTAACTGAAATGTTTCTTTATATTACTGTAATTGGACTTCATTTCTAAGATGAAAGAGGTGTTCCCTGTACTTAGCGTCAGTATCCTTCCATGTTGGAACCTGCTGCAACATCTTCATTGGCTCCATCTAATCTTTGGTCCTTACGAGCCCCTTCTGGGTCCTTTCCAGTCAGAGGCCTCTTCAGGTCTCAGGTGTTCTCTGCCATTTGGTAGCAAGGGTATTAATTTGCATACAGGCTAGTTCTAAAAATTAATCTCCAAATCTCAATAACTGAAAACAATAAAACACATTTTCTCGCATCACAGTCCAGTATGAGTCAGCGATGTGGCAGGGATGTGGAGGGGAGAGGAAAAGAAAGGCCCTCCTCCATGAAGTCATTCAGAATTCATATCTGCTCCTTGGCCCTGTTTGGGAATCTGGTGAAGCCTAAGGGCACCTCAGAAAACTGCCTTTTAAAGGCTTGAAAATCTGTGCAATTACAAAGGAAACCAATATTTATTAATACTGTTACCAAATTATTTTAAAATAAACTTATTTTGTTGTTCAGACGCTAAGTCGTGTCTGACTCCTTACCACTCCATGGACTGCAGCATGCCAGGCTTCCCTGTCCTTCACTATCTCCCAGAGTTCGCTCAAATTCATGTCCATTGAGCCAGTAATGCAGTCTAACAATCTCATCCTCTGCCATCCCCTTCTCCTTTTGCCTTCCATCTTCCCCAATATCAGGGTCTTATGTTATTTATGTATTTAAAAGAAAACTGAGTGTAAATGCTATTTGGAGATACCTCCAACAGCTGTAATGTAATATGAAGACCTGTGATATGTATTGGTGATAAAGTCGCAAGTATTGTACTACACTACTATGCCTTAGTGCCTATATTCATAACTGAAGGAAATGCTAAATTTCAGTTGGAGGCTAGTGAAAATCCAGAATTTTTTGTTGTTGTCCAAATCCAAGTTCATGGTTCTCCCAAATTCAGTTAATGGATCCCAGGCTAAAAGCCCCTAATACAGTGCTATTTTCTAGAATCATATGTCCTCCACTTGTTCATATACATTCAACTTGCAGATAAGGGGAAATAATACACATAGAGGTTTATCTAGGTGTTAAAAGTCAGTCTCATTTTCCTAACTACCTGCAGGGGAGATTAGATAGTGCAGTTTAGTTGTATGCCTGGGAGGAAAAGGAATGAGTTCTGGTAACCACACAGCATAGTTTCTGCAACAGTGGGAACCACCCCAGTGGTGCTCTGGACTTTGAGAAGTTCTGCCTCCATGCCTGGCCAGGAGCCTGGGGTCTCTCTGCTGCCCCCTCCCTCTCCATAACGTGGCACAGAAGATTCTGCCAGGCTATCTGAGCTGTCTGCTTAGTCACATGACCCACATGTCTTCTGCACAAACCTCGACATGGGAAACCGGGACCCTGCCACCTTGCTGCCTTTATCCTCTGGTTAAAGCCTGGAAGAATTGACCCCTCTACATGGAAATCCCCTAATTGTCTAAAGCTGCAGTTACCATCCCTCACCTTTGTCCCATTCAGCAGGGGTTTATTAGGACATACACTTAGCTACCTGGATGGGAAAAGACTTCTGTGAGGAAAGAAAGAATAGAGACAAAAATTAAAAGGTTAATACAACAGAAGTATTATCCAGCCACAATTGTGGCATTCCCCATGAGGAACTGGAGTTAAAATACCTACAGAAGAAAGTCCTGAAAGAAATAACTTTTCATTTTCCCTTATCTTCTTTTGGGTCTGGGCAACGGAGACAAAGTTAGAAGATTTAAAAGTGATGGTGAATAGGGCAGCTGGTGAAGGAGACTGGATGTCTTCCTCTACAAAATGGTAATAAAAGTCACTGATAACACTGTGAGAACACTGTGTCAGAGGTACTATTATAGGGACTACTTGTGAATTGTCTCACTTAATCCTCCTAAAATCCCTCTAAAGGAGGTACCCAGGTAGTGCTAGTTGTAAAGAACCTGCCTGCAAATGCAGGAGACATAAGAGACGCAGGTTCGATCCCTGGGTTGGGCAGATCCCGTGGAGGAGGAAATGGCAACCCACTTCAGCATTCTTGCCTAGAGAATCCATCCCACAGACAGCGAGGCCTGGTGGGCTAAAATCCATAGAGTCACGCAGAGTCAGACATGACTGAAGTGACTTAGCACACACACACACATGCAAAATGCATTGCTCCATTTTACAGATGAGAAGTGCCTGTCATTCAGACAATAAGTGGAAAACAGGGATGCAAACTGAGATGATGGGACTCCACCAGGGTGAAGATTAAGTGAACAATGCCTGAAAATTGCTTAGCACAATGCTTCACACACAGTTACTTACTCTGTAAATTTTTGCTTTTAAACTGCAGTGATAGTAACCATCCAGCCTCTTTTTCTTCTCCAGAGTAATCAAGTGATAGAATGTTGTGTATGAGCAGCAACAGTTTGCAGCCTTGGAAGGGAGATGCATCTTAATGATTAAAATAGCTCTCACTGACAAGCTGAATGTCAAAGCATTCAGCTGAATCCATGCTCGTCAACAGCAGAGTTTCTAAGGAGCCATAGCAATGAAGACAGGTCAGTTCAAAACATGCTAGTTAAGGCAGGAATGCCATCAAATTGATGCTCCTGACAAGAAATATGTGGATGATTAATAACAAAAAGGAAAAAAATGCAGAATCTTAGAATTTTCCATTGAGCTGGCAATATTGAGTTAACCAAGGTTACTTGAGTGACTCTCCCTTTCTGGTCTGTTCTTTCTGTCGCTAAGCTGTCATCCTAACAGAAAGTTGTTAAATGTTCACATGAGCATTCACTGAAATAGACTGTTCTTAATTTTACCAGACAACTAATTATAACTGAAATGATATAATGAAATATGGAAGAAAGTTAGAGACTGACAGGTCTGGTAAATTCCTAGTATAACCTTACCCCAGATATGCCAGAAACCATAGATTTCAAATGCTGCTTGCACTGTATGAAGATAAAGAGGGGAGGGGGTGGGAAGAGATAAAATATTGTTTTGAAATACTAATCAGATAGATATCATTTGTTGAATTATTTATAATCTCTAACAATGTCACTTTTCAGTCAGTATGCCATGTATATATTTAGGATGACTGAAATACCAACTTGGTTAGAGGTAACTGATAAAAGCAGAGGCTTTTCCTAAATGTTATACTCTTTTCATGCTAAGGAGCTGTATGGTGGAAAAGGTAAGGAAGAGACGATAATAACAGTTATTCTGTGAATGGCTGTGGTTCAAAGAGCCTTCGTGAAATATTCTGCAGTGCTGTTTCTAAGACTGAAATCCTCAGACTATCATAGGATTTTTTTTTAAAGTTCCAAGGCATAAAATTCTGTTTTGTTCTCGAAAAGTCATGTCAACAATTAACATACTTCTCAGGCTGCTATTGCCTGTCTTTAAGGAATCCTAGTAGTGTAAGAATTTGAACTTAATAAGCTAATAAGTTAAGGACTAATAATATTCATATTTTATTTTAACGTCTTAATTGTATCAAGCAATATTTACCAAGAAACCTAAAAGAACGTATAGAATTGTTTTTTATATAACTTCTTTTGCATGCCTCTTTTAAAAGTGTTTGAAACAAATTAAAAAAGATAATGATGATAGACTCTCTGGCCTATTCTCCCACATCTTCCATGTCAGCAAATACACTTTTTTTCAAAAATAACATTTTGTATTATATGCCTCTGCCTGTCCTGCTTGATTCCCTGTTGTTATTCTGGGAACTGACTTCTCTATAATTACAATTTTGGCTTTTCTAAAATTGTGATTTTGTACAAAAATGCTTTTTAACTGGCCTGTGCCTAATAGCCTTTATCTTACTGCTTCTGTGTGCATCTGATAGATGGGAAAACAATGCATCTTTACAATTTTAAGGTTGTGTTGTTTTATTTGCAGCTACTCAGTAATGGGAAGCAATACTCCACTAGCTTTTCTTTAACTTATATATTCCATTCACATATCACACAAACCTTTCTACCTTATTAAGTATAAGGCCCATGTCCCAGTTTCTTGGACTCCAAAATTACTGCAGACAGTGACTGCAGCCATGAAATTAAAAGACGCTTGCTCCTTGGAAGAAAAGCTATGACCTAGGCAGCGTATTAAAAAGTAGAAGTATCACTTTGCTGACAAATAGTCAAAACTATGGTTTTTCCAGTAGTCATGTATGGATGTGAGAATTGGACTATAAAGAAGGCTGAGTGCCATAGAATTGATGCTTTTAAACTGTGGTGCTGGAAAAGGCTCTTGAGGGTCCCTTGGACTGCATGGAGATCAAGCCAGTCAATCCTAAAGGAAATCAACCCTGAATATTCATTGCAAGAACTGATGTTGAAGCTCCAATACTTTGGCCACTTGTTACAAAGAACCAACTCTTCGGGAAAGACCCTCATGATTGGAAAGACTGAAGGCAGAAGAAGGGGATGAGATGGTTGGATGGCATCACTGACTCAATGGACTTGAGTTTGAGCAAATATCAGGACATAGTGAAGGACAGGGAAGCCTGGCATGCTGCAGTCCATGGGACTGCAAAGAGCCAGAAATTACTTAGCAACTGAACAACAACCACCATGTCTCATTTATCTTCATTTCCTTAACTCCTGACACATTATTCCTTCATTGTATGTTCTCAGTATATAGTCATTGAAAGAAGGAGGAAAGGACTCTTCTAAATTACAATGTAGAATTTAAAACTGGAAAGGAGAGAAAGTGTACTTAAGGCACTACTTCCTGTTACCTACTGTAATTAGAATGCTTTTAAGTTATGAATAAAGAGACATAATGGGTATTTTGGTTTCATATCCAGGTCTCACAGAAAGAAAATATGACTTCTAGAATTGGACACATTACATCTAACTTATCAAGAGCTAAAAAGGCTTTTCATTTCATTTGAATTGAGATAAATTTCCTTTATCTCTTCTTTTTTGAGATAAACTTCTTTTTGAGTGGAGTAGGATGGGGTAGAATTTGAAGATGGCAAGCAAAAGTGTCATAATTTCTTTAGGTTTAAAATAAGATCTTTGGGGTAGATCTCAGCCTTTCATTGTTCTCCCCACTCCCCTTTCTCCTGGAAGAAATGGCTTTTCGGTTCGGTTCAGTCGCTCAGTCATGTCTGACTCTTTGCGACCCCACGGACTGCAGCACGCCAGGCCTCCCCGTCCATCACCAGCTCCCAGAGTTTACCCAAAACTCAGTTCCACTGAGTCGGTGATGCCATCCAACCATCTCACCCTCTGTCGTCCCCTTCTCCTAACTTAGATGGCAAGCACAGTTCATGTGTCTTCATCACAGAGAGGGGAGAGCCTCAGATTGGCGTGTGGCTCTTTGTGCTGTCATCTGAACGCTCACTGGCTCCCGTGGATTTATAGCAACCAGTCTAAACTGGCTGTTAGTGCCTTGTTGATCTGCTGCCACAATCTGTTCTTGGTTAAACCCAGATTTTATTCTCTCAGAGTCTGTAGCCCTCCTTTGCTCACTTGCTCTCTTTTCACTTCTCCACAGCATTGCAGGTCCTCGTGTCAACCACATCTGCTCTCTGAGTCCTGGCTTATCCTGTGAACTCTGTAGCATCTGCTCTGGGGTCATCTCAGGCCAACCCCAGTGGCTTCTCACTCTCACCCTTCCACATACCCCACCAGGATCATGACGGAATACGTGGACACAAGAGCCTGCTGTGCAAGTGCCAAGGACGCTTGAGGCCTGCCATCACCGAACCTTTCCTGGCCTGCTCACACCATTCCTGCCATTTTATTGTGTTTGTAGTAGTCCTTTGTCGGGTGTGGTTGTCTTGTAAGGTTGTCCCTTCGTAAAATACAGAACAGGAAACGGGGAAAACTCCCAAAGCTCCTGGGCTTTTAGTTTTTGCCGTTGTTCCTGTGGGTTTTCATTCTTGAGGGGGTAGTCAGGACCATCAAGTCAGACCTCATGCCCCTCTCGTCTTCCTTTTTCACCTCTTCTCGTTGAAGTATTCTGTTTCCTCTGCCTTTCTCCAGGAACCTGTCCGCTCTCACGTCCTCTCCTTTCTTGAAGAAGTATTCTCCTCCTTCCCAGTGGGAGGAAGTGGTAAGGGCTTCTATAATGCAATCAGAACTTGGAGATTTTAAGAAAAGGACAACCAGTAATTAAACTGGAATATCTAATCTGCTGCCTGTTTGTGTCTTTTTTTTTTTTTGGTTAGTGACATAACTTGCCGTTTATTGAGAACCTATGATGTTTAGGCACAGTGTTAGGGCCTTTATTACCAGTATATTTAATCCTCTCAGCAACTGAGAGGTTAAGTATTGTTATCCCTATTTTATAGATGGGGAACCTGAAGCTCAAGGAGGTGAAGTAAATATCTTGGACCTGAACTCAAGTTATTTGAATTCAAAGCCAAAATTCCTTTTACTTTCCTCTTGCTCCTTTTTGCATTTTATTTACAAAAGTGTGAAAACAATAGCAAAAAAAGGGAGAATTGAGTTATAAAATGTGTTGACATGTGACAACTATATATCTTTTGTAAATATTTATATAGCCCACTATTATAATCCTGTTTACTGTTTTCCCCACCCAGTAAAAATAAGTAAAGGCAAAACATTTTGACCACTTTTGACAAAGTGCAGCAGAGGTCATGAGATAAAATCGTTATCATTACTTAATGTTTTTCTATTCACTGAATGTGAATTACCATAGTGTGTAATTTTTCTCATGTTTAAATTTTTATGAAAACTAGTGGGTATGGTTTAAAGTTAAAGCCCTGACATTAACCGTCCGATGACAAGAGAGAAATCTGTTCTCTGTAGTCATAATCAGCCCTCCTAAGCTCTTCTTACAAATCTACTCTAAGAATGCACTCTAAGAATGCCTGCCTCATAGGAAATGATTGCCTGAGGCAGACATAAAAGTTTTTTCCTACATGAGGATTTGACATTACAAACCTCTCATCCATCTTTCCATCTTTACTGTTTTTCTTTTTAATTTTCTCTCCCAACTCTAAAACTATTTTATTCCTTCCTCTCAAGCATGTATTTATCTCTTTATTTTTAAATATTACAGCTTTCTAACATCTGTCTCTAGGGCAGCATAATCTTACTGGTGAAATATTCCATGTTTTCCTTGAGCCCTTGTCAATATGTCTTCGTGTTAACAGCTTAGCAGATGGAGAAACAGAAGGAGTAGCCTCAGCTTACCTGAATGATTTCTCTCCGGCACCCAGCACATGACTGTCTCTACTAACTTGATGATAGGAACTGGAGTAATTGGAAGATAAGAAATGATGCCTGACTCTTGCAGTGTTGTTTACTAAAACTATTGGCAGCTTTTTTACATTACTGTTAGATCCTTTTTCTCAGTCTCATACCGGGAGAAGACAGAATTATAGCAACCTACCTGGTTTGCACTGTGACTACTTAGATAATGAAAGTAAAATAATAATAACAAATATCGCTTTGGGCATAAATTAGCACATTCCCAGGTGGTTCCAGGGTAATCACCGTGATTTAGCAGGAGCAATAGCTTTCTGCAACAGAAAATGTGGGAGCCTGTGATATTGCTTTATGTAATAGCATTGTTCTTTTTACATGGGGCTTATTGTTATTATTATTTAATGGGCTGACTGCTTTTTACTTAAGTATTGGGTTAGCCAAAAGCGTCATTTGGGTTTTTCCGTAAGATGTGGAAAACCCCAAGTTTTTTTGGCCAACCCAATACAAACCGAGAGAGGCCAAAGCAGGACTTTGAAACAAGGATGTATGAGAGTCAGTGGTGAACACCCCTGGACTAGCTGTAGGAAATGACCCACACCCACTCCTGTACTTGCTGCTTTAAAGAAACTATCTGGGTGGGCTCAGGTCTGTGAGCATATTGTTCAGAAACACTAATCATCAAGATGCAGGGTTTTCTCTGGCTAATAGAAACTTGTGAATGAAGTCTGTGAGTTACCTAGTTGGAATCTGTGTGTTTTCCCTTTGGAGATGAGAATAAGGAACCAAAAGTGACTGAAACAATAATGGGGAAGTAGATATGTGGGAGGAGCAGAGAGGGATGCTGGAAGTTTGTCCAAACCTGGGTAAACTAGGAAAGGATAAGGACTGAAATAGCTGAAAGAAAGTTTTCTCAAGCTTTTACACGCAGATGGGTCATTTGGGGACCATGTTAAAATGCAGGTTTTGTTTCAGTAAGTGGGGGTGGGGGGGAATGCTGAGTATCTGCATTTCTAACTAGCTCCTGGACAATGGGCAATGCTGATGTTGCTGATCTAGGTATCACACCTTGAATTGTAGATGTCGTAACAGTTATCTCAAGACAAGGAACTAGTCCAGAATACCTGTGACTGGCCTATAGGTTGGTTTGTATTAGACCCCAAATAATTTAGAATCTCATTCTTAAATACACATGCAAATCTTGTTTGTCTTAGGAATTTTGTCATATGAGGTTGATGACTTAATGATTTTAATAAAAATTCCAAACCTGTTTCATCAAAATGTGTAAAGCAAAATTTATATATACAGTATATGAGCTATAGTGATAATAATTGACATCTTCTAATATATTAGAAGGTAGGCTCAGCAGGTAAACAATCTGCCTGCAATGCAGGAGACCCCTGTTCAATTCCGGGTTTAGGAAGATCTGCTGGAGAAGGGATCAGCTACCCACTCCAGTACTCTTGGGCTTCCCTGGTGGCTCAGCTGGTAAAGAACCTGCCTGCAACATGGGAGACATGGGTTCGATCCCTGGGTTGGGAAGATGCCCTGGAGAAGGGAACAGCTAACCCACTCCAGTATTCTGACCTGGAGAATCCATTATTGGCTCCAAGCCAATAATACCTGTAGTTTGGCAGTAGTGGCATATAGCCCAGACGTGCAGAGTCAGAATACTCACAAATACACGGAAATTTTCTTAATTTTTTTCCAGAACAAGAAGCTAAAATACTGCAATGTCCAGTATACCAGGCCAGTCGGGAATCACAGGTTCTTCTACTCCTGGGTGATTCGTTCCTCATAGCCCTTCATCATCTGGGTGTTCTGTAGGCTCCAAGCCAATAATACCTGTAGTTTGGCAGTAGTGGCATATAGCCCAGACGTGCAGAGTCAGAATACTCACAAATACTCACACTGAAATTTTCTTAATTTTTTTCCAGAACAAGAAGCTAAAATACTGCAATGTCCAGTATACCAGGCCAGTCGGGAACCACAGGTTCTTCTACTCCTGGGTGATTCGTTCCTCATAGCCCTTCATCATCTGGGTGTTCTGAGTCAGAACTGTTAACAGTACTCGGCCAAAAGCCAGATGAAACAGACCAAGTGACTTATCACAGCCCTTCTTAATACTTTTTCCTAGACATGAATGCTTCTTTGAAATCTTAAAAGACACAGATCATTTCCTTGAGGCACATTTGAAAGGTTATTTAAACAGCTTGTTCCCTTATATGGATATAAAGATTAAAGTACTTTTGTGAAGTACTGCAAAAAAAAAAAAGTCCTTTCATTATAAATCATACATATATTGCTTTCACACCAAAGTTAAGATAGATTTTGTGTAAGGTCATCACCTCAACTGCATATTTTAAGACCTTACTTAGAGAACACAGTCCTTAGCAAGTAATTGTCACAAGAAGTAGTTTAATAGAGTGAGAAATCACAGACCTGAGTCCAAAGCCTTAAATTTTAGTCCTAGTTTGGCTTATTACTACCTGGCTATCCGCTGGCATGTCAATTTTCTCATATATAAAATAGAGAAAAATAACTTTCATATCCTCTGTGTTATTGTGTAATGAGTATTGTAGGAAAAACCACACTGTAATTTGTAAGAAGATGTGTAAATGTTATTACTAACGTTTTTACTTTCAGAGATTTTTATCCTCAGATTCAAACTGGTGTGAAATATTGATAATTTTCCTCTCTAGCCATCTAGAAAAAAAAAAAAATCAGCATTTCTGCTGTGATGACTGTGTGCATGTATGTGAATATTTTAAGAAATGAAGTATGACAAAGGGAGTGAATTCCTATAAATGTAGCAAGTCACATCTCTACATATTCATTTAAAAGGAAAAGAAGCTTAATAAAAGTTGTTTATCTCTAGCTCTTTATGACCTAAGCATTCATATGTAATCTTCCCTGGTGACTCAGAGGTTAAAGCGTCTGCCTCCAATGCGGGAGACCTGGGTTCGATCCCTGGGTCGGGAAGATCCCCTGGAGAAGGAAATGGCAACCCACTCCAGTATTCTTGCCTGAAGAATCCCATGGACGGAGAAGCCTAGTAGGTTACAGTCCACGGGGTCGCAAAGAGTCGGACATGACTGAGCGACTTCACCTCACCTCAAGATTTTTTGTGTGAATCAAATTGTACTTGTTTTCCTATTTGCATGGTTTTGAGTGAAGCAGACTTAAAAAAATCACCAAAGTTTTCACATATTCAAAATCTTAAGTAAACTATGGTGATACATTAGGGCAAGCATCTAAATCTGGCTACTTTTCTAAAACATCACCAGAGCCAAAAGCTGTGTTAAGTCCTAAGGTTCATACTTTCATTACTGAAAGAAGGTACAAAAGTTAAAGTTTGCTAAATAATAGATGTTGTAAAGAATCTTGGAAAATTATGGACTCCCTCATATGAAGAGCCTTCTAGGAAATACATATTTCTATTGTTCCTTTGGTATTCAAGAGTTTTGTGCCTTGGTATATGTGATGTGCTTAGTTGCTCAGTCATGTCCAGCTCTTTGCAACTCCATGGACTGTAGCTCATCTGTCCGTGGGGAATCTTCAGGCAAGAATACTGGAATGGTTTGCCATACCCTCCTCCAGGGCGGGGTCTTCCCAACTCAGGGATCGAACCCAGGTCTCCTGCATTGCAGGCGGATTCTTTACCATCTGAGCCACCAGGGAAACCTTGGTGAGTATGCCCTAGTTAGTAAGATTCTCAGTTAGTTAGAGGTATGCCTTTCTTTTAAAAGTGGCAAAACAGTATGAAGGGAAGTTGAGAAAAGAACCAACACCTTTAGGGTTGGTTCTTAGGCAGATCAGCCTCGGAAGATGTACATTTGGAAACTGACAACAGATTTTGAGTCCCTTAAAATTACTCAGTGCCTGTGTATCCCTTATAAAGTACTAAAGGATGAAAAACGATGATCCATGATATATTTTCTACCACTTCATACATGTTCATTAATTTTATTCTCTTCTTTATAATTGGGGAATCAGAGGGAGCAGGGTGGGTAGATTAATTTGTATCCAGTAAGTTTTTTTATTTGTTACTAAAACTTACACAGTGAAAGGATGGAGGTTCAGAATAAACTGTCGCTGCTGCTGCTAAGTCGCTTCAGTCGTGTCCGACTCTGTGTGACCCCATAGACGGCAGCCCACCAGGCTCCCCCATCCCTGGGATTCTCCAGGCAAGAACACGAGTGGGTTGCCATTTCCTTCTCCAATGCATGAAAGTGAAAAGAAAGTGAAGCCGTGCAGTCGTGCCCGACTCTAGCGACCCCATGGACTGCAGCCCACCAAGCTCCTCCATCCTTGGGATTTTCCAGGCAAAAGTACTGGAGTGGGGTGCCATTGCCTTCTCCATCAGAGTAACTGGACACCCTGAATAAAGAAAGAAGGCTGTATTTATAGTTTAAAATTATGTATACCAGTACAATTCTGATTCTAAAATATCTTAGTCAGTCATGTGGAAATATAGGTTCCTGTCTTTGATGAGAAAAAAAATATAGAGAGAGGGCTTATCACAGAATGTACAGCTTTTAGAATCACTCTGTCATTCATGGCTTATCCCTCAGAATTCAAAGCTTTATAAGTTATAAACATTTTCCAGCACACGGTACACCTTGTCTCATGTCAGACAGTGCTAGGATAATCCAAGGGCATAAATGAATTTTCACTTTTCCACCCTTAATTATTCTTTCATCCCTCATACCAGTATTCTATTATTCTTTCCTGGCTTAAATTCCACCCTTAAGCGACGCTGAAAGTCCTTCAAAATAATCTATACTTACATCACTTTTTAAATTCCTTTGCCCCTTCTGTCCCCACTTCCCATAGATAGATTGATAAATATATCCTACATCATGGCTGGTAATAAGCATTTTTAAGAATTCACATGAAATTATCACTGGCAGGCTTGCACCTCAAGAATATTTATATTTAATGCAAATGAATCTGACTGGTAGGATAAACCTGCTTCGTTGATACTCTCATCTTATCTACTGGAAGACCTAAACTGGAGCTCCACTGGGTGGCCTGCCACCTTGGGCCACAGTTTGTTTTAAAAAGGAAGAATGCATTTCTTACCTATGAGCAAGTGAAGTACTAAGAAGCAATGTGTTTTCCTGACCTGAAGCTTTCTTTTCTGCATCTTTCCTTCAATTCTTTTTTTCTCCCACATCTTCAACAATCTTAATGTCCCAATTTATACATCTATAAAATAGGAATCATTGTAGGGTTGCTATAAGGACTACAAAGTCATTAACAAGGGTTAAGTAAAATCATCCAGGTGCCCACCCATCCAGGTGCACAGTAAATATTGGTACCAGTTACTTCCCTTCTAATTTGTGCATAAATATTTCAATAAAGCCTTAATTCTAATATAGGACTTTACATTTGAGTATCATTTTGTGCAAAAAATTATTTAGTGATCATAAGATGTTTCTGTCTTCCAGTGTCTTCTCCATTCTCTTCTGATTTACCTCTGAGTGTGCCCAGGCAATAGCAGATGCTCAAGGCATGAATGAACGGAGTGAAAGGATTCACAGATGAGGCATAACTGAGCCAGTGAAGATTATACAGAACCCTGTGCTGTGCTGTGTCACTCAGTCATATCTGACTCTGCGACCCCATGGACTGCAGCCTGCCAGGCTCCTCTGTGCATGGGGATTCTCCAGGCAAGAATACTGGAGTGAGTTGCCATGCCCTCCTCCAGGGGATCTTCCCAACCCAGGGATCGAACCCAGGTCTCACGCATCGAGGGCAGATTCTTTCCCCTCTGAGCCAGCAGGGAAGTCCAAGAATACTGGAGTGGGTAGCCTATCCCTTCTCCAGGGGATCTTCCTGACCCAGGTATTGAACCAGGGTCTCCTGCATTGCAGGTGGATTCTTTACCAGCTGAGCTACCAGGGAAGCCGATACAAAACTCCACTTTATATCAAATAATGGTAAGACAAGAACCCTTTGCAATCAAAGAATAAATGTTATTTTAAGGAGAACTACTCCAGTGCAGTTCTATGCTAATAGTAAAGTATTTCTATTTTCCCTCTGTTTTCAAATCTGGAAGCCAGATAATATTATCCTAATATTTCTTGGCCCAAAAGGTAAAATAAGAGGTGCAAATAACTGAGAACACTTAGCAAATCTCTCAATATGTGTTTCTCCAAATATAACAACCAAAATTCATTAAAAGTAAGAAAGCATGGTCATTGGTGAAAACCAGGACATTGCATACCCAGTTTTCACTTTGCAAATAAAACTAAAATGATATGTGAAATGTTTTTTGAAATACCACAGTAAAATGTGGTTTTCATAAGTGTTTATGCTTTTGGAAAAGGAAAAAAAAGACTACCATTTCATTCTTTGTGCAGAATAGTCTGTTCTATTTTTAAAAAAATGAATAAATGAGCAGTAATCTCCAAGAAATCATCTTGACCAGCATTAATGACTAGTGTGATAGTTAACAGCCCGAGGCATAGCCAGAGGCCATTAAGGCTCTTGGGGGGAAAAAAGGTTGCGGGATTGTGGTTTACCAGTAATTAACCATAGTTATGAAGCAAAACTTCGTAAGAAAAGAGATAAAAGTTTCTCTGGCTTATTCTATCTTTTCATATACCCCTCCCCCACCTTTTTTCGTAAACAGGAAAAGAGGATGCTGCCATCATTTCACAAACCAGGTTGGATTGGAAATAATTCATTTAATGAAACAGGGACACTCAGGGGACCAATTAATGTCTTTTCAAGCTTAGGCTAGACAACTATAAGAGCCACTTTAAAAAAAAAAAACTCAGCCTAACACATTAGTTGATTGTTGGTGAACTGAAACTCAATCATCAGATCATAAGGATTTTTGGGGGGAGCTTTTTTTTTTTTCAGTTTTTAATCTTATCTCAATAAAGGTAAATACATAAGGATTATAAATAAACAAATCTGAAGTAATATAGATTGGGGGAACCTCAAGAGGGTCAGGAGATAATGAAGATTATACCTCAATATTGGGATTATGATGTTAGTTCTTTATTTCAATAAAAGTGGATAGAGATCTTTCATATCAGGGACAGGGCTTAGCTGTAAGGACAAAGTAATCTTCTGGGAATTATGCATACAGGCTTGACATCATTTTTATTGCATGGCTGATGAACTGGAAAACTCCAGGATAGCCAGGCTTTAATTTGTAATCTTAATTTTCATATAAATCGGTACATTTCAGGGGGAGGGAGGGGGGGATGTGGGGACTTTGATGCTTGCTGGCCTGATGGTAATAAGACAGCGCTGGAGCACGGGCTGCAGTACTAATTCATTCAGTATCTGATTCTGTCTTTTCCTCTATCCATCTGTCTTCCATCTTTACATCTATCATTTAAAGAAATTTACAGCCTGCAAATACCAGAGAAGCTAATGTTAGTGCAATCTTCCCTCCACGTTCTCTTGGAATGATCTATAGTAATCTACTTATCATAGACATGCACACTATAATGTACAATAATTTAATCTTCAGCCAGGAAAACGACTGCAATTGTTTTCCAAGCAGGCATTAATAAGGTGTTTTTTTTCCCCTTCTTTTTAACTTTTTTAAAGGCTAGTGGCATGAGAGAACACTAGTTTCCCTTCATAAAACAATTATCTTGGTGTCTCTCATATATACTTTCTTATCCATAGGATCACACAGGGGCAAGATTATCAAACTAGAACGTACTGCTGATTTATTTGGTGGTCACAAAGAAACTGGACCCATACATTTCCAATATAGAATGCAGATGCTTTTCACATTGTAAAAGAAGTAAGAGCTCTTGTATTGAATGTTAGCAATATATCAATATATATCTTAGCAATATATCAATAAAATTAAATTTTCTCTCTAGACTGTTCTAGTCTTTAACATCATAAGTAAAATTGAATCTTCATGCAAAATTATAATCAAAGACTCTATGAGCTGAATTGACCATAGGAAACAAGTAATACACAGAGGGGAAATTATTTGTTCATAAGCACACATTTTTTTCTCTCATTTCAAGTAATGTTTCTGCAGTTTTTCTTTTCCATTTAAAACTTTTAAGTTGTCCTTTTGTTATTTTGTTATTGTTCTACAGCTACTTTACTTCCTGGTCCAAAAATAATATGCCTTGACATTCATCACTTTCTTTCTACATACCTTGCCTCTTTTTGCAGAAATGCTGCCATACGTCTTGTCTCTGTTTAGGCTAGAATGATACTTAACTAATTAATCTACCCATCCATCTATCCACTGCATTATGCACTATGTAGAGTGGCAGATATATTGATAGGATATGCAGTATTTTATCTCCAGGAATTCATGACTTAGTAGGGAGATAGACTTGTAACAACAACAGCAAAAAAAAAAAAAACCCAAACCCAAGAAGACCTCCAGGAAGAAGGGACACTGGGGCTAAGATTTAAAGATATGAAGAGGTTTGCAAAGCTGAGACAGTGATGGGTAAAATGGGATAGTACATTTGTAAAGGCAGAGCAAATGAAAGGAAATTTGACACATAATACATGAATGGAGTTACAAGGGTTTACAAAAATGAATGAGTCTGGCCAAGTTTTATTTGGTAAATGGTAGACCCTCAAAGGAAAAGATACTGATACAATCTTCAGTTGAAGATACGAATCTCTAGTATCACATCCATTAGCATTTACCTGAACAGCTTCAATGATTGGAAACTCATTACAATGAAAGCCTGAATTTATTTTCAAAATTCTCATGTTTGGAAAATTTCTAAAAGTTTTAAATTTTTTTGAACTAGAAAACATATAACATATACTGATACATTCTAGTTCTGTCTTCTTGAACTGCACAGAGTATGATTAATCTTCATGTTGGGCTTCCCTGGTGGCTCAGAGGTTAAAGCGTCTGCCTCTAAGGCGGGAGACCCAGGTTCGATCCCTGGGTCGGGAAGATCCCCTGGAGAAGGAAATGGCAATCCACTCCAGTATTCTTGCCTGGAGAATCCCACGGACGGAGAAGCCTAGTAGGTTACAGTCCACGGGGTCGCAAAGAGTCGGACACGACTGAGCGACTGAACTGAACTGAACTAACTGAAATATTTGAGGACATTTATAAAGTCCTTCAAAACTCAGTTGCTTAAAATGCTCCTTCTTTATAAGAGTTTTCAAAACTTTTAAAGGCCTGATTTCTATTCTCCTGGTAAGCCCCAGATTGGTTCCTTTTATAGGGTGGCATTTGGAACCGAAAGTAATATGCTTTCTTGGAACCGAAAGTCTATGCTTAGTATGACCTATCTGGAGAAGGGCATAGCAAGCCACTCCAGTATTCTTGTCTGGAGAATTCCATAAACAGAGGAGCCTGGCGGGCTACAGTCCATGCAGTCACAAAGAGTTGGACACGACTGAGCAACTAACACAAGAACAAAGCCTGACCTGTAGTGAGCAGGGAGAGAATATTCAGTGACCTTTGCCTCATCACTCTATTTCTATTATTGTGTCTAACCTGAATTAGATTTTTTTGGCAGACGTATATTGGTTAGTCATACAGAACTTTTATTCCTGAAATACCAGAGTCCTTGCCACGTATGCTCCCATTTAGCCAAATCTCTGCTGTCCTCTATTACTGTACGTGGATTTTTGAACCAAAATCTAGAACATTTCTTTTATCCCCATTTAAGTTCATTACTTTAATTCATTGCTTCCCCATATAGTAAGTACCAAGAAATCTTACATATGATTCAGTGTAAAATTTGCCAAAATAGGTGAATACAGTATTATTATTGCGAACAATATTTGTTTTATTTTAATAGCAATTAAATACAAGGAACAGAGGACACACAATATACAATGATCATTGACAGTTAAAGTAGCTCTTAAGTTCAATAAATACAAATATTTAAATATTCAGATATATCTCTATTCTTTAACCATTGACTGGTAGATAGTGGTAAGATTCATTCATTAAAAGTGGGTTTCATTTATTGGCATACTCCTGTCCTCTATAGATAGTGAGGATGGATAAAATATATATATAAAAAAAGAATGACCATTCCTCTGTTGATGAACATTTAGGTTTCTTCCATGTCCTGGCTATTGTTAATAGTGCTGCAATGAACAATGGGATGCATGTGCCCTTTTGAATTGTAGTTTTCTCTGGGTAAATGCCCAGTAGTGGAATTGCTGGTGAAGATGTGGTACATGTATGTGATGGAATATTACTCCAGCATATGGAGTAATGAAGTAAGGTCATTGTAGAGATGCAGATGGACCTGGAGACTGTCATACAGAGTGAAGTAAGTCAGAAAAACAAATATCACATATTAACACTTACATGTCAAATTTAGAAAAATGGTATAGATGATCTTATTTGCAAAGCAGAAACAGAGACACAAACATACAGAACAAATGTGTGGATACCAAGGGTGAAGAGGGGTTGGATAAATTAGGAGATTGGGATTTACACATCTACACTACCATATTTAAAACAGGTAACTAACGAGAACCTACTATATAGTATAGGCAACTCTACTCAGTGCTCTGCGGTGACCTAAACGGAAGGAAATCCAAAAAAGGGGATATTTGCAAAGATATGGCTCATTCTATTTTCAGTACAGTAGAAATTAACACAACATTATAAAGCAACTATACTCCAAGAAAAATTAATTGAAAAATAAAAAGAGAGAGTGACCAAAACAACTTAGCCAGGCTCAAAGTGAAAGTGAAGTCATTCAGTCGTGTCCAACTCTTTGCAACCCATGGACTGTAGCCCACCAAGCTCCTCCATGCTCAGAGGTAATATAAATATCTTTGTGGACCAGAATAAGACAGAAACTCAAAAGGCATGAGCCACAGGTCTGGAAGCAGACAGTAGCAGACAAGCTTCCTGCGGGATGATATGAAACGAAAAGTTTCCCTGGAATTTCAGTCTCATGCCTAGAAACTAAGCCAACATATCACATAGTAAAGCTTGGTATAGCTGGATGGAATGAAGTCTTCTAGTCTTGGAGACCGACTGTGTGAAGGCAGATTCACTAATGTCAAATAATTAAACAGGGTGGTAAGAGTAAACAAAAAGTTAATATAAACAGACAACAAAGGTCACAAACAGAACATGTATTCCTTCTAGAAAAAAATACAAATACACAACATATCACAATAAATATAACTGGATTATCAGACTGAATTCACACACAAAAATTCTGTGATGTGCTGCTTACAGGGATTATATATTTAAATTATATGTCATTCAGCCTACTTCTCCAGTAACCTAAAAACATGTTCAATAGGTTCATGTACAAAGTGTTCATAGTGTCAGAGATGGAGACTATGGATGAGTTCAACAAGACAGTTTTCCTCTCACCAAATCTGACCTGACACCCACCACCACCAAGCACCCAACATGGTAGCAAGTTAATCACATTGGATCCCTTCTCTCATGGAGGGTGTAGCAATTTGCCTTTATATAAATATAAACTTATTCTGGATAGGAATTTCCATTCCAGTCTGCAGCCCTTCTGCCAATACCATTATCAGTGAACTTAAGAATACCTTATTCATTCAAGTAACAAGGCATTCATTGCTACACATATGAGGAACCCTGAACAAGAAACCCATTGTACAACAAAGGAGATGTAGCAATGGGGTCCTATCTGCAGAATCACTGGTTTTACTCTATGCCTTGCTTCTAGATATGGCTGCTATAAAACAACAATAACTGAACTGAAAGCTCAGTGGTATTCAACCTTGGGAAACTTTTTGTAAGAAACAGTATATGCCTTAAACCAGGAGCCAGCAAACAGTGTTACATCTCCAATAGTCAAAATTTACAGGTTTTGGGAGCTAGGAGGTAGGGGTGGTAGTAGTCCATATCAACTACACCTAATAATTCACTTAAGCAATTTCTGCTTCTCAATCCTGCCATCTTGCTTTAGTGGGTTTAATAGTCCTAGTGTTCTAGAGAGGAATGTTTATACCAGGCATATTAAATCAGAACCTGTGGCTGCCCCTGGCCATTTTGGGCTCCTCGTGCCTCTAAGTTCTTCCCTGGTGGCTCAGACAGTAAAGAATCTGCCTGGATACCTGTATCTGCAGGATACCTGTATTCAAACCCTGGGTCAGGAAATCCCCTAGAGAAGGGAATGGCAACCCACTCCAGTATTCTTGCCTGGAGAGTCCCACGGATGGAGGAGCCTGGTGGGCTGCAGTCCATGGAGTCACAAAGAGTCAGACAACTGAGCGACTAACACTGGTACTTTTCACTTTCATGCCTCTAAACCAGAAGTCATTTTGAACTGGAGGATTGTGCTATTTTCCAGAAGGAAAATTGAGTTGTTGTCACATACTGAGGCAAAGAAGACTATGTCTAGAACCCAGGAGTTTTACTGAGACAAATCTTCGTACTCTCTTGCTTAATAGTACTAGCCCAAAACTGCAGTAACTTAATGACTCAGATCCTACAAGCATAAACGTTGAGTCATCTTACCAGGTAAAGCCAACTCATTGAAAAAGACTGATGCTGGGAAAAATTGAAGGCAAAAGGAGAACAGGGTGGCAGAGGATGAGATAGTTAGATAACATCACTGACTCAGTAGTCATGAATCTGAGCAAACTCCGGGAGATGGTGAAGGATAGGGAAGTCTGGCATGCTGCAGTTCATGAGGTCGCAAGGAGTTGGACACAACTGAGCAACTGAACAACAACCAGGTAAAGCACTCAGCCTGCTGTGGATCAGCAGAGGGAAACGGGAGGATAGTGTAAGAGCGTGTGGCTAAGATGGACTGCTCTATACCACGGGAAGCTGACCCCTATGGGTCACCTTAACTGGATTGCTTTGCTCTTTAGTTTCCAGTTGAGATGGGCCAATACAACCAAGTAGAAAGAGAAAAGAGACCAGGCTATCTATTCCCCAGCCCTTCTTCCCCAGCCAAAATTTGCAGGGTTGATTGATTTTTCTCTACCCATTGAGACAGATCTCGTCCAGCAGACACTCTCCCACCAGTGCTTCTTTCTTCATATTCTGACAGTAACTTCTTCCCTTTGCCTCATTGGGTCCAGGGATGGTAGTAGCTTCTTGATGTTATTACACGGTCCCTTGTTCACCTCTTTTTCTTTCTTCTCAGGCGTTTATAATCAGATCCTCAATAAACTCTCTTCAGTCACCCTTTTTTTTTTTTAATTTTATGGTGTAGTATAGTTGATTTACAATGTTAGTTTTAGTTGTACAGCAAAGTGATTCAGCTATATATATACATATAACAATTCTGTTTCAGATTCTTTTTCCATATAGGTTAGTACAGAATATTGAGTACAGTTCCCTGTGCTATACAGTAGGTCCTTCTTGATTATCTATTCTATACATAGTCACAAAGTGAAAGTGAAAGTGAAAGTGAAGCTGCTCAGTCGTGTCCGACTCTCTGCGACCCCATGGACTGTAGCCTACCAGGCTTCTCCATCCATGGGATTTTCCAGGCTACATAGTCATATGTTTATGCATATGTTTATACTTTAATCCAAAACTCCTAATTTATCCCTTCCTCACACCATTGGTAACCATAAGTTTGTTTTCAAAAGTCTATGAGTCAGTTTCCAAATAGTAAATAAGCTTCCCAGGTGGCACTAGTGGCAAAGAACCCTCCTGCTAATGGAGGAGATGTAACAGATACAGGTTCAGTCCCTGAGTTGGGAAGATCCTCTGAAGAAGGGCATGGCAACCCACTCCAGTATTCTTGCCTGGAGAACCCAATGAACAGAGGAGCCTAGCAGGCTATAGTCCATAGGGTTGCAAAGAGTAGGGACAAGACTGAAGTGACTAAGCGTGCATGCATCAATTTTTTTTATTCCACATATAAGTGATATGATATGGTATTTGTCTTTCTCTGTTTTCTATCACTCACTTGAGTGTGTTATCTGTTCCCTGATACCACCAAAATCAATTCACTTTTATATCTCTAGATAGCCTTATATCTCTATTACTATATAAGCTTTAAATAATATTGTTATCCATCTTATGATAAAAGAGATCAGTATGTTTATTCCACCTCTTACTGCTCTCCTTCTCATCTCACTTGTTTTGATATATAATTTTTATATTGGCCAATTTTTAACATTTGCATTCTAACTTTGACCATAATTTTCACATCTGTTTTGATCTTAGTTCCAAGGAGAATGCATTCAACTCTCATAAACAGTCTTTTTGCTGTTAATTTCTTCATTCATCAAAGGAAGGTTGAAATTAAAAAGAACTCAAAAAACTATACTCCTTGAATTTTTATATGTTCAAAATTGTTACCTTTATGTTGAACTGCAGTTTGTCTAGGTGTAAAGATTCCTGAGTCACTCTTTTTTCAAGACTTAATTGGCATCAATGGTTCCACAGCTTGTTTAGAGTACTGATATAGAGAAGTCTGAGATTATGGACATGAGTTTGAGCAAACTCCAGGAGATAGTGAAGGACAGGTAAGTCTGCTGTGCTGCAATCAATGGGATCGCAAAGAGTCAGATACGTCAGCGAGTTTATCTTGCATTTTCTCCCTTAAGTCTCTTGATCTTTTTGTCTGGATGCAGACTATACATCCATATATATCGAACCAACACAACTTTACTAGGATGGATTTTGGTGTTGATCATTCTCTTATTTTTTTCCTCTTGGATAAGGACTATGTATACCATGTATAGATTCAAGTTTTTTTTGGTAAGTTCTCGAATTATATCTTTAAATATTTGTTTGGTTACATTATTTTGGTTCTCTTTGACCCTGACACTGATTTGCCTGTCTTCTATATCTATGCTTTTCTCTCTTGCCTTTTCAAGTCATACTTATTTTCATTTTATGTTACATCTTTTCTAATTTCTACCATTAATTGTGCCTATGTCTTCAGAAGAACCTATTTTCCTTTGTGCTATTTCCAATCTGGTTCATTTCTAGAGTATTTAATTTTTTTTCTCCCTCTACTTCATTTCTGAGCTTTGCCAGTTTCATCATCTTAGTCAGGATCTTTGCAGAACATGGATGGCACACTCATTCATTTCTGAGCTTTGCCAGTTTCATCATCTTAGTTAGGATCTTGGCAGAGCATCGATGGCACACTCAAACTGAAGAGCTTTAATATAGGCACTGTTTACATAGGTGAAGGCAGGAGGACTCTCTTGGGGGGTCACTGTAGGTCTGAAGGGACAATGGGAGGGAGTGGCAACTGGAACCCTAAGAGAGAACCATTTAAAAACCTCCCCTTCCTTAGTCAAGGGACCCAGCCAGCCCAGAATGATCCCACAGGGGGTCCCAAGAGAAAGAATAACTTGACCCCTCTTCTCCCTCTCCATTCTTCTGCTGGTACTCTCAAGTGGCAAAGCCCAACTAGAGGCCAGAAAACAGAACCTTTTGAACTGAATGGTTCAGAGGTCAGCCTCCTGGGATAGATCAGAGTAGAGAAGAGTAAGGAGTGGATCTGGAGGGGTATCTTTCCTGAGTTCTTCTGCTGTACTGTGCCCCTTTCTTTTTCAGTTATAATCATCTCATTAAGGTGTTTTTTTTTTTTTAATAATTCTTGATGACATGTATGGCTATAATTTTTATCTCCTCCATGGAATATTTTCCTTGGTGAAATTTCATCATTTGCTATTAGCATTTCCTGTTTCTTTACCTCTTTTGTTTCCCTCTCTGTAACAGCTTTGTTTGAATCCTCTACTTGTTCTTATTATGATCCCTCATCTTTCAAATGAGCAACCTCCCTATCAGCCATTTGAGGAAGGTTTGGGTGGCAGAATGGATCAGGCTGTGTTGCAGGTTCCCAGCCATTCTGCTAATGACAGAGTTGCCCATGCCCATCTTCTTGGCTGGCAAACTACAGTGCTGCTAACCACATTCTCATAAAAGAATTCACAGACCTCACTCCATCATTTTCAAACCAGAAATCACATATACCCTTTTAATCTTCCAACAACTACATATATAAAGAACACTTAAGGCTCATGTTCTAGCATGTAAAAGAAAAAAAATCCCTAGCCAAAGCTAAAAATGCATAACACATATGAACATTTTCCAAGTGCAGAGCTTCTAAATGACTCTGGTTTCAGATTTCTCCTATGGTTTAGAGGGGTTTTCATTTTTCAAAGATAAATCATCCATTTCTAAGCCTGTTTTTCTTTATTTGTGTTCTGAAGTCTTCCTAGATGCACAGTCTACTGAAATGTCAAAATACTACCTTCAGAGCAGAAAATAGATTCTCCTAGTCATATCTTATCCTCTTATCCTCCAAAGCTCCCAATTTGCCAGTGAAGTAACAGGAAAGTTGATAAAGATAAATTCTGCGACTGTAATCCCAATTGGGAGGCACACTCATCTCTTAAACAGTTCTGGCAACTTGGATTTATCTTCATGGAAGGCATATAAAGCATCGTTTACATAAATAACATGGAGCTTTGAGTTGGACAAATATCAGAGATGAGTAACTGCCCTGGAGTAGACCTATTAAATCAATCACTGGGGTTCAGACAATCAGAACAGCATTGACGATAGCCATACAAAGCCTGATCATAGCATAATCTTCCTCTGCTTCTTGATGAGGTAACAAAATATGCCGTGTTCATTGAACAGCTGCTTTCATAAGGAGAGCAATAATGAAAAAAATCTGCCAGAACCTTTAGTACTTGCACATGGAAACAAGATTTTCAGTGAGAAAATTAAAATGCCAACAAGATTTATACTTCCCTATGTAGATGTCCTAAGATCTTAGACATGTTCCATTACTTTTAAAGCGCAAGAAGGAGAAACAATGTCATTTTTTAAAGTACTGTTATTGAACTATAAAAGCCAATAGGCATGGTTCCTCTTAAGGGCTGAATTATGCACCCCCTCCTCCAATTCATATATTGAAATTCTAAATGATCATACCTCAGAATAAGAATCTATTTATACACAGAGTCTTTAAAGAGGCAATTAAGTTAAAATGAGGTCATTAGAATTGTCCCTAATCGATATGACTGAGCCCTAATCCTTATAAGAAGAGGAGATTAGGACACAGACACAATAGAGAGAAGGCTAGGTGACTTACATGGGGAGAAGATGGCCATTTGCAAGCCCTGAAGAGAGACCTTAGAAGAAACCAACCTTGAGGACACCTTGATTTCACACTTCTGGTCTGAGAACTGTGAGAAAATAAATTTCCCTTGTTGAAGCTACCCGGCCTGTGGTACCCAGTCTGTGGCAGGCCTAGCAAACACACTGCTCTCTTTTAAAAGTAAATAAAGAAATGAAGATAGAAAGGCCCAAGGGAAGTTCCCTTTACCTTGGTCAGACAAAATTCTGACACTTGGTATAACCATCGGTTTTCTGTGGCTACGTATGGAAATCGATGTTTCCTTAATTGCTTAAACTTTGGCTGTGAATATTCTGCCATCACACGCTCTCTCCTAAGAAGAACGAAATGTTATGTCACTGGTTGGAAAGGGGCTTGCCAGAGCGGCGGTATACAGAAAGCATGAAATCATATTCCCCATTAAAAGAAAATGTGTTACCAATGAGTTAATGGAAGAAATAGACATATAAGTAGTATATGCTAATTGATTTCAAGGTAGGTGTAAAGAAGAGATAAGTGTAACCTACTAGGGAAAAAATGATCGAAAAAAAGCTTTTCAAGGATTACATTTTAGATTCTTTTATTTATTTATTTTTTAATAAACTATTTATTTATTTTTTATTATTATTATTTTTTACTTTATTTTACTTTACAATACCGTATTGGTTTTGCCATACATTGACATGAATCCACCATGGGTGTATACAAGCTCCCAATCCTGAATCCCCCTCCCACCTCCCATATCAACTCTCACTGTTTGCAGATGACATGATCCTCTACATAGATTCTTTTAAAGTGCACAGTTGCTCAGTTGTGTCTGACTCTTGGCAACCCCCTGGACTGTAGCCCACCAGGCTCCTCTGTCCATGGGATTTTCCAGGCAAGAATACCAGAGTGGGTTGACATTCCCTATTCAGGGGATCTTCCCAACCCAGGGATAGAACCCATGTCTCCTGTGTCTCCTGCATTAGCAGGCAGATTCTTTATCACTGAGCCACCTTGGAATCCCCTCATTCTTTTACTGCTGCTGCTGCTGCTAAGTCACTTCAGTCATGTCCGACTCTTTGTGACCCCATAGACGGCAGCCCACCAGATTCCCCCGTCCCTGGGATTCTCCAGGCAAGAACACTGGAGTAGGGTGCCATTTCCTTCTCCAGTGCATGAAAGTGAAAAGTGAAAGTGAAGTCGCTCAGTCGTGTTCGACTGTTAGCGACCCCATGGACTGCAGACCACCAGGCTTCTCTGTCCATGGGATTTTCCAGGCAAGAGTACTGGAGTGGGGTCTTTTACTACTACCTAAAAAATAATGAAAGGACCTAATTTGAGATCCTCATAAGAAAGATGACATTTTTTTTACATCAAACATTCTATCACCCTAAATGTCCTTATAATGAATAAATAAATGATAATATCACATCTCCTGTTTCTATGGTTGTATTAAAAGCTTCCCCATTTCACTGCTTCCTAGCATTTGAGAACAGGAAGTGAAATAAAGTCTTTGGAAACCAGAACATCACTCACAAGAAACAAATATGAGCCAGCAACCTAATCAGATGTACATCTTAGAAAGAAGGCTCCATTTGCTTACTCCATGCTGGCTTTTTTAGAAGATGTGAACAATCTTTCAACTGACTCCACTATAGACTATAATATTTTTAGTCAGGAAAATACTGTCTATAGGTACTGAGACACTTAATAAGATCAGAGGAAATTCTGATAAATAGAAGAAAACCTCAATTTTAATTGTATTAAAATATATAAATATTCCCTGGAGAACGAAATGGCAACCCACTCCATTCTTTCCTGGGAAATCCCATGGACAGGGGAGACTGGTAGACTACAGTCCATGGAGTCACAAAAGAGTCGAACATGACTTAACAACCAACAACAATAAGAAACATAAATATCACAGTCCAAGTATTTTAACAACTGAAAGACAAAAGGGAAATAAGAATGGGAAAAACAGAATGATAGATGAGGAACTCCCACTAAGAAAAATATGCCATGCTGTATCTGGAAAAGACGAAAATTTGAATTAGAAAAGATGCATGCAAGAATACTAGAGTGGGTTGCCAGGCCCTTCTCCAGGGGATTTTCCCAACTCATGGATTGAACCTGTATCTCTTATGTCTCCTTCTTTGGCAGGAGACTTCTTTACCAGTAGCACCACCTGGGAAGCCCTAATATGCCATGGAGAGAAGAAAATTATGACCATATATGTCAATACAAATTTGAAAAAATAAATGAGCATATCTTAAAAATAAAACCATAATGTGAAGATAAACGAGCTCAGGGAAGATATGAAGATTTCCCTCTAGTCTGGGCAATCTAGGCTCATTAGAGACATCTGAATCATTAGGGTTTCTATGCAAATATTCCAGCTTATCTGCAGCAAGTTTTAAACCAAGCAAGGAATATGAAAGAGAGGCATCATTCACTAGCCAAGTCAAAAATCATTAATTATATTTTTCCCCAAAACAGTTGAGGAAGCATTACTGACTTAATTCTAAAATGTCATCCAAATGGTTTTTCTCAGAGCAAAGTCTACCTCCTACAAGAAGCCCTCCTGAATTCAATTGTAGAGACAGAATGGCTAGCTACATTTAAGTAGCCATCTTCTCCCTTTCCTCTCCCTTAAATTAGGTCCTACGTCAACAAGCTCCCTACTACATTATGTTTAGCATCATCATTGATTAATTAAGGTTAAGAAGAAATGACCAGATTTAAATCTGAAAATAAAGTTTGAGAAAACTGAGTGACTTTGCAATGGTTTTTCAGCAATCTATGTCAGCAGTAATAACTACCCTATAAATTTACCTCTCTTGTCTCCTTACCAATTAGGGATGATTTTGCGTGTTTAAAAAAAATGATGAGAGGTGTGTATGAAAAAAGGGTTGAGAAAACAGGACTGAAAAGAGAAGAATGTGTGCAAATATAAAAGTCAAGATGGCGAACATGTTACTTTGGGTATATTTTAAGTAGCTATATATATTAGGGGCTTCCCTGGGTAAAGCGTCTGCCTACAGTGCAGGAGACCAGGGTTCGATCCCTGGGTTGGGAAGATCCCCTGGAGAAGGAAATGGCAACCCACACCAGTACTCTTGCCTGAAAAATTCCATGGACAGAGAAGTCTGGTAGGCTACAGTCCATTGGGTTGCAAAGAGTTGGACACGACTGAGCAACTTCACTATTCACTATATATATATTAAGACCCTATATTTTAATGGCTCAAACAAAATGGAATTTTATTTATTTTTTAGTTAAAGGTCCAGTGTCCATTTCCAAGCTAGTGGGGAAGTTGTTTCTTTACAGTTACTCTTCCACTTCCTAGGATATTCTTCTCTGCACTGGATAGGGCTATATCTAGTCCAAGTTCTAGCTTATAAGAAGGGAGAAAGAGATGAAGTGGCAGGCAAGCAATTTCTTCCTTTAATCATGTTATTTGGAAGTTGCACATAACACTTATTATGAGATAGTCGATGCCATAGATATGACATATGAGATATATGGCATATGAAATATATGTGTGTATATATACACACATGTATATATATACACACATATATATGCACATATGCAATACAAATATACTAAACATATAATGATATAGATGTTATATATACATATATTTATATAATCACAGATGATGCAGTAACACCACTAAAATGAGACTGTAGTATGGTGTAATGAAGTATTTGAGTGTTTTTATAGAAATATACTTAAAGTTTGTTAAATCTGACATTGGTCATCAACTGCTTTTCCCTTCTCATGTTGGCCTACCACTGTTCTGATTGTTTTTTAGATTTTTGGCATTTGCAACCCACATTTAACAGGAATAAGTCAGTCATATTTTCTTTGGATCTTGTTGCATCAAAGTACTAAAAGCACTTCTCACAGGATACGAAATTAGTACACTGGGAGCCTGACAGAAGAGGGGATAGATAGATGGAAAGATATTTCAGTATGACCTCAGGAGCCCTGCTAGTTCAATTTTACATGGAATTCCTTTTATGTGATATCCTTCCTTATACAATTACAAATGAGTTTTAAAGTACAGATGCTAAATGAGATAGAAGAAAGATACTACATTGAACAACACCAAAACATCATGGATAACTTGTTAAGCATGATGCTTAGATCTCTTGTGACAATTTCATCAGGTTATTAAAAGCAGACATCTGCAATGTAATTTCAAGATATGCTACTCCATGCTGTCAATCTCTATTAAAGTACATATTTCAAAGCAAAATTCCTCTGATACCCTTGTAGCCCACGTACACATTTCTGCTCTCAACATATTCCATATGTTGTTTTGTAAAATTACATATGTAGTTCTACTAGTATAAGGCCAAATAAACCAGCTCAATAGATTGAGGAAATTAGTTCAGCCAATCCTTAATTTTTCTCTAGGTCTGCTACGTATAGCATCTTAGCATCTGCCACTTTCCAAAGAAATTAGAGACTCCTTAAAGTGAGACTGTCTCCCATTCTAGACAAATTAATTTTAAGCCTGTTAGAATACAGTAAGTTATGGGATGAAAATTAACTGCGATTGAAAGGGTATCTTTGTCCTACAAAGTAGAATTAAATTTACATATTCACTGTGGGTTATTATAGAACAGACTTCAGGCAACTGCTTCCTGCTTGTCTATCAGCTGGCGCAAGCCTTCATGCCTGCAAGGCTCCGAGTTAGAGCCCTTCTGCTTTTCCATTGCTACCCAGTCTTTATCATCACTCTGTGCAGAAGTATATTTCTTTTACTATCCTTTTAAAGACCTAGAGTGGAGGATCTAGAGGTGAGTTCTAGAATTAAGAAATGGACCTGAGAAACTGCTTTCTCTGGTTCATCTACATTATAATTTATTTGAATTCTGATAGGAATTGACATATTCAGTTCAGTCGCTCAGTCGTGTCCGACTCTGCGACCCCATGAATCGCAGCACGCCAGGCCTCCCTGTTCATCACCATCTCTCGGAGTTCACTCAGACTCACATCCATCGAGTCAGTGATGCCATCCAGCGATCTCATCCTCGGTCATCCCCTTCTCCTCCTGCCCCCAATCCCTCCCAGCATCAGAGTCTTTTCCAATGAGTCAACTCTTCGCATGAGGTGGCCAAAGTACTGGAGTTTCAGCTCAGTCGTGTCCGACTCTTTGCGACCCCATGAATCGCCATTCGCCAGGCCTCCCTGTTCATCACCATCTCTCGGAGATCACTCAGACTCACATCCATCGAGTCAGTGATGCCATCCAGCCATCTCATCCTTGGTCGTCCCCTTCTCCTCCTGCGCCCAATCCCTCCCAGCATCAGAGTCTTTTCCAATGAGTCAACTCTTCGCATGAGGTGGCCAGAGTACTGGAGTTTCAGCTTTAGCATCATTCCTTCCAAAGAAATCCCAGGGTTGATCTCCTTCAGAATGGACTGGTTGGATCTCCTTGCAGCCCAAGGGAGTCTCAAGAGTCTTCTCCAACACCACAGTTCAAAAGCATCAATTCTTCGGCGCTCAGCCTTCTTCACAGTCCAACTCTCACATCCATACATGACCACAGGAAAAACCATAGCCTTGACTAAACGGATCTTAGTCGGCAAAGTAATGTCTCTGCTTTTGAAAATGCTATCTGGATTGGACATAACTTTTCTTCCAAGGTTACAGTTCACAGGGTCGCAAAGAGTCGGACACGACTGAGCGACTTCACCACCACCATATGTCCCTTCAGTCAGTGATGCTATATAGCCATCTCATCCTCTGTCGTCCCCTTCTCCTTTTGCCCTCAATCTTTCCCAGAATCAGGGTCTTCTCCAATGAGTTGGCTCTTTGCATTAAGTGGCCAAAGTATTGGAGCCTCAGCTTCATCATCAGTCCTTCCAATGAAGCTTTTTGTATCCTATCATTTAGAATTTTTACCGTGGTTTAATTTTTAGGTATGACTGACTAAACCATTGGCCATTGGTGACTAATTCAAACTCCAGATTTTCTCCTCTCCTGGAAGTTGGGAGTGGGGGTGCAGCAAGTTCTAACCCTATAATCACTGGTTAGTTTCCCTGGCTCCCAACCCAGGTATGAAGCTATCCAGGAGCCCAGAGCTGGCAGTCAAAGATACAGGGCTTCAGAGTGAGCCTAAGTTTTAAGAGCTATGCGCCAGGAAATGGGGATGAAGACTATTACCCAGAACCCGGGGCAAGAGACCAAATATGTACTGTTAGGTCATGCATGTCCTCAGTGTGCTTTAACTTTTCCATCTGTAAAATGGGGTTAGTGATAATAGCACCTAGTTCATAAGTTATGGTATTGTAGTGACGGTTCAAATGGTCATTTATGTGGAGTATAAAATAATTCCTGGCTTAAAGCAAAGTCTCTAAGGATTAGCTATTTTTTAAATTCTTAATCTTCATTTCTGAGTAAGTGGAAGGAAGAGATAAAAGATGGAAAAGATTGTAAATCTTTTGTTTGTGTTGAAAAGTCTGAAGAGAGAGAATTCTAGCTTTAAAGAAGAGAAAAATAACTATGAGATTTTAAGAAGAATTTCCTGACTGAGGGAACAGGGAATGATGATTGGAGAGTGATTTGGAATTTTTTCATCGTGTGTGTATTTGAATTAACTAATCTACAGAGAGGCAAAGGAGGCTTCCAGTGAAAGAACGTGGAGTATAGAAGATTGGGTTTTATTTGTGTTCAGACACTTTCCAGGACTTGAAGCTTAATGATAAGGGGGAAATTTCAAGAAGGATCATACGATCTTCTGAAAAAGAATTCTTTGGTTTTTTTTTGAGGTGGGGGAGAAGACAATACAAGTTGGAATCAAACACAGAGCTTAAGGATCAGTGTATAATAATGGATCTGAGTGCTGCATACTCATCATTATTTGAACCAAATTAAGTCTAGCCACTTAACGTAGTGTGCACAATATAGGGAGAAAAAATAAGTTGCATATGGAAGCTATGAGTTTGAAATCTCAATATGTAGGTGCTTGTTATTTAATTTAAAAACTTTATACTAAGATTTTTTTTTTTCCCCTACTGATTTAAAGTGGGTTGGGAGAGGGAAGATGAGCCATGGTCACCTTTGGTAACAGAGAAAAGAAGGATTACTGCTGTTGCTCAGTCGCTCAGTCATGCTAGTCACTTTGTGACCCCAGGGACTGCAGCACGCCAGGCTTCTCTGTCCTTCACCATCTCCAGGAGCTTGCTCAAACTCATGTCCATTGAGTTGGTGATGCCATCCAACCATCTCATCCTGTCATCCCCTTGTTCTCCTGCCTTCAGTCTTTCCCAGCATCAGGGTCTTTTCCAATGAGTCAGTTCTTCAAATCAGGTAGCCAAAGCATGGGAGCTTCAGCTTCAGCATCAGTCCTTTCAATGAGCATTCATGGTTTATTTCCTTTAGGACTGACTGGTTTGATCTCCTTGCAGTCCAGAGGACTCTCAAGAATCTTCTCCAGCATCACAGTTCGAAGACTTCAAATCTTCAGTGCTCAGCCTTCTCGATGGTTCAACACCCATATCCATACATGACTATTGGAAAAACCACAGCTCTGCTTTTTAATATGCTGTCTGGTTTTAGGAGCAAACTATCCCAAAGCAGCAGCCAGAGGGAGCAGCCAGTGGGGGCTCCAAAGCTGGGAAGCCAGCAGTGCAGGCGGCAGCTTGAGTGGAACCGCTGCAGCATGGCCCTGAGGTGACCAGGGGCAACCACTGGGATGATGCCCAAGTGAGCACGGACTGATCGCTTAAAGACAGTTCTGGCAAAAGGAACACGGTGAAGGGAGCAGGTGCTGAAGCAGCCTAATGTCCAAAATGGAGACACTAAAATGGAGACACTGAGCCCCTTGTCGCTCAGACGGTAAGGAGTCTGCCTGCAGTGCCGGAGACCTAGGTTCAATCCCTGGATCGGGAAGGCCCAGGAAGATCCTGGGTCGGGACGATTGCCTGGAGAAGGCAATGGCAACCCACTCCAGTATTCCTGTCTGGAGAATCCCATGGACAGAGGACCCTGGTGGGCTGCAGTCCATGGGGTCGAAAAGCGTCGGTCATGACTGAGTGACTTCACTTTCACTTTCAATGGATTCTGAAACGTAAGCTGGATTCTGAAACGTAAGCACAGAAGGGAGCTAAGGTAATCACTTCACATGCAAGTGAAGGTGATATGCTTGTTCCTGAATGTACTCTTGGGAATGGGACTTCCCAGATGGCTCAATGGTGAAAAATACGCCTCCGATTCAGGAGATGCAGGTTTGATCTGTGGGTCTAGAAGACTCCCTAGAGGAGAAAACGGCAACTCACGCCAGTATTCTTGCCTGGAGAATCCCATGGACAGAGGAACCTGGAGGGCTACCACCCATGGGTGGCAAAGACTCAGACCCACCTGAGCTATGGAGTACACGTGCACTGAAGCCGGCTCAGCACTGGGACAGCGCTCAGATTTGATGAGCCGCCTTTAGACACTGATGGTGATGCACATTCACCGTCTTTGCGTGCACTCCTGCTGACTGAAGCGTCTCCTTGTCCAAGTATGAATATTCGGATGCTCTGCCTGCGCCTTAAATCTTGAGTTGTTTGGGGAATTTTCTCCTGCTGCCTGTCCTATGGAGAGGAGAGGCAATGTTCATGCCTGCGAGCTGCCTGGGAGTCCTCCAGAATGACAGCATGGCCAGGCAGAAGATTCTTGAGACCAGGGCTTTGGCATAGTTCACCATCTGTGGACTTTCAAAACCTTCGTTCTGTGGTCTTTCTTTTGATTCTGGAGCTATTAACTTATCCAAAAAGGTGTTTCAATTTAAGTTCATCAAAGTTGCTTTCTTCTGTTGAAAACAGAGAACCCAGGGAAGAAAAGGATAAACGTTATTCATCAGATGTTTGAGCAATTATAACTGAAATAGAGGCTTGTGTCTTATTTCTTTGTCTTTACTGATGGTCTCAAGTGAAAGGTCTAGTGATTTTTTTTTTTTTTTTTTGGTTGAAAATAGACCACATGTGAAGCGGATGGCACAGTCTAGTGCATGATTCTGACAACTTTTCTGTTCAGGGTCAGATAGTAAATATATGTGGCAAGGCCAGCCACTGTATATGTGAATCTGTGTTGCAGCTGGGAGACTGCCCTTGTAGTGTAAAAGCAGTTGCAGACAACAAGTAAATGAATGAACATTATTTACAAAAACACATAGCAAGCCAAATTTGGTTTGAATTTTTCTGACCTTGTGCCTAGTGGGATATACACAGGTCTTGGAAGTAGATAGACCTGGGGAATGATGAAAAAGACATTAATGCCTGTAAGACTCAGTTTCCTCATTCAGTGCTGGGGAAAATATGATGCCTCAGGGACTTTAGTGAGGATTGAATTTCAAGAGGATGTACATTTTTAAAGCACTTTACTGGGGACCTTCCTGGCCACCCAATGGTTAAGACTTTGCCTTCTAACGTAAGGGGTGCCAGTTCAATCCCTGATAAGGCAGCTAAGATCCCACATGTCTTGCAACCAAAAACCCACAATATAAAACAGAAGCAGTAAAGACTTCAAAAATGGTCCACATCAAAAAATCTTAAGTAAAAATTGTTAAAAAAAAAAAAAAACGCCTTGCTATTTGCGTTGATTTACACATATTGTTTTACGAAATATAAGTGTATTACATGTAGCACTCAATAATTAGTTATAATGTTTTCTGAAAAGTCAGCGTTAATTTGTATACAACACACGACACACACTCACTCAATCATTCATATAAATTCCCAGAGAGGAGTTCTTAGCTAGAACCAATCTCCAGATAATATTCTTTATCCTAACTTAGAGTAGGGCTATTATTTTTTGTTGTCTCCTTCATAAAAATCTTCACAGCCTGAACATACTCCCAGAAACAGTATTTCATATTGATAGCAGGGCATTTGGCTAGAAGTTTTGCTATTTCAATACTGAGTCTCTTTGATATATATATATATATATTTAATTCCAGGCATGAAAGAAGTTGTTATTAATTTGCAACACACATGTGATAAGGGGGAAAGTTTTAATGCATGTTCCCAGAAAGAGCTGTGTAAAGAGATACTAATTAAGAGACTGTGGCAGCTTTACCTCAGGAATTCAACAGATTCTGTGATCGACTATCATGGTGCCTAACTTCATGCAAAGTGTGGAACTGAGAAAAATGCAGGCAAAGGGGCTGTGGTACTGAATTCCCTGGCGAAACGTTGCTGGCCAGAACCATGACTCATAATATTGAAAGCTCAATTACACATTCTATCCACAGTCAACATTGTCTGTTAATTACATACACCGTGTTAAATTTGTAGGATGAACATACGATATTGATTTTCAGAACTGTATTTGATGGTTATTTACAGTTGATTAGTGAAGACAGAATTTAATGCAGAAGTTGCCATGTTAATTTCAAAGGACTTTTATTCTGCAATTCCATGAAATTGTTCATGTTATCCTAATCTTAAGATTTTTATTGGCCTTGACCAGAAGTCTTATCATATAAGGAGTCCAAGGAGGGCTGAAATGAACAATGGCAAATAACAGCCTCACTGGCAAACTCTAGCTACAGTATAATTGCTGCCCCCTCAAGCTTCAAAAAATGTGTTCACTGGTTTCTTCCTGGTAATAATGCTTCCCTCTCAGTTGCTTCTATTTTTATCCTAAAATCTCAAATCTAAATTTCTAGATTCTTAAAATCTTTTCTAGTTTTTTTTTAATTCCAATCTTGAAGTCCCATCCCTTACCTTTTTTTTTTTTCCTTCTGGAAGCTCAGTCTTTCATTTCCTCTTGATTTTGAAAAGAAACCTCAGTTACCCTTCTAACTCCCTCCTCCTCATGGCCAAGGCATTAGCCTACTGAGAGGAAAGTGACATTAAAGAATATAAAATGTGTATTTAGCATGAGTGATGGCAAATGTTGTATGTCAACTTGGAAGGCATTCTTGTGTGAGATTAGCATTGAAATCAGTGAAATTTGAGTAAATAGATGGCCCTCTGTAACGTGGGTGGGCCTCAGCTAACCCCTTAAAGATCCAAATAAAACAGAAAGATAGGCCTTTCCACCTGAATAGACATTCTCCAGCAGACTGCCTGCTGAAGTTCTCTGCAACACTGGCTCTCCAACCTGCCGCAGAGAACGGGGTCACAGGTGGGGTGCACAAGGGGTAGCCGGCCACCGCCTTGCAGAAGAGGGAGGTGTCACTGGCTACCACACCTGCCATGTGCTTCTGGCGCAAGTGACCACCTCTGACCCACCTTGAGCCAACCTGGCAAAGCCAGCATCAGCACCATCAGCCTCGCTGGCACTGGCTGCTCCACCGCAGAGTCCAAACTCCCAGGTACTCCAGGCCTGGGAGGAGCCTGGAGACACAGGACACCCTTACTTGCTCTGAGAACTTGTAAGAGATTGAGCAAAGGAGTGAAGCGACCCTAGGACAGAAGTCCCAGGCAGAGGGCAGGTGCCACTGGGTGCCAGCCCAGGCACCACAAAGGAGTCTGCCAAAGGTCACAGCTTCCTAGGATGTGCCCTACACATGTGGGTGGAGCCTGCTTATCAGGCCTGCTCCCCAAGGGCAGTGGATTGGCACTTCTCAGCCTCTGGATCACTTGGGCCAGTCTCTTATCATAAAAATCCCTGTTGATGTGTTTGCGTCCTATTAGATCTGTTTCTCTGGTGAATCCTGACCAACACAGTATACAGATTGTACACAGATTTCCTTCTATCCGGATCTACTAGTTTTAAATTTATAGCAAACAGATAAAGTGAAAGTGTTAGTCTCTCAGACATGTCCACTCTTAGTGAGTCCATGAACTGTAGTCCATATTCAGGCTCCTCTGCTCATGGGATTCCCCAGACAAGAAGACAGGAGTGGGTTGCCATTTCCTTCCCCAGGGGATCTTCCCGACCTAGGGATCCGTCTTCTGCACCGCAGGTGGATTCTTTACCATCTGAGCCACCAGGGACTATTGTCTTTTATATATATATATATATTTTTTTAATTTCTGCAGCTGGGTAAACTGAAGCACAGGAGAGGCATGAGGCCTATGTGCCTAGTTGTGTTCAATTCCTTGCAACCCCATGGACTGTAGCCCACCAGGTTTTCTGTCCGTGGGATTTTTCAGGCAGGAATACTGGAGTGGCTGTCATTTCCTCCTCTGGGGATCTTTCCAAGCCAGGGGTGCTTCCAAGCATCTCCTGTGTTTCTTGCATTGGCACACAGAGTCTACCACTGAGCCACCTGGGAATCCCATTAATCCTATGAGGAAGATATTATTTAACATTTTCCCTATTTAACAAAGAAGAAAGTTGGAGATGAGGAGAGATGTCATATGCCCAGAATCAATTAGTCACTAGAAAACAAATTCCTCCTTAATTTCAGATAGCCTATTAACTATTGAAACAGATCACTTTATGCAAAATTAAAAGCTCAAGAATTTGAGTAAGGTATAGCCATTTTATATGATATTATGCAGAAATATATGTCCATTGCTAATAACATTTTAATATATAATTCAATTCCAATAGCAACATAAAAATACAAATAAAATTATTTCTAAGAGGTTTTAACAATGCTTTATTGCTCGTGGCAGGTAAACTGCAGAGCTATTTGCATTCCATCAGTACATCAGATTGTGTTCATTCATAATCCCTGTTGAGATACACTGTGAGCTAAGTTTATATTAGGAAAGAAGGCAGTAGCTGTCAGCAAAGTCTTCCAAATATCTAGATTGTGAGACCTCAGTCATGAGGTGAAAGTCAATTATTCAGAACACATTTTCCTTACAGCTTCCTAATGCTCCAGTGGAAAACTTTCCCTGCCTTGGGGTTAGTTTGATTTGTGTTTGGAAACTTCATTATCTTTGTGAGAAGGACTGCTCAGGGATAATAGATTTCCAGCAATCTTCTGAAAGAGTCTTCAAGCTGGGGTCAAGAGACGAAATGCTAGCTTGTTTCTGGCCTGGAATTGAATGATGAAATGTGGTGGGTGATAGTTGCAGGTTAAATTGTGCCCCCTCAAAAAAAGACCAGAGAAGGCAATGGCACCCCACTCCAGTACTCTTGCCTGGAAAGTCCCATGGACGGAGGAGCCTGCTAGGCTGCAGTCCATGGGGTCTCTATGAGTCGGACACGACTGAAGTGACTTAGCAGCAGCAGCAAAAAAAGACATGTTGAATATTACTGAGCCACAAAAAAGAATGAGATAATGCCAAGTGCAGCAACATGGACGGTGCTGCAGGAGAAGCTTGGGTTTCTATTAACACCAATGTGATTTCCTTTCCAAGAATGTCTAGACCATTGAGTGTTATACCGTTCACCCTTCACCTCATGGCTTCACTCTGGTTTCAGAAATCCACTGCAGCCCTCCTTTGACACGACAGTAACACAGCGTTAACCCTCTTCACAGAGAAAATTCAGGATTCTTTGAAATTGAGACTTTGCTTATTTTCCACCGAGTTTTATTAGTTATTCAGATACTGACCAACATTTTCTGTTCTAGCCTCTTTAGGTAATTTTGGGTGGCTGTCCTTCTCCCCAGCATAATATTACAGATGAGATGGACACTATGGAGACTATTCAGGTATTTGTCTCAAAACAGAATCTGACACATTCCAACCAGGCAGCTTGAATATGAACGCTTATTTCTATTTTTATTTACATTTTGCCCCTGTTTCTTAATTAATTGAGGAGTATTGCCTGATCTGGGGGCACTATGAAGGTAAAGGTTATCTGGGTTATGTTTTTAAAAAATAAATGCATACCCACTTTATCCATTGTTTCCTTTTAGTCTGGAGAAGGAAATGGCAAAGCACTCCAGTATCCTTGCCTGGAGAATCTCATGGATGGGGGAGCCTGGTGGGCTGTAGTCCATGAGATCACAAAAACGTGGGCACGACTGAGTGACAAACACTTCCTTTTCCTTTTAATAGCTGTGTATTATTTCATCAAGCTAATAGACTAAAACGTTCAACTCATCCCTCTTCACTAGTAGCTCAGTTATTTCTTATTCATTTCTTTCTTTCTTTGGTTTTGATCATAATATGAAATGCTAGAAAAACTCACATCCACAAATACATATAACACACACTTACATCAGTTCAGTCCAGTTCAGTCGGTCAGTTGTGCCTGACTCTTTGCGACCCCATGAATCACAGCGTGCCAGGCCTCCCTGTCCATCACCAAATCCCGGAGTTCACTCAGACTCACGTCCATCAAGTCCATGATGCCATCCA